>JAIUJO010000159.1:699446-739446 GCA_023846275.1 Vanilla planifolia | reverse complement strand
TCTTCTTCATCTTCTTCTTTCTTCTTCTTTTTTTCTTCTTCTACTTCTTTCTCCTTCCTCTTTATTCTTCTTCTTATTCTTTATCTTCTTCTTCTTCGTCATGTTCTTCTTCTTCTACTTTTTCTTCCTCTTCTTCTTCTTCTTCTTCTTCTTCTTCTTCTTCTTCCTCTTCTTTTTCTTCTTCTTCTTCATCTTCTTCTTATACCTTTTCTTCTTCTTCATTTCTTCTACTTCTTCTTCATCTTCTTCTTCATCCTTTTCTTCTTCGTCTACCACTTCTTCTTTCTTCTCCTTTCTTCTTTCCTCTTATTCTTTCTTCTTTCTTCTTTCTTTTTCTTCTTTCTTCTTCATCATCTTCTTCTTCTTCTCTATTCTTCTTCTTCATCATCATCATCATCTACTTCTTCTTCTTCTTTCTTCATTTTCTTCTTTTTCATTCTTTTTCTTATTATTATAATAATTATTATTATTGTTATTATTTTTTTCTGTCTTGTTCTTCTTCTTTCTTCTTCATCATCTTCTTTTACTTGCTACTTGTTCTTTCTTTTTCTTCCTTCTTCTTCTTCATCCTTTTCTTCTTTTTCATTTTCTTCTGCTTCTTCTTTCTTCTTCATCATCTACTTCTTTCACTTTCTACTTGTTCTTTCTTCCTCTTCTTCCTCATTCTTCTTCATCTATTTTCTTCTTCTTTGTTGTTCTTCCTTTTCTTCTTTTTCATTTTCTTCTTCTTGTACTTTTTCTTCTTCTTCTTCTTCTTCTTCCTTCCTCTACTTCTTATTCTTCTTCTTCTCCTTTTTTTTTCTTCTTCCTTTTCTGCTTCTTATTCTTCTTTCTTCTTTTTCTCCTTCTTTCTTCTTCTTCTTCTTCTTCTTCTTCTTCCACTTCTTATTGTTTGTCTTTCTTCTTCTTTCTTCTTCTTTTTCTTTCTACTTCTTCTTTCTTCTTCATCTTCCTTCTTCTTACTCTTCCTCTTCTTCTACTTCTTTATTTTTTGTCTTCTTTTTTCTTCCTCTCTCTTCTTTCTTCTTCTTCTTCTTCTTGTTCTTTATTCTTCTTCTTCTTATACATCTTCTTCTTCTTCTTCTTCTTCTTCCCTGTTTCTTCTCTTTCTTCTTCTTATACTTCTTCTTCTTCTTCATTTTTCTTCTTCTTCATTCTGCTTCATCTTCTTTCTTCTTATCCTTCAGTGTTTTCTTCTTCTTCTTCTTGATTCTTTTCCTTCTTCTTCCTTCTTCTTTCTTCCATTTCTTGTTCTTCTTCATCTTCTTTTTGCTTCTTCATCTTCTTAATCTTCTTTTTCTTCTCCTTTTTCTACTTGTTCTTTCTTCTTCTTCCTCTTCATTTTTCTTCTTCTTCTTCTTCTTCCTCTTTCTTTTTCTTATTATTCTTCTTTTTCTTTTTTTTTGTTCTTCTGTTTCTTTTCTCTTCTTCTTTCTTCTTCTTTATCTTCTTCTCTCATCATCTTCTTCTTCTTTTTCTTCCACATCTTCTTCTTCTTCCTTCTTCTTCTCGTTCATCTACTTCTTTTTTCTTCTTCTACTTCTTCCTTCTTACTCTTTTTTCTTCTTTCTTATTCTTCTTCTTCTACTTCTCTTGATCTTGTTCTTCATTGTCTTCTTCTTTTTCTTTCAAATTCTTTTTATGCTTCTTCTTTATACATCTTCTTCTTCTTCTTCTACTTCTTCATGTACTTCTTCTTCCTGTTCGTCATCGTCATCATCTTCTTCTTCTTCTTCTTTTTCCTCCTCTTCTATCCTCTTTCTTCTTCTTCTCATCTTTCTTCGCCTTTTTTTTCGTCTTCTCCATTCTTTTTCTCTCTTTTTTCCTTTTCTTTCTTTTTTCTTTTTCTTCTTTCTTCCTCTTTTTCTTCTACCACTACTTTCTTCTTCTTCTTCTTGTACTTCTTTTCTTTTCTTTCTCTTCTTTTTCACTTATGTTCATCTTCATCATCATCATCTTCTTCTTCTTCTTCTTCTTCTCCTTCTTCTACTTCTTTCTCCTTCGTTTTTCTTCTAGTTCTTTCTTCTTTTTCTTTCTTCTTCTTCTTTCTTCTTAATCTTCTTTCTATTTATCCTTCTTCTTCTTCATTCCTCTTCTTCTTCTTTCCTTTTTTTCTTTCTTCTCCTTCTTATTTCTTCTTCTTCTTCTTCTTCCTTCTTCTTAGTCTTATTTCTTCATCTTTTTCTACTTCTTTCTTCTTCATTCTTCTTCTTGTTCTTCCTTCTTCTTTCTTCTTCTTATCCTTCCTTTTTCTTTCTTCTTCTTTCTTGTTGTTGTTCTTCTTCTTATTAGGCTTGTTCTTTTTCTTCTTTTTTCTTCTTCTTCAAGTTGTTCTTCTACTTCTTCTTGTTCTTATTTCTTCATTTTCTTGTTCTTCTTCTTTCTTCCCCTTCTTCTTCATCATCTTTCTTCTTCCTCTTCTTCTACAACTTCTTCTTTCTTTTACTTCTTCCTTCTTCTTTATTCATCTTTCTTCTTCTTCTTTCTTTTTCTTGTTTCTACTTTTTGCTTCTTCTTCTTCATTCTTTACTTTTTTCTTCTCCTTTTTCTTCTTCTTTCCACTTCTTCTTTGTTCTTCTTTCTTGTTCTTTTTGTTTCTTCTTCTTTTTTCTTCTTCATCTTCTTTCTTCTTATGCTTCTTCTTATTCTTCTTCACTCTTCTTGTTTCTTCTCCTACTTGTTCTGCTTCTTTTTTCTTCTTCTTCTTCTTCTTCTTCTTCTTCTTCTTTCTTCTTCTTCTTCTTCTTTATTCTTCTTTTTTTTCTTTCTTTTATTTTCCTGTTCTTCTTTCTTCTCAACTTCTTCTTCCTTCATCTTCTTTCTCTTCTTCTTCATCCTTCTTCATTTTTCTTCTTCTTTCTTCCACTTCTTCTTTCTATTCTTCTTTTTCTTCTTCTACCTCTTCTTCTTCTTCTTCTTCTCTCTTCTCCTTCTTCTTCTTTCTTCTTCATTATTGTTCTTCTTTCTTATTCTTCTTCTCTGTTTCTTCTTCTTTTTCTTCTTCTTCTTCTTCTTCTTCAACTTGTTCATTTTCTTCTTCTTCGTTCTTCTTCTTCCTTATGCTTCATCTTCTTCCTTCTTGTGCTTATTCTTTTTCTTGTTCTTCTTCTTCTTCTTCTTCTTATTCTTGTTCTTCTTCTTCTTCTTTCTTCTTCTTTATGCTTCGTCTTCTTTCTTCTTGTGCTTATTCTTCTTCTTCTTCTTTCTTTCTTCTTCTTCTTCTTCTTCTTCTTTCTTCTTCTTCTTCTTCATCTTCTTCTTCTTCTTCCCCATCTTCTTGTTCTTCTTCTTCTTCTTCTTCTTCTTCTTCTTCTTCTTCTTCTTCTTCTTCTTCTTCTTCTTCTTCTTTCTTCTTCTTCTTCTTCTTCTTCTTCTTCTTCTTCTTCTTCTTCTTCTTTTTCTTCTTCATCTTTCTTCTTCTTCTTAATCTTTCTTCATCTTTTTCTTCTTCTTCTCCTTTTTTCTTCTTCTTATTCTTATTTTCTTCTTTTTCTCCTTCTTTTTCTTCCATCTTCTTCATTCTTTTCTTTGTTCTACTTCTTCGCAATCTTTCTTCTTCTTCTTTGTTTTTCTTATTTCTACTTCTTCCTTATTCTTCTTCTTACTTTTCTTTTTTCTTCTTCTTTTTTCTTCTTCTTTCTTGTTCTTCTTCTTCTTTCTTCTTCATCTTCTTTCTTCTTATTCTTCTACTTCTTCTTTAATCTTCTTCTTGTTTTTCTTCTTCTTTCTTCCTCTTCTTATGCTTCTTCTCCTTCTTCCTCTTCTTCTTCTTCTCCTTCTTCTCCCCCTTCTTGTTCTCCTTCTTCTCATACTTCTTTTTTCTTCTCCTACTTCTCCATCTCCTTCTTCTTCTTCTTCTTCTTCTTTTACTACATCTCGTTCTTCTTCTCCTTCTTCTTCTACTCCTTCTTCTCCTTCTTCTTCTCCTTCTTCCTCTTCTCCTTCTTCTCTTTCTTCTCCTTCTTCTTCTTCTTTATTCTTCTTCTTCTTCTTCTTCATCATCTTCTTCTATTTTCCTCTTCTTCATTCTTCTTCTTTTTCTCTCTACTTCTTCGTTCATCTTCTTTCTTCTTCTTCTTTCTTATTCGTCTTTCTCTTCTTTTTCTTCTTCTCTCTTCATCTTCTTCATCCTCTTCTTATTCTTTTTCTTCTTCTTTCTTCTACTTCTTCATCTACTTCTTCTTTCTTCTTTTTCTTCATGTACTTCTTCTTTTTTCTTCTTCTTCTTCCTTCTTCTTTATTCTTCTTTTTCTTTCTTCTTCTTGTTTCTTCGTAATCTTCTTTCTTCTTATACTTTTCCTTCTTCTTCTTCTTAATTCTTTTTCTTCTTCTTTTTTCTTCTTCTTTCTTCTTATCACTTTTCTTTTTCATCTTCATCTTCCTCTTCATTCTTCTTTTTCTTCTTTCTTCTACTTCTTCTTCTTCTTTTAGCTTCTTCTTCTTCTCCTTCTTTTTCTTTTCCTTCTTCTTTCTTCTTCTTCTTCTTCTTCACCATTCTTCTTCTTTTCCTTCTTCTTCTTCTTCTTCTTCTTCTTCCTTCTTCTTCTTCTTCTTCTTCTTTCTTCTTTTTGTTCTTCTTCTTCTTTCTTCTTCATGTTTTTTCTTCTTTTTTCTTCGTCTCTCTTCATCCTCTTCTACTTCTTCATCTTCTTCTTTCTTCTTCTTCTTCTTCTTCTTTTACTTTTTCATCTTCTTTATCTTTTTTCTTCTTCTAATTTCTTCTTAATCTTCTTTCTTTTTATCCTTTTTCTTCTTCTTCTTCTTCTTCTTCTCTCAATTCTTTTTTTTCTTCTTTCTACTTCTTTCTTTTTCTTCTTCTTTTATCTTCCTCTTCTTCTTATTTTTCTTTCTTCTTATTCTTCTTGCTTGTTCCTCTTCTTCTTTCTATTTATTCTTCTTTCTTCTTCTTCTTCTTCTTTCTTCTTCTAATTTCCTTTTCCTCTTCTTTCTTCTTCTTGCCTTTCTTTCTTCTTCTTTCTTCTTCTTCTTCTCTTCTTCCCCTACTTCTTCTTCTTCTTCTTCTTCTTCTTCTACTACTTCATCTAATTCATCTTTCTTCTTCTTCTTCCTTTTTCTTCATCCATTTTCTTCTTCTTTGCAGTTCTTCTTTTTCTTCATTTACATTTTCTTCTTCTTTTTCTTCTTCTTCTTCTTCTTCTTCTTCTTCTTCTTTTTTCTTCTTCTTCTTCTTCATCTTTATTCTTCCACAGTTTCTTCTTTTTTTACTTCTTCTTCTTCTTTTATTTCTTATTCTTTCATCTTCTTCTTTCTTCTTCCTCTTTATTCTTTTTCTTCTTCTTCTTTCTTCTTTCACATTTTCTTCTTCTTCTTTTTCTTCTTCTTCTTCTTTATTCTCTTCCTCTTCTTTTTCTTTCTCCTTGTCCTCCTTCTTTTTCTTTCTTCGTTTCCTTCTTCTTCCATTTTCTAGTTTCTTCTTCTCCTAAGTTCTTGTGTAATTTATTTTTTCATTCTTCTTGCTTCTTCGTATTTTTCTTTCTTCCTCATAGTCTTCTTCTTCTTTTTCTTCTTCCCCTTCTTCTTCATTATTGTTCTTCTTTCTGCTTCTTTTTCTTTCTTCTACTTTCTACTTCCACATCTGTCTTCTTCTTTCTTCTTCTTCTTCTTTCTTCTTTTTCTTCTTCTTCTTCTTTCTTCTTTTTCTTCTTCTCTTCATCTTCTTGTTCTTCTTCTTCTTTTTTCTTTTTCTTCTTCTCTTCAACTTTTTCTTCTTCTTCTTTATTCTTCTTTTTCTTTCTTCTTCTCTTTTCTTCTTCATCTTCCTTCTACTTACTCTTCCTCTTCTTCTACTACTTTATTTTTTGTCTTCTTTCTTCCTCTCTCTTCTTTCTTCTTCTTCTTCCTTCTTCTTTCTTCTTCTTCTTATACATCTTATTCTTCTTCTTCTTCTTCTTCTTCTTTGTTGTTTCTTCTTTTTCTTCTTCCTATTCTTCTTCTTCTTCTTCATTTTTCTTCTTCTTCATTCTGCTTCATCTTCTTTCTTCTTGTCCTTTAGTGTTTTCTTCTTCTTCATTCTTTACTTCTTCCTTTTTCTTTCTTCCAATTCTTCTTCTTCTTCATCTTCTTTTTGCTTCTTCATCTTCTTAATCTTCTTTTTCTTCTCCTTTTTCTACTTGTTCTTTCTTCTTCTTCCTCTTCATTTTTTCTACTTCTTCTTCTTCTTTCTTTTTCTTATTCTTCTTCTTTTTCTTTTTTTTTTTGTTCTTCTTTTTCTTTTCTCTTCTTCTTTCTTCTACTTTTTCTTCTTCTCTCATCATCATCATCTTCTTCTTCTTCGTCTTCTTCTTCTTCTTTCTTCTTTTTCTCGTTCTTCTACTTCTTCTTTCTTCTTCTTCTTCTTCTTCCTTCTTAATCTTTTTTCTTCTTTCTTATTCTTCTTCTTTCACTTCTCTCGATCTTCTTCTTCCTGGTCTTCTTCTTCTTCTTTCAAATTCTTTTTTTGCTTCTTTATACATCTTCTTTTTCTTCTTCTACTACTTAATGTTCTTCTTCTTCCTGTTCGTCATCATCATCTTCTTCTTCTTCCCCTTCTTTTTCCTCCTCTTCTATCCTCTTTCTTCTTCTTCTCATCTTTCTTCACCTTTTTTTTCGTCTTCTCCTTTCTTTTTATTTCTTTTTTCCTTTTCTTTCTTTTTTATTTTTCTTCTTTCTTCCACTTCTTCTTCTACCACTACTTTCTTCTTCTTCTTTTTCTACTTCTTGTACTTCTTTTCTTTTCTTTTTCTTCTTTTTCACTTATGTTCATCTTCATCATCATCATCTTCTTCTTCTTCTTCTTCTTCTCCTTCTTCTTATTCTTTCTCCTTCTTTTTTCTTCTAGTTCTTTCTTCTTTTTCCTTCTTCTTCTTCTTTCTTCTTAATCTTCTTTCTATTTATCCTTCTTCTTCTTCTTCTTTTTCTTCTTCTTCATTCCTCTTCTTCTTCTTTCTTTTTCTTCTTTCTTCTTCTTCTTATTTCCTCTTCTTCTTCTTCTTCTTCATTCTTTTATTTCTTCTTCTTCTTCCTTCTTCTTAGTCTTCTTTCTTCTTCATTCTTCTTCTTGTTCTTCCTTCTTCTTTCTTCTTCTTATCCTTCCTTTTTCTTTCTTCTTCTTTCTTGTTGTTGTTCTTCTTCTTATTATACTTGTTCTTTTTCTTCTTCTTTCTTCTTCTTCAAGTTGTTCTTCTACTTCTTCTTGTTCTTCCTTCTTCTTTCTTCTTCATATCCTTCCTTTTTCTTTCTTCTTCTTTCTTGTTGTTCTTCTTCTTCTTATTATACTTGTTCTTTTTCTTCTTTTTTCTTCTTCTTCAAGTTGTTCTTCTACTTCTTCTTGTTCTTATTTCTTCATTTTCTTGTTCTTCTTCTTTCTTCCCTTTCTTCTTGATCATCTTTCTTCTTCCTCTTCTTCTACAATTTCTTCTTTCTTTTACTTCTTCCTTTTTCTTTTTTATTCATCTTTCTTCTTCTTCTTCTTCTTTCTTTTTCTTGTTTCTACTTTTTGCTTCTTCTTCTTCTTACTTTTCTTTTTTCTTCTCCTTTTTCTTCTTCTTTCCACTTCTTCTTTCTTGTTCTTTTTGTTTCTTCTTCTTCTTCTTTTTTCTTCTTCTTCTTCTTTCTTCTTATCCTTTTTCTTATTCTTCTTCATTCTTCTTGTTTCTTCTCCTACTTGTTCTGCTTGTTTTTTCTTCTTCTTCAACTTCTTCTTCTTCTTCTTTCTTCTTCTTCTTCTTTATTCTTCTTTTTTTTCTTTCTTCTTCTATTTTCTTGTTCTTCTTTCTTCTTTACTTCTTCTTCCTTCATCTTCTTTCTCTTCTTCTTCTTCCTTCATCATTTTTCAACTTTCTTCCACTTCTTCTTTTTATTCTTCTTTTTCTTTTTCTACTTCTTTTTCTTCTTCTTCTTCTCTCTTCTCCTTCTTCTTCTTTCTTCTTCATTATTGTTCTTCTTTCTTATTCTTCTTCTTCTCTGTTTCTTCTTCTTTTTCTTCTTCTTTTTCTTCTTCTTCTTCTTCTTCTTCGTTCTTCTTCTTCTTTATGCTTCATCTTTTTCCTTCTTATGCTTATTCTTTTTCTTGTACTTCTCCTTCTTCTCCTTGTTCTTCTTCTTCTTCTTCTTCTTCTTTCTTCTTCTTCTTCTTCTTTCTTCTTCTTCTTCCCCATCTTCTTCTTCTTCTTCTCCTTCTCTCTTCTTCTTCTTCTTCTTCTTCTTCTTCTTCTTCTTCTTCTTCTTCTTCTTTTTGCTTCTTCTTCTTCTTCTTCTTCTTCTTTTTCTTCTTCATCTTTCTTCTTCTTCTTCTTCTTCTTAATCTTTCTTCATCTTTTTCTTCTTCTTCTCCTTTTTTTCTTCTTCTTCTTCTTCTTCTTTCTTCTTTTTCTCCTTCTTTTTCTTCCATCTTCTTCATTCTCTTCTTTCTTCTACTTCTTTGTAATATTTCTTCTTCTTCTTTGTTTTTTCTTATTTCTACTTCTTCCTTCTTCTTATTCTTACTTTTCTTTTTTCTTCTTCTTTTTCTTCTTTCTTCTTCTTCTTTTTTCTTCTTCATCTTCTTTCTTCTTCATCTTCTATCTTCTTATTCTTATACTTCTTCTTTCATCTTCTTCTTGTTTTTCTTCTTTTTTCTTCCTCTTCTTCTGCTTCTTCTTCTTCTTTCTTCTTCTTCTTCTTCTCCGTCTTCTTCCCCTTCTTGTTCTCCTTCTTCTCATGCATCTTCTTCTTCTCCTACTTCTCCATCTCCTTCTTCTTCTTCTTCTTTTCCTACTTCATCTCGTTCTTCTTCTCCTTCTTCTACTCCTTCTCCTTCTCCTTCTTCTTCTCCTTCTTCCTCTTCTCCTTCTCCTTCTTCTCCTTCTTCATCTTCTTTATTCTTCTTCTTCTTCTTCTTCTTCTTCTTTCTTCTTCTTCTTCCATTTTCCTCTTCTTCATTCTTTTTCTCTCTACTTCTTCGTTCATCTTCTTTCTTCTTCTTTCTCTTCTTTTTCTTCTCTCTTCATCTTCTTCCTCCTCTTCTTATTCTTTTTCTTCTTCTTTCTTCTACTTCTTCATCTACTTCTTTCTTCTTCTTCTTCTTCCTTCTTTATTCTTCTTTTTCTTTCTTCTTCTTGTTTCTTCGTAATCTTTTTTCTTCTTATACTTTTCCTTCTTCTTCTTCTTAATTCTTTTTCTTCTTCTTTCTTCTTCTTCTTTCTTTTTCTTCTTCTTTCTTCTTATCCCTTTTCTTTTTCGTCTTCATCTTCCTCTTCATTCTTCTTTTTCTTCTTTCTTCTACTTCTTCTTCTTCTTCTTTTAGCTTCTTCTTCTTTTCCTCCTTCTTACTTCTTCTTCTTCTTCTTCACCATTCTTCTTCTTTTCTTTCTTCTTCTTCTTCTTCTTATTCTTCCTTCTTCTTCTTATTCTTTCTTATTTTTTTCTTCTTCTTCTTTCATCTTCATGTTTTTTCTTCTTTTTTCTTCTTCTCTCTTCGTCCTCTTCTACTTCTTCTGCTTTTTCTTTCTTCTTCTTCTTCTTCTTCTTCTTCTTCTTTCATCTTCTTCATCTTTCTTCTTCTAATTTCTTAATCTTCTTTCTTCTTATCCTTTTTCTTCTTCTTCTTCTTTTTCTTCTTCTTCTTCTTCTTCTTCTTCTTCTCAATTCTTTTTGTTCTTCTTTCAACTTCTTTCTTTTTCTTCTTCTTTTATCTTCCTCTTCTTCTTATTTTTCTTTCTTCTTATTCTTTTTGCTTGTTCCTCTTCTTCTTTCTATTTATTCTTCTTTCTTCTTCTTCTTCTTCTTCTTTCCTCTTCTAATTTCCTTTTCCTCTTCTTTCTTCTTCTTGCCTTTCTTTCTTCTTCTTTCTTCTTCTTCTTCTCTTCTTCCCCTACTTCTTCTTCTTCTTCTTCTTCTTCTTCTTCTTCTACTCCTCCATCTTCTTCATCTTTCTTCTTCTTCTTCCTTTTTCTTCATCCATTTTCTTCTTCTTTGTAGTTCTTCTTTTTCTTCTTTTACATTTTCTTCTTCTTCTTCTTCTTCTTCTTCTTCTTCTTCTTCTTTCTTCTTCTTCTTCTTCATCTTTATTCTTCCACGGTTTCTTCTTTTTTTTACTTCTTCTCTCCTCTTCTTCTATCTCTTATTCTTTCATCTTCTTCTTCGTTCTTCTTCCTCTTTATTCTTTTCTTCTTCTTCTTTCTTCTTTCACATCTTCTTCTTCTTTTTCTTCTCCTACTTCTTTATTCGCTTCCCCTTCTTTTTCTTTCTCCTTGTCCTCCTTCTTCTTCTTTCTTCGTTTCCTTCTTCCTTCTTCTACTTTCTTCTTATCCTAAGTTCTTGTTTCATTTATTTTTTCATTCTTCTTGCTTCTTCGTATTTTTCTTTCTTCCTCTTAGTCTTCTTCTTCTTCTTCTTCTTTTTCTTCTTCCCCTTCTTCTTCATTATTCTTTTTCTTTCTGCTTCTCTTTCTTTCTTCTTGTTTCTACTTCCACATCTGTCTTCTTCTTTCTTCTTCTTCTTCTTTCTTCTTTTTCTTCTTCTTCTTCTTTCTTCTTTTTCTTCTTCTCTTCATCTTCTTGTTCTTCTTCTTCTTTTTTCTTTTTCTTGTTCTTTCTTCTTCTTTTTGTTTCTACTTTTTTATTCTCCTTCTTTCTCTTTAATCTTGTTTCTTCTTATACTTCTTATTATTCTACTTCTTCTTCATCATTCTTCCTCTTTCTTCTTTTTTTTCTTCTTCTTCTTCTTTATCCTTCTTCTTCTTCTATATTCTTCTTCTTCCTCTTCTTCTTCTTCTTCTTCTTCTTCCTTCTTCTTTTTCTTCTTCTTCTTCTTCTTTCTCCTTCTTCTTCTTCTTCTTCTCCTCCTTCTTCTTCTTTCTTCATCTTCTTTGTTCTTCTTCTTATTCTTTATCTTCTTCTTCTTCATCGTCCTCTTCCTTTTCATCTTCTACTTCTTCTTCTTCTTCCCCTTCTTCTTCTTCTTCCTCTTTTTCTTCTTCTTCATCTTCTTCTACTTTTTCTTCTTCTTCATTTTCTTCTACTTCTTCTTCTTCTTCTTCTTCTTCCTTCTCTTCTTCATCTTCCACTTCTTTCCACTTTCTTCTTCTTCTTCATCCTTTCTCCTTTTCTCTTTTTCTTTCTTCTTCTTTCTTCTTCTTTTTCTTTCTTCTTTTGCTTTCTTCCTCATCTTCTTTCTTCTTCTTCTCTCTCTTCTTCTTCTTCGTCTATTTTCTTCTTCTTCTCCTTTTTCTTCTTCTTCTTCTTCTCTCTTCTTCTTCTCCATCTTCTTTTTCTCCTTTTGCTTCTTCTTCTTTCTTCTTCTTTCATCTTCTTATTTCTTGTTTTTCTTCTTCTTTTTCTTCTTATCCTATCTTCTTCTTCTTTTTCTTCTTCTTCTTTTTCTTTTTCTTCTTTCTCCTTTTCCTTCTTCTTTCGTCTTCTTTTTTCTTCTTGTTCTTCATTCTTCTTCTACGTCTTCGTCCTCTTCTTCTTCTTCCATCTTCTTCTTCTTCTTTCTTCTTCTTCTTGTTTTTGCTTCCTCTTCTTCTATCTTCTTTCTTCTTCTTCTTCTTCTTCTTCTTTCTTCTTCTTTTTCTTCTTCTTCTTCCAATTCTTCTTCTTCTTCTTCTTCTTCTTCTTATTTCTTCTTCTACTTCTTCTTCCACTCCTTTATTTTTTTGTTCTTTCTTCTTCTTTTTTCTTCTTCTTCTTTCTATTTAACCTTCTTTCTTGTTATCCCTCCTCTTCCTCTTCTTCGTCTTCTTCTTCTATGTTTTTGTTCTTCTTTTTCTTCTTCTGCTTTTTCTTTTTTATTCGCCTTCTTCTTCTTCTTTCTTCTTCTTCTTCTACTTCCTTATTCTTCTTTCTTCTTCTACTTCCTTATTCTTCTTTCTTCTTCTTCTTTCTTTTTCTTCTTTTTCATCCATCTTCTTCTTCTTCTTCATCTTCATTCATTTTGTTTGTCATCTTCTTCTTCTCCTTCTTCTAATTTCTTTTTCTTCTTCATTTTCTTCTTCTTCTTCTTCTTCTTCTTCTTCTTCTTCTTCATTCATTCATTTTGTTTGTCATCTTCTTCTTCTTCTTCTAATTTCTTTTTCTTCTTCATTTTCTTCTTCTTCTTCTTCTTCTTCTTCTTCTTCTTTTTCTAATTTCTTTTTCTTATTCTTCATTTTCTTCTTCTTCTTTTTCTTCTTCTTCTTACATCTTCTTCTTTGTCTTTATTTCTTGTTCTTCTTCCCCTTCTACTTCTTCCTTCTTGTTTCTTCTTCTTCTTCTTCTTATTTCTTCTTATTTCTTCTTATTCTATCTTTCTTTCTTCTTCTTCTACTTCTTCTCCTTCCTCTTCTTTTTTTTTCTTTTACATCTTCTTCCTTTTCTACCTCTTTCTATTCTTCTAGTTCTTCTCTATTCTTTTTTTTTTCTTCTTCTTTCTTCTTCTATTTCTTGTTGTTCTTCTTCTTCTGCTTGTTCTTATTGCTCTTCTTCATCTTCTTTCTCTTGTTCTTCTTCTTCTTCTTCTTCTTCTTCTTCTTTTTCTTCTTCTTCTTCATCTTCTTTATTTTTCTTATTCTTTCTTCTTCTTTCTTTTTTTTTCAACTTTCTTTTTCTTGTTTCTACTTCTACATTCTTCTTCTTCTTCCTTTTCTTTTTTCCTTTTTCTTTTTCTTCTTCTTTCATCTTTCTATTCTTTTTTCTTCTTCTTTCTTCTTCATCTTATTTATTCTTATCCTTCTTCAACTTCTTATTTTTCTTCATTCTTTTTCTTTCTTCTACATCATTTTCTACTTCTTTTTTCTCCTTCTTCTTGTTGTTGTTGTTCTTCTTCTTCTTCTTTCTCTTTCTTCTTCTCCTTCTTCTTCTTTATTCTTCTTCCTCTTCTTTCTTTTTCTTCTACTTTACTCTTCTTCTTTCTTCTTCGTCTTCTTTCCACTACTTCTTCCTTCATCTTCTTTCTTCTTCTTCTTCCTTCTTCTTCTTCTTTTTACTTTTTCTTCCTTCTTCCTCTTCCTTTTTTCATTCTACTTCTTTTTCTTTTTCTTCTTCTTCTTCTTCTTCTTCTTCTTCTTTCTTTTTCTTCTTCATTCGTCTTCTTCTTTCTTCTTCTGCTTCTTTCGTCGCGATTATTCTTCTTCTCCTTTCTTCTTCTTCTTCTTCTTCTTCTTCCTTCTTATTCTTCTTCTTCTTCTCTATTTCTTCTTCTTCTTTTTCTTCTTCTTCTTCTTCTTCTTCTCGTTCTTCTTCTTCTACTACTACTACTTTCTTCTCCTTCTTTGTGCTTCATCTTTTTTCTTCTTGTCATTCTTCTTTTTCTTCTTCTTCTTCTTCTTCTTCTTCTTTTTCTTCTTCTTCTTTCACCTTCTTCTTCTTCTTCTTCTTCTTCTTTCTTCATCCTTTTCTTCTTCTTCTTCTTCTTCTTCTTCTTCTTCTTCTTCTTCTTCTTCTTCTTTCTTCTTTTTGTCCATCTTTTTCTTTCTTCTTCTTTCTCCTTCTTTTTTCTTCTTCTCTCTTCAACTTCTTCTTCTTGTTGTTATTCTTCTTCTTCTTCTTTCTTCTTTTTGTCCTCTTTTTTCTTTCTTTTTCTTCTTTCTCCTTCTTTTTTCTTCTTGTCTCTTCAACTTCTTCCTCTTCTTTTTATTCTTCTTCTTCTCCTTCTACTTTTTTTTTCTTCTTCTTCTTCTACTTTTCTTTCTTCTTCTTCTTCTTCCTTCTTCTTTATTCTTCATTTTCTTTCTTCTTCATGTTTCTTTGTAATCTTCTTTCTTCTTATAGTTCTTCTTTTTCTTCTTCTTAATTCTTTTTCTACTTCTTTCTTTTTCTTCTTCGTTCTTCTTATCCCTTTTCTTTTTCCTCTTCTTCTTCTTCTTCGTTCTTCTTTTTCTTCTTTCTTCTTATTCTTTTTTCTTCTGCGTCTTCTTTTGGCTTCTTCTTCTTCTTATTTTTCTTCTATTTCTTCTTCTTCTTTCTTCTTCTTCTTCTTCTTCTTCAACTTTCTTCTTCTTTGTCTTATTCTTCTCCTTCTTTGTTGTTGCTCTTCTTCTTCGTTCTTGTTTCTTATTTTTTTTCTTCTTCTTCTTTCTTCTTCGATCTTATTTTATGTTTTTTCTTCTTTTTTCTTCTCGTCTCTGTCTTCTTCTTCTTCTTCTTTCTTGTTCTTCTTCTTCTACTACTTCTTTAATCTTCTTCATCTTTCTTCTTCATCTTATTTCTTCTTAATCTTCTGTTATCCATCTTTTCTTCTTCTTCTTCTCAATTCTTTTTCTATTTCTTTCTTCTTTCTTTTCTTCTTCCTTCATCTTCTTCTTCATCCTTTTCTTTCTTCTTATTCTTCTTGCTTCTTCCTCTTCTTCTTTCTTCTTATTCTTCTTTCTTCTTCTTCTTTCTTCTTCTTCTTCTTTCTTCTTCATATTTCTTTTTCCTCTTCTTTCTTCTTCTTCCCTTTCTTTGTTCTTCTTTCTTCTTCTTCTTCTTCTCTTCTTCTTCTACTTCATCTTCTTCTTCTTCTTCTTCACCTTCTTCTTCTTCTTCTTCTCCTTCTTCATCTTCATCTTTCTTCTTCTTCTTCCTTCTTCTTCATCAATTTTCTTCTTCTTTGTTGTTCTTTTTCTTCATTTACATTTTCTTCTTCTTCTTCTTCTTCTTCTTCTTCTTCTTCTTCTTCTTCTTTCTTCTTTTTCTTCAACTTTATTCTTCCACTCTTTCTTTTTTTGTTTTTACTTCACTCATCTTCATCTTTTTCTTATTCTTTCATCTTCTTTTTCTTTCTTCTTCCTTTTATTCTTCTTCTTCTTTCTTCATCCAAATCTTCTTCTTCTTCTTCTCCTTCTTTTCTTTCTCCTTGTCCTCCTTGTTCTTCTTCTTTCTTTCTTTCCTTCTTCTTCCTTCTTCTTTATTCTTCTTCTTTATTCTTCTCGTTTGTTCTTCTTGTTTCATTTATTTCTTCATTCTTCTTGTTTCTTCGCCTTTTTCTTTCTTCCTCTTCCTCTTCTTCTTCTTGCTCTTCTTCTTCTTGATTATTCTTCATCTTTCTACTTCTTCTTCTTGCTTCTTCTTGTTTCTGCTTCCACTTCTGTCTTCTTTTTTCTTCTTCTTCTTTCTTCTTTCTCTTCTTCTTCTTTATCTTCTTGTTCTTCTTCTAGTTCTTCTTCTTTTTTCTTTTTCTTGTTCTTTCTCCTTCTTTTTCTTCATCTTCTTTTTTCTTCTTCTTCTTTATTCTTCTTCTTTTTTTTTCTTTTGCTTCTTTCTTCTTCCTCTTTATTCTTCTTCTTATTCTTTATCTTCTTCTTCTTCTTCATCATCTTCTTCTTCTTCTACTTCTTCTTCCTCTTCTTCTTCTTCTTCTTCTTGTTCCTTTTCTTCTTGTTCTTCCTCTTCTTCTTCTTATATCTTTTCTTCTTCTTCATTTTCTTCTACTTCTTCATCCTTTTGTTCTTCGCCTTCCTCTTCTTTCCACATTCTTCTTCTTCTTCTTTCTTCTCCTTTCTTCTTTCCTCTTATTCTTTCTTCTTCTTTCTTCTTTCTTTTTCTTCTTTCATCTTCTTCTTTTTCTTCTTCTTCTCTATTCTTCTTCTTCTTCATCATAATCGTCTTCTTCTTCTTCTTCTTCCTTCATTTTCTTCTTTTTCATTCTTCTTATTATTATTATTATTATTATTTTGTTCTACCTTCTTCTTCTTTCCCCTTCATCATCTTCTTCTTTTACTTTATACTTGTTCTTTCATCTTCTTCCTCATTCTTCTTCATCCATTTTCTTCTTCTTTGTTGTTTGTCATTTTCTTGTTTTTCATTTTCCTTTTCTTCTTCTTCTTTCTTCTTCATCATCTACTTCTTTTACTTTCTACTTATTCTTTCTTCTTCTTCCTCATTTTTCTTTGTCCATTTTCTTCTTCTTTGTTGTTCTTCCTTTTCTTCTTTTTCATTTTCTTCTCCTTCTACTTCTTCTTCTTCTTTTTCTTCTTCTTCTTCTTTCTTTTTCTTATTTCTTCTTCTTCTTCTTCTTCCTTCCTCTACTTCTTATTCTTCTTCTTCTTCTTCTTCTTTCTCTTCTTCCACTTCTTCCCTTTCTTCATCTTATTCTTCTTTGTTTTTTTTCTCCTTCTTCTTTCTTCTTCTTCTTCTTCCAATACATCTTCTTTGTCTTTCTTCTTTTTTTTCTTCTTTCTTCTTCTTTTTCTTTCTTTTTCTTCTTTCTTCTTTATCTTCTTTCTTCTTACTGTTCCTCTTCTTCTACTTCTTCATTTTTCATCTTCTTCTTTCTTCTTCCTCTCTCTCTTCTTCTTCTTCTTCTTTTATTTTCTTCTTCTTCTCCTCCTTTTTCTTATTCTCCATCTTTTTTTTCTCCTTCTTCTTCTTCTTCTTCTTCTTCTTTCTTTTTCTTTCATCTTCTTATTTTTTCTTCTTTTTTCTTCATTTTTCTTCTTTTTTACTTCTTCTCCTTTCTTCTTCTTCACCTTCTTTTTCTTTTTCTTCTTATTCTACTTTATTCATCTTGTTCTTCATCTTCTTCTTCTTTCTTCTTCTTTTTCTTCTTCTTCTTCTTTCTACTTTTCCTTCTTCTTTCCTCTTCTTTTTTCGTCTTATTCTTCCCTCTTCTCCTCCTTCTTTCTTCTTCTTCTTTTTTCTTCTACCTCTTCTTCTTCTTCTTCTTCTTCCTCTTCTTCTTCTTCTTCTTTCTTCTTCATCTTTTTCTTCTTATTTCAGCTTCCTCTTCTTCTATCATTTTCTTCTTCTTCTTCTTCTTTCTTGTTCTTTTTATTCTTCTTCTTCATCTTCTTCTTCTTCTTCTACTTCTTCTTCTTCTTCTTTTTCTTCTTTATTTTTTTTGTTCTTTCTTCCTCTTTTTTCTTCTTCTTCTTTCTCGTTAATCTTCTTTCTCGTTAAACTTCTTCTTCTTCTTCTTCTTCGTCTTCTTCTTTTACGTTTTCGTTCTTCTTTTCCTTCTCCTTCTTTTTCTTCTTCATCTTCTTCTACTTTCTTCTTCTTCTTCTTCTCCTTCTTCTTTCTTCTTTCTTCTTCTTCTTTTTCTTCTTCTTCTTGCTTTTTTCTTCTTCTTCTTCTTCTTGTTTCTTCTTCTTCTACTACTTGTTCTTCTTTCTTATTTTTCTTTCTTTTTCTTCTTTTTTTTCATTCTTCTTCTTCTTCTTCATCTTCTTTCATTTTGTCCTTCATCTTCTCCTTCCCTCTTCTTCTTCTTCTTTTTCTTCTTCTTCTTCTTCTTCTTCTTCTTCTTCTTCTTCATCTTCATTTTGTTCTTCTTCTTCTTCTTCTTCTTACATCTTCTTCTTATCTTTGTTTCTTGTTCTTCTCCTTCTACTTCTTCCTTCTTCTTGTTTCTTCTTCTTCTTCTTTATTTCTTCTTCTTCTATCTTTCTTTCTTCTTCTTCTTCTTCTTCTTCTTCTTCTCCTCCTCCTCCTTCCTCTTTTTTTTCTTTCTTTTGAACCAGTTGTTATTCTTCTAGTTCTTCTTTATTCTTTTTGTCCTTCTTCTTCTTTCTTCTTCTACTTCTTGTTCTTCTTCTTCCGCTAGTTCTTATTCGTCTTCTTCTTCTTCTTCCTCTTGTCCTTCTTCTTCTTCTTCTTCTTCTTCTTCTTTATTTTTCTTGTTCTTTCTTGTTCTTTCTTTTTTTTCTTGTTCTACTTTCTCGTTAATCTTATTTCTTCTTATACTTCTTTTTGTTCTTGTTCTTCTTCTTCTTCTATTTCTTCTTTCTTTTCTTGCACTTCTTCTTTTTCTTCTTTCTTCTTCTTCTTCTTCTTCTTCTCCTTATCCTTCTTCCACTTTTTCTTCTTCTTCTTTTTCTTCTACTTCTTTTTTCTTCTTCTTCTTATATTTGTTTCTTTATGTTCATCTTCTTCTTTCTTTTTTTTTCCTATTCTTCTTTCTTCTTCTTTTTCTTCTTCTTCTTTTTCCTTCTTTCTTCTTCTTCTTCATTTTCTTCATCTTCTTTCTTCTTCTTCTACTTTTTCTTTCTTTCTTCTTCCTCTTCTTCTTCTTCTTCTTCTTCTTTCTTTTTGTCTGTCTTCTTCTTCTTCTTCTTCTTTCTACTTCTTTTTCTTCTTCTTCTTCTTCTTTTTCTACTTTATTCCTCTTCTTCTTCTTTGTTCATTTTTTTTCTTCTTCTTTGTTGTTCTTCTTTTACTTCTTCATTTTCTTCTTCTTCTTCTTATTTCTTCTTCTTCTTTTTTCTCTTCCTTTTGTTAATTAAAATCTTCCTCCTCTCTCCTTCTCTTCTTCTTCTTCTTTCTTCTCATTTCTTCTTCTTCTCATTTCTTCTTTCTTCATCTTTTTTTTCATTTTTCTTCTTTCTTCTTCTTGTTCTTCTTCTCCTTCCTTTTCTTCTTCTTTCTTCTTCTTTCTTCTTCTTCTTTTCTTTTTCTATCATCTTCTTTTTCTACTATCTTCTTCATCATCATCATCTTCTTCTTCTTCTTCTTTCTTTGTCTTTCTGTTTCCTCTTTCTTCTACTTCTTCTTTCTTCTTTCTTCTTTTTTCTTTTTCTTCTTTCTTTGTCTTTCTCTTTCCTCTTTCTTCTTCTTCTTCTTCTTTTTCTTTCTTCTTTTTTCTTCTTTCTTCTTCTTCTTCCTCTTTCTCCAACTTCTATTTCTTCTTCTTCTTTTTCTTCTCTTTGCTTCTTCTTCTTTCTTCTCCTTCTTCTTCTGCTTCTTCTTGTTCTTCATTCTTCTTCTTTTCTTCTTCTTCATTCTTCTTCTTCTTCTTCTTTTAATTCTTCTTTCTTCTTTTTCTTCTTCTTCTTCTAATTTCTTCTTCTTTCTACTTCTTCTTTCTTCGTCTTTTTCTCCTCATTTCTTCTTCTTCTTTCTTTTTCTACTTCTTTCTTCTTCTTTTTCTTCTTTTTCTTGTTCTTCTTCTTCTTCTTCTTCTTCTTTGACTTCTTCTTCCACTGCTTCTCTTACTACTTCTTGATCTTCATCTTCTTCTCCTTCTTCTAATTGTTCTTCTTCTTCTTTCTGTTCTTCTTTTTCTTTCCTCTTTCTTCGTCTTATCCTTTCCTCTCCTTTATCCTTTCTTTTTCTTCTTTCTTCTTCTTTCTTCTTTCTTTTTGCTCTTTCTTCTTTTTCTTCTTCTTCTTCTTCTTGTTCTTCTTTCATCTTCTATTTTTTTTCTTCTTTCTCTTCTTCTTCCTCTTCTTCTTCTTCTTTATTCTTCTTCTACTTCTTCTTTCTTCTTCTTCTTCTTATTCTTCTTTATCTTCTTCTTCTTCTTTTTCTTCTTCTTCTTCTTCTTCTTCTTCTTTTTCTTATTCTTCTTCTTCCTTTTTCTTATTCAACTTCTTTTTCTTCAATTTCTTCTTTCTACTTCTAATTCTTCTTCTACTTTCTTCTTCTACTTCTTTCTTCTTCTTCAGTCATCTTCTTCTTCTTTCTTCTTCTTCTACTACTTTTTCTTCTTCTTCTTCTTCCTTTTCTTCCTTTACTTCCTCATCTTCTTCGTCTTCTTCTTATTCCATCTCTTCTTCTTCTTCTTCTTCTTATTCTTCTTCTCCTTCTTCTTCCTTTTTTTTTGCTTCTTGTTCTTTCTTCTTCTTTCTTCTTCTTTCTTCTTAATCTTCTTCTTGTTCTTGTTCTTCTTATTTTTCTTCTTCTTTAAGTTTTTCTTCTACTTCTTCTATTTGTTCTTCTTTCATCATATCCTTCTTCTGCTACTTTCTCCTCTTTCTTCTTTCTTCTTCTTTCTTCATCATTCTTCTTCTTTGTTTTTCTTCTTTCTACTTCTTTTTTCTTCTCCTTTTTGTTCCTTTTATTTTTTTTCTTCTTCTTCTTCTTCTTCTTATAAATTTGTCTTCTTCTTCTTCTTCATCTTCCTGTTCTTCTTCTTCCTCTTCTTCTTCTTCTTTCAAATTATTTTTATGCTTCTTCGTTACAAATCTTCTTTTTTTTCTTTTTCTTCTTCTTCTTCTATACCTTTTTTCTTCTTCTTCTTCTTTCCTCTTCTTCTTCTTCCTTCTTCTTCTTCCTTCTTCTTCTTTCTTCTTCTTCTTTCTTCTTCTTCTTCTTCTTCTTCTTCTTCTTCGTCTTCTTCTTCTTTCTTGTTCTTGTTCTTTCTACTTGTTCTTCTTCTTCCTATTCTTCATCATTATATTCTTCTTCTTCTTCTACTTTTTCCTCTTTTATCCTCTTTCTACTTCTTGTTCCTCCTCTTTCTTCACCTTTTTTACATTTTTCTTCTTCTATCTTTTTCTTTCTTTTTTCTTTTTCTTTTTTTCTTTTTCTTCTTTCTTCATCATCTTCTTCTTCTTCTACAACTTTCTTCTTCTTGTTCTTGTTTTTCTTCTTCTTGTACTTCTTTCTTCTTCTTCTTCTACTTTCTTCTACAGTATTCTTCTTTTTTTTCTTCTTCTTCTTTCTTCTTCTTGATCTTCTTCTTTATTCTTTTTCTTTCACCTTCTTCTTTCTTCTTAATCTTCTTTCTTTTTGTCCTTCTTCTTCTTCTTATTCTTCTTCTTCATTCTTCATCTTCTTCTTTCTTTTTCTTCTTTCATCTTCTTCTTATTTCTTCTTCTTCTTCTTTCTTCTATTTCTTCTTCTTCTTTCTTCTGTTTACTCTTCTTTCTTCCTCTTCTTCTTTCTTCTTCTTCTTTCAACTTCTTTCTTCTTCATTCTTCTTCTTGCTCTTCCTTCTTGTTCTTTTTTCTTCTTTTTCTTCTTTTTCTTCTTTCTTTTTCTTTCTTCTTCTTCTTCTTCTTTCTTATTCTTCTTCTTCTTCTTCTTCTTTTTTCTTCTTCTTTCTTGTTATTTTTTTTCTTCTTATTGTTCTTGTTCTTTTTCTTATTCTTTCTTCCTCTTCTTCAAGTTTTTCTTCTACTTCTTCTTCTTGTTCTTCTTTCTTCAATTTCTTCTTCAACTTCTTTCTTCCTCTTTTTCTTCTTTTTCTTTCTACAGCTTCTTTTTCTTCTTCATCTTTCTTCTACCTCTTCTTCTACAGCTTCTTTTTTCTTCTATTTCTTCTTTCTTCTTTTTCTTTATTCTTTGTTCATCTATCTTCTTCTTCTTTCTTTTTCTTGTTTCAACTTCTTTCTTCTTCTTCTTCCTTTTCTTTTTTCTTTTTCTTTTTCTACTTCTTTCTTCTTCTTTGTTCTTCTTTTTCTTTCATCTTCTTCTTTCGTCTTCATCTACTTTCTTCGTATCCTTCATCATCTTCTTCTTATTTTTCTCCATTCTTTGCCTTTTTTCTCCTTCTTGTTCTGCTACTTTTTTCTTCTTCTTCTTCTTCTTCTTCTTCTTCTCCTTAATCTTTTACTTCTTCTTTCTCCTTCTTCTTCTTCTTCTTCTTCTTCTTCTTCTGCTTCTTCTTCTTCTTCTTCTTCTCCTTCTTCTTCTCATTCTTCTTCATCTTCTTCTTCTGCTTCTTCTTCTTCTTTCTTCTTGTTCTTGTTCTTCTTCTTCTTCTTGCTTCTTTTTCTTTCTTCTTCTTCTTCTTTCTTCTTCTTCTTCTTCTGCTTCTTCTCGCTTCTTCTTCTTCTTCTTCTTCTTCTTTTTTCTTTTTCCTCTTCTTTCGTCTTTTTGTCCTTTTTCTTTCTTCTTCTTCTTTCTTCTTCATTCTTTTTCATGTTTATTCTTCTTTCTTCTTGTTCTCTCTTCGTCTTCTTCTTCTTCGTTCTTATTCTTCTTCTCATCTACTTCTTCTTTCATCTCCTTCATCTTTCTTCTTACTCTTTATTCTTCTTTTTCTTTCTTTTTCTTATTTCTTCTTAATCATCATTCTTCTTATCCTTCTTCTTCTCAATTCTTTTTCTTCTTCTTTCATCTTCTTCTTCTTCTTCTTCTTCTTTCTTCTTCTTCGTCTTTTTGCTTCTTCCTCTTCTACTTTCTTCTTATTCTTTTTTCTTCTTCTTTCTTCTTCTTCTTTCTTATTCTTATTTGTTTTTCCTATTCTTTGTTCTTCTTTCTTCTTCTTCCTTTTCTTTCTTCTTCTTTCTTTTCCTTCTCCTACTTCTCTTCTTTTTCTATGTCTTCTTTTTCTTCTTCTTCCTTTTCTTCTTCTTCTTCTTCTTTTCCTTTCTCTTCTTAATCTTTGTTCTTCTTCTTCTTCTCCTTATTCTTCTTCTTCTTCTTTCTTCTTCTTCTTCTTCTTCTGCTTCTTCTTCTTTCTTCTTTTTTTCCTTCTTCTTTCTTCTTCTTCTTCTTATTCTTCTCCTTTTTCTTCTTCTTTGTCTTTCTTTTTCTTCTTATTTTTCTTTCTTCTTTTTTCTTCATGTTCTTTATTCTTACCATTCAGATTCTTCTTCTCCTCCATTCTTCTTCTTCTACTTCTTTCTTCTTTCACTTTCTCTTCTTCTTCTTACTTCTTCATCTTGTTTTACTCCTTTCTTCTTCTTTTTCAACTTCTTTCTTCTTTGTTTCCTTCTTCTTTCTTCTCCTCCTCCTCCCTTCTTTTTTTTATTCTCTTTTGTCTTTCTTTTCCTTCTTATTTTCCTTTCTTCATTATTTTTCTTCTTCGTGTTCTTTCTTCTTACCATTCCTCTTCTTCTTCTTCTTCTCTATTCTTTTTTTCCTTCATCTTTCTTCCTCCTCTTTTTCTTCTTCTTCTTTCTTCTTCCTCTTCTTCTTCTTTCTACTTTTTCTTCTTCTTCTTTTTCATCTTTTTTCTTCATCTCCTGCTTCATCTTTATTATTTTTCTTCTTCTTCTTCTTCTTCTTCTCCTTCTTCTTCTTATTATTATTATTTCATCTTCTTCTTCATCTTCTTCTTCATCTTCTTCTTGTTCTTTCTTCTTCTTCTTCTCTCTTCTTTTTCTTCTTCTTTCTTCCTCTACTTTCTTCTTCATCTTCTTTCTTCTTCTTCTTTCTTCTTCTTCTTTCTTCTTCCTTTTCTTTCCTCCTCTTCCTATTCTTATTCGTCTTTTTCATCTTCTTCATCTACTTCCTCTTGTTCTTCATCTTCTTCTTCTTCCTCCACTTCTTCTTTTTCTTCTTCTACCTCCTCCTCCTCCTCCTCTTCTTCTTCATCTTTCTTCTTCTTCTTCTTTCATTTTCTTCCGCTTTTTATTCTCTCTTTGTTTCTCTTCTTCATTCATCTTCTTCTTGTTTCTTATTCTTCTTTTTTCTTCTACTTTCTTCTTTCTTCTTCTTTCTTCTTCTTTGTTCTTCTTTCTTCTTCTTCTTCCTTCTCCTTTATTCTTCTTCTTCTTCTTCTTCTTCCCTATTTCTTCTTCTTATTCTTCTTCTTTTACTTCTTTCTTCTTCTTTTTTCTTCTTCATCTTCTTTCTTCTTGTCCTTCTTTTTCTTCTTCTTCTTCTTCTTCATCTTCTTTTTGCTTCTTCATCTTCTTCATCTTCTTTTTCTTCTCCTTTTTCTTCTTCTTTCTTCTTCTTCTTCTTCTTCTTCTTTCTTTTTCTTATTCTTCTTCTTTTTCTTCTTTCTTCTTTTTGTTCTTCTTTTTCTTCTTTTCTCATCTTCTTCTTTTTCTTCTTCTTCTTCTTCTTTTTCTTCTTTCTTCTTCTTCTCCTTCTTCTACTTCTTCTTTCTTCTTCTTCTTCTTCTTCTTCCTTCCTAATCTTTATTCTTCTTTCTTATTATTCTTTTTCTTCACTTCTCTCAATCTTCTTCTTCTTGGCTTTTTCTTCTTTCAAATTCCTTTTTTTCTTCTTCTTTATACATCTTCTTCTTCTTTTTCTTCTTCTACAACTACTACTACTCCTTCATGTTCTTCTTCTTCCTATTCGTCATCTTCTTCTTTTTCCTCCTCTTCTATCCTTTTTCTTCTTCTTCTCTTCTTTCTTCTCCTTTTTTTTCGTCTTTTCCTTTCTTTTTCTTTCTTTTTTCTTTTTCTTTCTTTTTTCTTTTTCATCTTTCTTCGTGTTCTTCTTCTTCTACTACTGCAATTTTCTTCTTCTTCTTCTTTTTCTCCTTCTTGTTCTTCTATCTTTTTCTTTTTCTTCTTTTTCACCTACTTTCATCTTCGTCATCTTCTTTTACTTCTTCTCCTTCTTCTTCTTCTTTCTCCTTCTTTTTTCTTCTGGTTCTTTCTTCTTCTTCTCACCTCTTAATCTTCTTTCTTTTTATCCTTCTTCTTCTTCTTTTTCTTCTTCTTTTTCTTCTTCTTTTTCTTCTTCTTAATTCTTCTTCTTCTTCTTTGTTTTTCTTCTTTCTTCTTCTTCTTATTTCTTCTTCTTCTTCTTCTTCTTCTTCTTTCTTCTTCTTAGTCTTCTTTCTTCCTCTTCTTCTTTCTACATCTTTTTACTTCTTTCTTCTTCATTCTTCTTCTTGTTCTTCCTTCTTCTTCTTTTTTCTTTTTATTCTTCCTTTTTCTTTCTTCTTTTTTCTTGTTGTTGTTCTTCTTCTTCTTTCTTCTTTTTTTTCTTCCTTTTTCTTTCTTCTTTTTTCTTGTTGTTGTTCTTCTTCATTTTCTTCTTTCTTCTTCATCTTCAAGTTTTTCTTCTACTTCTTCTTGTTCTTCTTTCTTCATTTTCTTGTTCTTCTTCTTTTCTTCCTCTTCTTCTTCTTCTTCTTTCCACATCTTCTTCTTTGTCTTTGTTCTTCCTCTTCTTCTATGACTTCTTCTTTCTTCTACTTCTTTCTTTTTCTTCTTTGTTCATCTTTCTTCTTCTTCTTTCTTTTTCTGGTTTCTACTTTTTGCTACTTCTTACTTTTCTTTTTTCTTCTCCTTTTTCTTTCTTCTTTCTTCTTCTTCTTCTTCTCCATCTTCTTCGCCTTTTCCATCTTCTTCTTCTTCTTCTTCTTGCTCTCTTTGCCCTTCTCCTTCTTCTTCTTTTTCTTCTTCTTCTTCTTCTTCTTCTTCTTCCTTCTTCCTTCTTCTTCTTCTTCTTCTTTTTGTTCTTCTTCTTCTTTCTTCTTCATTCTTCTTCATGTTTTTTCTTCTTTTTTCTTCTTCTCTCTTCGTCTTCTTCTTCTTCTTCTTCTTCTTCTACTTCTTTCATCTTCTTCATCTTTCTTCTTCTTCTAATTTCTTCTTAATCTTCTTTCTTCTTATCCTTCTTTTTCTTCTTCTCAATTCTTTTTCTTCTTCTTTCTACTTCTTTCTTTTTCTTCTTCTTTCATCTTCTTCTTCTTCTTATTTTTCTTTCTTTTTATTCTTCTTTCTTCGTCCTCCTCTTCTTTCTTCTATTTCTTCTTTCTTCTTCTTCTTCATCTTCTTTTTCTTTCTTCTTCTTTCCTTTCTTTCTTCTTGTTTATTCTTCTTTTTCTTCTCTTCTTCTCCTACTTCTTCTCCTTCTTGTTGTTGTTGTTCTTCTTCTTCTTCTTCTTCTTCTTGTTCTTCTTCTTCTACTCCTTCTTCTTCATCATCTTTCTTCTTCTTCTTCTTCCTTTTTCTTCATCCATTCTCTTCTTCATTTTAGTTCTTCTTTTTCTTCATTTACATTTTCTTCTTCTTCTTCTTCTTCTTCTTCTACTTCCCCTTCTTCTTTGTTGTTGTTCTTCTTCTTCATCTTTATTCTTCCACACTTTCTTGTTTTTCATTCACTTCTTCTTCTCTCTTCTTCTTCTTTTTCTTATTCTTTCATTTTCTTCTTCTTTCTTCTTCCACTTTATCCTTCATCTTCTTCTTTCTTCTTCCACATCTTCTTCTTCTTCCTTTTCTTTTTCTTCTTCTTTATTCTTGTTCTTCTTCTTTTTCTTTCTCCTTGTCGTCCTTCTTCTTCTTCTTTCTTCGTTTCTTTCTTCTTCCCTCTTCTTCTTTATTCTTCTTCCTTCTTCTTCTTTATTCTTCTTCTTTCTTCTTCTCCTTGTTCTTGTTTCATTTATTTTTTCATTCTTCTTGTTTCTTCATCTTTTTCTTTCTTCCTCTTCGTCTTCTTCTTCTTCTTCTTCCTCTTCTTAATTATTCTTCTTCTTTCTGTTTCTTCCTCTTTCTTCTTCTTGTTTCTACTTCCACATTTGCCTTCTTCTTTCTTCTTCTTCTTCTTTATTCTCTTTCTTCTATGTTCATCTTTTCTTGTTCTTCTTCTTCTTTTTTCTTTTTCTTGCTCTTTCTTCTTTTTTCTTCTACTTTTTTCTTCTTCTTCTTTCTCTTTAATCTTCTTTCTTCTTATACTTCTTGTTCTACTTCTTCTTCATCATTCTTCTTCCTCTTTCTTCTTCTTCTTTCTTCTTCTGCTTCTTTTTTCTTCTTCTTCCTTTTCTTCTTCTTCTTCTTTCTTCTTCTTTATCTTCTTCTTTCTTCTTCTTCCTCTTCTTCTTCTTCTTATTCTTCTTCATCCTTCTTCTTCTTCTTCTTCTTCTTCTTCCTCCTTCTTTTTCTTGTGCTTCTTCTTCTTCTTTCTTTCTTTTTCTTCTTTCTTCTTCTTCTTCTTTCTTCATCTTCTTAATTCTTCTTCTTCATCGTCTTCTTCCTCTTCTTCTTCAGCTTCTTCTTCTTCTTCTTCATCATCCTTCTCTTCTTCGTCTTCCTCTTCTTTCCACTTTCTTCTTCTTCTTCATTCTTCTTCTTCATCTTCATCCTTTCTCCTTTCCTCTTATTCTTTCTTCTTCTTTCTTCTTTCTTTTTCTTTCTTCTTCTTCTTCTTCTTCTTCTTCTCCATTCTTCTTCTTCTTCTTCTCCATTCTTCTTCTTCTTTTTCTTCTTTTTTTTCTTCTTCTTCTTCTTTTTCTTCTTCTTCTTCTTTTTCTTCTTCTTCTTCTTCATCATCTTCTTCTTCTTCTTTCTTCTTTTTCTTCTTTTTCTATCTTCTTTTTCTTCTTTTTCTTCTTCTTCTTCTTCTTCTTCTTCTTTCTTCTTCTTGTTTCTTCTTCTTCTCGTCCTTTTTCTTCTTCCTTCATCTTCTTCCTTATTCTTCTTCTTCCTTCCTCTACCTCTTATTCTTCTTTTTCTCCTTCTTCTTCTTCTTTTTCTTTTTCCACTTCTTCCTTTTCGACTTCTTGTTCTTCTTCCACTTCTTCTTATCTACTTCTTATTCCTCTTTCTTCTTTTTGTCCTTCTTCTTTCTTCTCCTTCTTCTTCTTTGTCTTTCTTCTTTTTCTTCTTCTTTCTTCTTCTTTTTCTCTCTTCTTCTTCTTTCTTCCTCATCTTCTTTCTTCTTACTCTTCCTCTTCTTCAACTTCTTCATTTTGTGTCTTCTTCTTTCTTCTTCCTCTCTCTTCTTCTTCTTCTTCTATTTTCTTCTTCTTCTCCTTCTTCTTTTTCTTCTTCTCTCTTCTTCTTCTCCATCTTCTTTTTCTCCTTCTTCTTCTTTTTCTTTCTTCTTCTTTCATCTTCTTATTTCTTCTTCTTCTTCTTTTTTATTCTTCTTCTTTTTTCTTCTTCTCCTATCTTCTTCTTCTTCTTTATTATACTTCTTCTTCTTTCTTATTTTTCTTCTTCTTTCGTCTTCTTTTTTCTTCTTGTTCTTCATTCCTCTTCTTCTTCTTTCTTCTTCTACCCCTTCTTTCTCTTCTTTTTCTTCCTCTTCTTCTCCTTCCTTCTTCTTCTTGTTTCTGCTTCCTCTTCTTTTATCTTCTTTCTTCTTCTTCTTCTTCTTCTTTCTTCTTTTTCTTCTTCTTCTTCCTATTCTTCTTCTTCTTCTTCCTCTTCTTCTTCTTGTTCTTCTTCTCTCTTCTTTTACATCTTCTTCTTCTACTCTATTTTTTTGTTATTTCTTCTTCTTTCTTCTTCTTTTTTCTTCTTCTTCTTTCTTGTTAATCTTCTTTCTTGTTATCGTTCTTCTTCTTCTTCATCCTCTTCTTCTCTTACGTTTTTGTTTGTCTTTTTCTTCTTCTTTTTCTTCTTCGTCTTCTTCTTCTTCTTCTTCTTCTTCTTCTTTTTCTTCTTTCTTCTTTCTTCTTCTTCTTCTTCTTCTTCTTCTTCTTCTTTCTTCTTCTTCTACTTCTTTG
This sequence comes from Vanilla planifolia, assembly GCA_023846275.1. Taxonomy (NCBI): domain Eukaryota; kingdom Viridiplantae; phylum Streptophyta; class Magnoliopsida; order Asparagales; family Orchidaceae; genus Vanilla; species Vanilla planifolia. Next base: position 711,702 of record JAIUJO010000159.1, on the reverse strand, counting down.
TTTTTCTTTCTTCTTCTTATTTCTTTTTCTTCTTTTTGATTCTTCTTCTTCTTCTTCATCTTCTTTCATTTTGTCCATTTCTTCTTCTTTATTCTTCTTCTTCTTCTTCTTCTTTTTCTAATTTCTCTTTCTTCTACTTCATTTTCTTCTTCTTCATCTTCATCTTCTTCTTACATCTTCTTCTTGTCTTTGTTTCTTGTTCTTCTTCTAGTTCTACTACTTCCTTCTTGTTTCTTCTTCTTCTTATTATTTCTTCTTCTTCTTCTTCTTCAACTTCTTCTTCTTCTTTTACTTTCTCTTCTTTTTTTTCTTTTACATCTTCTTCCTTTTCTACCTCTTGTTATTCTTCTAGTTCGTCTTTATAGTTTTTCCCTTTCTTCTTCTTTCTTTTTCTGCTTCTTGTTCTTCTTCTTCTTCTGCTTGTTCTTGTTCTTCTTCTTCTTCCTCTCTTTTTTTCTTTTTCATCTTCTTCCTTTTCTACCTCTTGTTATTCTTCTTGTTCTTCTTTCTTCTTTTTGTCCTTCTTTTTGTTCTTCTTCCTCTTCTTCTTCTTTCCTCTTCTTCTACTTCTTCTTCTTTTTCTTCTTCTTCTTCTTCTATATTTTTTTATTCTTTCTTCTTCTTTCTTCTTCTTTTTTCATCTTCTACTTTCTCGTTAATCTTCCCTCTTCTTATCCTGCTTGTTCTTCTTCTTATTCTTTATTCTATTTCTTCTTTCTTTTTTCTCCCTTCTACTTCTTCATATTCTTCTTCTACTTTTTTCTTTTTCTTTTTCTTCTTCTTCTCCTTCTTTTTCTTTCTTCTTCTTCTTTTGCTTCTTCTCCTTTCTTCTTTTTTTTTTCTTCTTCTTCCTCTTCTCCTTCTTTCTTCTTCTTTCCTCTTCTTCTTCTTCTTATTTCTTCATCTTCTTCTTCTTCTTCTACTTTTTTCTTCTTCTTCTTTCTCTTTCTTTCTTTCAACTTGTTCTTCTTCTTCTTCTTTCTTCTTCTTCTTCTTTTTCTTTTTCTTTCTTTCTTCTTTTTCTTTCTTTCTTTCCTTCCTCTTCTTCTTCTTCTTCTTCTTCTTCTTTCTTCTTCTTCTTCTTTCTTCTTCTTTCTTTTTCTTCTTCTTCTTCTTCTTCTTCTTCTTCTTCTTCTTCTTTTTCTTATTCTTCTTCTTCTTTGTTTTTTCTATCTTCTTTCGCTTCTTTCTTCTTCTTCTTCTTCTTCTTTTTCTACTTTCTTCTTCTTCTTTCTTCTTCTTCTTCTTTCTTCTTCTTCTTCTTTTTTCTTCATCCTTTTTCTTCTTCTTCTTAGTTGTACTTCTTTTTCTTCCTCTACATTTTCTTCTTCTTCTTTTTCATCTTCTTCTTCCTCTTTTTACTTCTCCTTCTTCTTTTTCTTGTTGTTTCCACTTCTTCTTCTCCTTCTACTTCTTCCTTCTTATTTCTTCTTCTTTTTATTTATTCTTCTTCTTTCTTTCTTCTTCTTCTCATCTTCTTCTTGTCCTTCCTCATCTTTTTTTCTTTTTCATCTTTTATCTTTTCTACCTCTTATTATTCTTCTTATTCTTATTTCTTCTATTTGTCATTCTTCTTCTTTCTTCTTCTTCTGCTTCTTCTTCTTCATCATCATCATCATCATCTTCTTCTTCTACTACTATCCCTTCTTTTTCCTCTTCTTCTATCATCTTCATCTTTGTTCTTCTTCTTCTTTTTTCTTCATATTCTTCTTCTGCTTCATTTTCTACATCTTCTTTATCTTCTTTTTCATTCTTCTTCTACTTTTTCCTCTTCTTCTTCTTCTTTCTTCTTCTTCTTCTACTTCTTTTTTTATCTTCTTTCATCTTCTTCTTTTTTATTCTTCATCTTTCTTCTTCTTCTTCTTCTTCTTCTTCTGCTACTGCTTCTTCTTCTTTTACTACTACTTTCTTCTTGTTCTTTCTTCTTCTTTTCCTTTCTTCTTTTTATTTCCTCTTAATCTTCTTTCTTCTTCCCTTTCTTCATAATCTTCTTTCTTGTTATCTCTTCTTTCTTCTTTTTCTTGTTCTCTCTTCTTTCTTCTTTTTCTTCTTCTCCTTCTTCTTCTTCTTCTACTTCTTCTTCCTCTTAATCTTTCGTCTTCTTCTTCTTCTTCTTCTTCTTTTTCTTCTTCTTCTTCTTCTTCGTCTTCTTCTTCTTCTTCTTTCTTTTTCATCTTCGTCTTCTTCTTCTTCTTTTTTCTTCATCTTCTTCTTTCTTCTTCTTCTACTACTACTTTTTATTCATTTTGTTCTTCTTCTCCCTTTTCTTCCTCAACTTTTTCATCTTTTTCCTCTTCTTCTCATTTATCTTCTTATTCTTCTTTTTCTTCTTTTGCTTCTTTTTCCTTTTCTTCTTCCTTTTGTTATTTTACTTCTTCCTCCTCTTTCCTCTTTCTTCTTCTTCTTCTTTCTTCGTTCTTTATCTTTTTTAAAATTTTCTTCTTTCGTCTTCTTCTTATTCTACTTCTACTTTCGTCTTCTTCTTTTACATCTTCATCATCTTTTTCTTCTTCTTCTTCATTCTTCTTCTTCTTCTTCTTTCTTCTTCTTCTTCTTCCTCTTTCTTCTTTTTTCTTCTTTCTTTTTCTTCTTCCTTCTACTTCTATTTTTTCTTCTCCTTTTTTTCCTTTCTTCTTCTTCTTTTTTCTTCTCCTTGCTCTTCTTCCTCTTCTTCTTCTTCATCTTCTTTCGTCTTCTTCTTCTTCTTCATTCTTCTTCTTCTTCTTCTTCTTCTTCTTCTTTATACTTCTTCTTCTTCTTCTTCTTCTTCTTCTTCTACTCGTTTTATCTTCTTCTTTTTCTTTCTTCTTCTTCTTCCTTCTTCTTCTATCTTCTTCATTCATCTTCATCTTCTATCTTCTTCTTCTTCTTCTTCTTCTTTGAATTCTTCTTGTTCTTCTTCTTCCTATTCTTCATCTTCTTCTACTTCTTCTTCTTCTTCTTCTTCTTCTTCTTCTTCTTATTCTTCTGCTTTTTCCTCCTCTTCTATCCTCTTTCTTCTACTTCTTCTTTCTTCTCCTTTGTGCTTTCGTCTTCTTCTTTCTTTTCTTTCTTTTTTCTTTTTCTTTCTTTTTTCTTTTTCTTCTTTCTTCATCATCATCTTCTTTTCTTCTATTACTTTCTTCTTCTTCTTCTTCTTCTTCTTCTTCTTCTTTTTCTTTTTCTTATACTTCTTTCTTCTTCTTTTACTTCTTTTTCTTCTTCTTTCTTCTTCATATTCTTCTTTTTCTTCTTCCACTTTTTCTTTCACCTTTTTTCTATAGGTTCTTTCTTCTTTTTCTTTCTTCTTCTTCTTCCCTTTCTTTTTTCTTTTTCTTTTTCTTCTTGTTTCTTCTCCTTCTTTCTTCTTCATCTTCTTTCTTCTTATCTTTCTTCTTCAACTTCTTCGTATTTTTCTTCATTCTTCTTCTTTCTTCTCCTTCTTGTTTTGCTTCTTTTTTCTACTTCTTCTTCTTCTTCTTTCTTCTTCTTTTACTTTCTCTTTCTTCTTTCTTCTTCTTTTTCTTTCAACTACATCTTCCTTCATCTTCTTTCTTTTTCTTGTTCTTTCTTCTTCTTCTCTTTTCTTCTTCTTCTTTCTTCCTCTTCCTCTTTTTCTTCTTCTTCTTCTTCTTCTTCATATTCTTCTTTTTTCTTTTTCTTCTTCCTTCATCTTCCACTTCCTTCTTCTTCTTTCTTCTTCTTTCTTCTTCATTATTCTTCTTCTTTCTTCTTCTTCTTCTTCCTTCTTCTTCCTTCTTCTTCTTCTTCTTCTTCTTCTTTGTTTCTTCTTCTTCTTTTTCTTCTTCTCTTTCTTCTTTTTCTTCACCTTCTTTCTTCTTCTTCTTTATGCTTCTTCTTTCTTCTTGTCCTTCTTCTTTTTCTTCTTCTTCTCGTTCTTCATTCTTCTTCTTCTTCTTTCTTCTTTTTCTTTCATCTTCTTCTTCTTCTTCTTGCATCTTCTTCTTCTTCTTCTTCTACTACTTCTTCTTCCTCTTTCTTCTTCTTCTTTCTTCGTTTTCTTCATCTTCATCTTCTTCTTCTACTACTACTTCTTCTTCTTCTTTCTTCTTTTTCTTCAACTTCTTCTTCTTTCTTCATCTTTTTCTTCTTCTTCTCCTCCTCCTTCTTCTTCTTCTTCTTTTACTTTTTTCTTCTTCTTTCTTCTTTTTGTCCTTTTTTTCTTTTTTCTTCTTCTTTCTTTTACTTTTTTCTTCTTCTCTCTTAACCTTTTTCTTCTTCTTCTTATTCTTCTTCTTCTTTCCTCTTCTTCTACATTTACTTCTTTTTTCTTCTTTTACTTGTTCCTTCTTCTTCTTTATTCTTCCTTTTCTTTCTTCTTCTTGTTTCTTCGTAATCTTCTTTCTTCTTATACTTCTTGTTCTTCTTAATTCTTTTTCTTCTTCTTTCTTCTTTCTCTTTCTTTTTCTTCTTCCTTCTTCTTATCCCTTTTCTTTTTCGCCTTCTTCTTCTTCTTCTTCATTCTTTTTCTTCTATCTTTTTCTTCTTTCTTCTTCTTCTTCTTTTGGCTTCTTCTTCTTTTCCTTCTTCTTTTTCTTCTTTTTCTTTCTTCTTCTAATTCTTCAACTTTGATCTCCTTTTCTTCTTCTTCTTCTTCTACTTCTTTCTTCATTTTGTTCTTCTTCTTCTTTCTTCTTCATTCTTCTTCATGCTTTTTCTTCTTTTATCTTCTTTTGTCTTCGTCTTCGTCTTCTATCTTCTTCTTCTTCTTCTTCTTCTTCTTCTTCTTCTTCTTTCATCTTCTTCAACTTTTTTCTTATTCTTTATTCTTCTTTTTCTTTCTTCTTATTTCTTCTTAATCTTCTTTCTTCTTACCTTTCTTCTTCTTCTTCTTCTTCTTGTCAATTCTTTTTCTTCTTCTTTCTTTTTCTTCTTCTTTCATTTTCTTCTTCTTCTTTTTCTTTCTTCTTCTTCTTGCTTCCTCCTCTTAATCTTTCTTCTTATTCTTCTTTCTTATTCTTCTTTCTACTTATCTTTTTCCTCTTCTTTCTTCTTCTTTCTTTTTCGTCTTTTTATTTCTTCTTCTTTCTTCTTCTTCTTCTTCTCTTCTTCTTCTTCTACTTCTTCTTCTTCATCATCTTCTATTTCTTCTTCTCCTTCTCCTTCATCTTTCCTCTTCTTCTTCTTCTTCTTCTTCATCTTCCTTCTTTTTTGCCTTCTTCTTTCTTCTTCTTCTTCTAATTCTTCTTCTCCTTCTTCTTCTTTCTTCTTCTTCTTTTTCTTCTTCTCCTTCTTTGTCTTTCTTTTTCTTCTTATTTCTCATTCTTCTTTTTTCTTCTTCATATTCTTTCTTCTTACCCTTCTTCTTCTTCTTCTTCTTCTTCTTCTCCATTCTTCTTCTTTTTCTACTTCTTTCTTTTTTACTATTTCTCTTCTTCTTCTACCTTCTTCTACTGGTTCTACTTCTTCTTCTTTCTTCTTCTTCTTCCTCTTCATTTACTTTCTTCTTTATTGCCTTCTCTTTATTCATCTTCTTCGCCTTCTTCTCCTTCTTCTTCTTTTCTCTTCTTTTTCTTCTTCTTCTTTGTCTTCCTTTTCCTTCTTTTTTTTCTTTCTTCTTTTTTCTTCTCCGTGATCTTTCTTCTTACCCTTCTTCTTGTTCTTGTTCTTCTTCTCCATTCTTCTTCTTCTTCTTCTTTCTTGTTCCTCTTTCTCTTCATTTTTTTTCCTTCTTCTTCTTCCTCTCTGTAGTTTTTCTTCTTATGTTTCTTCAACTTTTTTCTTCATCTCCTTCTTCTTCTTCTTTATTCTCTTCTTCCTTTACTTCTTGTTCTTCTTCTTCTTCTTCTTCTTCTTATTTCTTCTTCTTTTTCTTCTTCTTCTTCTTCTTCTTCTTCCTCTTCTTTCCTCTTCTTCTTCTCTCTTCTTCTTCTTCTTCTTCTTCTTCTTCTTTCTTATTCAACTTGTTTCTTCTTCTACATTCTTCTTCTTTTTCTTTCCTCCTCTTCTTCTTCTTATTCTTCTTTTTTGTCTTCTTCATCTGCTTCCTCTTGTTCTTCACCTTCTTCTTCTTCCTCTTCTTTATCTTCTTCTTCTTCTTCTTCTTCTTCTTCTTCTTCTCCTTCTTCTTCTTCCTCGTCCTCCTCTTCTTTTTCATCTTTCTTCTTCTTCTTCATTCTTCCTCTTCCTCTTTTTATTCTTCTTCTTCTTCTTCTTCTTCTTCTTCTTCTTCTTTTTCTTTTTTTTTCTTCTTCATTCATCTTCTTCTTCTTTCTTTCTTTCTCTTCTTCATTCATCTTCTTCTTTCTTCTTCTTTTTCTTTCTTCTTCTTCTTTCTTCTTCTTCATTCTTCTTCATCTTTTTCATTCTTATTTTGTCTTCTCTCTTCGCCTTCTTCTTCTTCTTCATTTTTCTTCTCTACTTCTTCTACTTCTGCTTTCACCTTCTTCATCTTTCTTCTTCTAATTTATTCTTCTTTATTTTCTTCTTCTTATTTCTTCTTAATCTTTTTTCTTCTTATCCTTCTTCTTCTTCTTCTTCATCTTCTCAATTCTTTTTCTTCTTCATTCTTCTTATTTCTTTTTATTCTTTCATCTTCCTCTTCTTCTTTTCTTTTCTACTTCTTCTTGCTGCTTCCTCTTCTTCTTTCTTCTTCTTCTTTCTTCTTCTTCTTCTTCTTTCTTCTTCTTATTTCTTCTTCCTCTTCTTTCATCTTCTTTCTTCTTCTTCCTTTTCTTTCTTCTTTCTTCTTCTTCTTCTTCTCCTCTTCTTCTTCTTCTTCTTCTTCTTCTTCTTCTATCTTCTTCTTTCTTCTTCTTTTTCTTCTTCTTCTCCATCTTCTTCTTCTTTCTTCTTCTTTTTCTTCTTCCTCTATCTTTTTTCCTTCTTATTTTTCTTTCTTCAACTTTTTTCTTCATGTTCTATCTTCTTACCCTTCTTTTTCTTCTTCCCCATTCTTCTTCTTCTTCTTTCATTTTCCTCTTTTTCTTCTGCTTCTTTATTCTTCTTCTTCTTCTTCATTGTACTTTATCTTCTTATTATTCTTCTTCTTCTTTTTTCATCTCTTTCTTCTTCTTCTTCTTCTTCTTCTTATTTTTTCTTCTTCTTCATCTTCTTCTTCTTATTTCTTCTTCTTCTTCTTCTTCTTCTTTCTTCTTCTTCTTCTTCTTCTTCTTCTTCTTATTCTTCTTCTTCTTTCTTCTCTTCATTCTTCTTCATCTTTTATCTTCTTCTTCTTTCTTCCTCTTCTTCTTCTTATTCTTCTTTTTCTTCTTCTTCATCTACTTTCTCTTCTTCTTCATCTTCTTCTTCTTCCTCCACTTCTTCTTCTTCAACTTCTTCTTCTTCTTCTTTCTTCTTTTTCTTCTATCTTCTCATTCTCCTTCTTCTTCTTCTTCTTCTACTTTCTTCCTCTTTTTCTTTCTTCTTCTTCCACTTCTTTCTTCTTGTTCTCTCTTCTACTTATTCCTTTCTCTTCTTGTTCTTCTACTTCATTTTCAACTTTTAATTCTTCTTGATTTATTTATTCATTTCATTATTCTTCTTCTTTCCTCTTTGTCTTCTTCTTCAACTTTGTCTTTGTTCGCCTTCTTTTTCATCTTCTTTCTTTGTTTCTTTCTTTCTTCTCTGCCTTCTTCTGCTTCTTCTTCTTCTCTTTCTTCCTCTTCTTCTTCTTCATCATCATCTTCTTCTTCTTCTTCGTCTTTTAATTTCTTTTTTTTCTTTCTTCTACTTCTTTCTTCTTCAACTTCCATTTTCTTACTTTTCTTCTTCTTATTTCTTTTTCTTCTTCTTGTTCTCATTTCTTCCACTTTCTCTTCTTCTTCTTCTTCTTATTCTTTTATTTCTACTTAAGCTTCTCGTTCTTTTTCGTCTTCTTCTACTTCTTTTTCTTGTTTTTTTTTTTCTGTCTTCTTCAACTTCATTCTTCTTCTTCCTCTTCTTCTTCTTCTTCTTCTTCTTTTTCTTCTTCTTTCTTTCTTCTTCTTCTTCTTCTTCCACTTCTTCCTTCTTTTTCTTCTTTTTCTTCTTCAATTTTTCTTCTTCTTCTTCTTCTTGTTCTTCTTTTTCTTCTTCTTCCTTCTTCTTCTTCTTCTTATTTTTTCTTCTTCTTCATCTTCTTCTTATTTCTTCTTCTTCTTCTTCTTCTTCTTTCTTCTTCTTCTTCTTCTTCTTCTTATTCTTCTTCTTCTTTCTTCTCTTCATTCTTCTTCATCTTTTATATTCTTCTTCTTTCTTCTTCTTCTTTCTTCCTCTTCTTCTTCTTATTCTTCTTTTTCTTCTTCTTCATCTACTTTCTCTTCTTCTTCATCTTCTTCTTCTTCCTCCACTTCTTCTTCTTCAACTTCTTCTTCTTCTTCTTTCTTCTTTTTCTTCTATCTTCTCATTCACCTTCTTCTTCTTCTTCTTCTACTTTCTTCCTCTTTTTCTTTCTTCTTCTTCCTCTTCTTTCTTCTTGTTCTCTCTTCTACTTATTCCTTTCTCTTCTTGTTCTTCTACTTCCTTTTCAACTTTTTATTCTTCTTGATTTATTTATTCATTTCATTATTCTTCTTCTTTCCTCTTTGTCTTCTTCTTCAACTTTGTCTTTGTTCGCCTTCTTGTTCATCTTCTTTCTTTGTTTTTTTCTTTCTTCTCTGCCTTCTTCTTCTACTTCTTCTTCTTCTCCTTCTTCCTCTTCTTCTTCTTCTTCTTCATCTTCTTCTTCTTCTTCGTCTTTATATTTCTTTTTTCTTCTTCTTTTTTTTTCTTTCTTTTACTTCTTTCTTCTTCAACTTCCATTTTCTTACTTTTCTTCTTCTTTTTGTTCTTCTTGTTCTCATTTCTTCCTCTTTCTCTTTTTCTTCTTCTTCTTCTTATTCTTCTATTTCTACTTAAGCTTCTCGTTCTTTTTCTTCTTCTTCTACTTCTTTTTCTTGTTTTTTTTTCTGTCTTCTTCAACTTCATTCTTCTTCTTCCTCTTCTTCTTCTTCTTCTTCTTCTTTTTCTTGTTCTTTCTTTCTTTTTCTTCTTCTTCTTCCACTTCTTCCTTCTTTTTCTTCTTTTTCTTCTTTAATTTTTCTTCTTCTTCTTCTTCTTGTTCTTCTTTTTCTTCTTCTTCCTTCTTCTTCTTCTTCTTTATTTTTCTTCTTCTTCTTTCTTCTTCATCTTTTGTTCTTCTTCTTCTTATTTCTTCTTGTTCTTCTTCTTCTTCTTCTTCTTCATTTTCTTCTTCTTCTCTAATCTTCTTCTTCCTTTTCTTCTTCTTCTTTCTTCTTCTTCTTCTTCAACTTCTTTCTACTTCTATCTTCTTCTTTTTTTTCTTCTTCTTCTTCTTCTTTCTTCTTCTTCCTTCTTCGTTTTTGTTCTTTATCTTATTTCTTCTTAATCTTCTTTCTTCTTATCCGTCTTCTTCTTCCTCTTCAAAATTTTTCTTCCTGTTCTTTCTTCTTCTTCTTCTTCTTCTAATTTTTCTTTCTTTTTGTCCTTCTTGTTTCACCCTCTGCTACTTGCTTTTTTTTTCTTCTTCTTCTTCTTTCCTCTTCTCCTTAATTCTTCTTCCTCTTCTTTCTTCTTCTTCCACTTCTTTCTTCTTCTTTCTTTGTTTTCTTCTTCTTCTCTTCTTCTTCTTCTTTCATTTTCTTCTTCTCGTTCTTTCTTCGTTTCTTCTTCATCTTTCTTTTTTTTATTATTATTATTATTATTATTTCTTCATCTTCTCCTTCTTCTTCTTCTTCTTCTTCTCTTTTTTCTTTTTCTTCCTTCATCTTTGTCTTCATCTTCTTCTTTATCTTCTTCTTTCTTCTTCTTCATCTTCTTCTGCTTCTTCTTCTTCTTCTACTTCTACTTGTTTCCTCTTCTTCTTCTTTGTTGTTTTTCTTCTTCTTCATATCCTTCTTTCTTCTACTTCTTTCTTCTTCTTCAATCGTCCTCTTCTTCTTTCCTCTTCTTCTTTCTTCGTTCTTTTTTACCTACTTCTCGTTCTTCTTTCTTCATCGGCTTTCTTCTTCTTCCTCTTTTTCTTTTTTTTCTCCTTCTTCTTCTTCTTTCTTCTTCTTCTTCTTCTTCATCTTTCTTCTTCTTCTTTATTCTTCCTTTCTATCTCCTCCTTTCTATCTCCTCCTTTCTTCTTCTTCTTTTCTTCTTCTTCTTCTTTTTCTTATTCTTCTTCTTCTTCTTCTTCTTCTTCTTCTTCTTCTTCTTCTCCTTCTTCTTCTGTCCTCTTCCTTTGCCTACTTCTTCTTTTTGTTTTTTCTTTCTTCTTCTTCTTCTGCCTTCTTTTTCATGTTTTGTGTTCTAATTCTTTGTTTCTTCTCCTTCTTCTTCTTCTTCATTTTATGCTTCTTCGTATTCTTCTTATTCGTCTGCCTACTTTTTCTCATTCTTTTCTTTCTTCTTCGTGTTCTTCTTCTTCTTCTTCTTCTTCTTCGTCTTTTTCCTTCTTCATCTTCTTGTTTCTGTTTTTTATTTTCCTCTTGTTCTTTCCTATTCATCTTTTTTATTGTTACCCTTCTTCTTCTTCTTCTTCTTCTTCTTTCTTCTTCTTCTTATTCTCTTTTTTCTTCTTCTTCTTTCTACTTCTTTTCCTCTTCGACTTCCTTCTTCTTCTTCTACTGCATATTCTTATTCCTCTTCCTCTTCATCATCATCATCATCTTCTTCTTCTTCTTTCTCTTCTTCTTCTTCCTCTTCTTCTTCTTCATCAATTTTCGTCTTCTTGTTACTTCTTCCTTTTCTTCTTCTTTCTTTTTGTTCTTTCTTCTTTTTTTCTTCTTCTTTCTTCTTAATCTTCATTCTTCGCATTGATCTTATTCTTCTTCTTATTCTTTGTTCTTCTTTCTCTTTCTTCTTCTTTATTCTTCTACTTTTCTCTTCTTCTTCTATCTTCTTCTTCTTCTTCTTCTTCTTCTTCTTCTGCTTTCTTCTTCTTCTTCTCCTTTCTTCCTCTTAGTCTTTCTTTTTCTTTCTATTTCTTCATCTTTCATCTTCTTCTTTCTTTTTCTTCTTCTTTCTCTTTCTTAATTCTTATTCTATAACTTCTTCTTCTTCTTCTTCTTCTTCATCTTCTTTCTTCTTCTTTATCTAATTCTTCTTCTACTTCTTGTTTATCTTTCTTCTTTTTTGTCCTCTTCTTTCTTGTTCTTCTTTTTCGTCGTCATTCTTGTTCTTCTTCTCCTTTTTCTTCTTTCTTCTACTTCTTTCTTCTCATTCTTCTTCTTCTTCCTTCTTCTTTCTTCTTCTTCTTGTTCTTCTTCCTCTTCTTCTTTCTTCTTCATCATTTGCTTCTTTATCTTTCTTCATCATCATCATCTTCTTCTTCTTCTTCTTCTTTCTTTTACTTCTTCTTCTTCAACTTTCTTCTTCTTCTTTATTCTTCTTTTTTCTCTCTCCTTCTTTCTTCTTCTTCTTTTACTTCTGCTTCTTCTTCTTCTTCTCCTACTTTTTCTTTACTCTTCTTTCTCCTACTTCTTCTTTCTTCTTTTTCTTACTTCTTGTTCTTCTTCTACTTTCTTTTTCATGTTTTGTATTCTTATTCTTTTTTTTCTTCTTCTTGTTCTTTATGCTTCTTCTTCTTCTTCTTCATTTTATACTTCTTCGTATTCTTCTTATTCATCTTCCTGCTTTTTCTTATTCTTTTCTTTCTTGTTCTTGTTATTATTCTTCTTCTTCTTCCATCCTCTTCTTCTTGTTCTTCGTCTTTTTTTTCTTTATCTTCTTCTTTCTTTTTATTTTATTTTCTTCTTGTTCTTTCCTATTCATCTTCTTTATTGTTGCCCTTCTTCTTCTTCTTCTTGTCCTTCTTCATTTTTCTTCTTCTTCTTTCTTATTCTCTTTCTTCTTCTTCTTCTTTCTATTACTTTTCCTCTTCTTCTTCCTTCTTCTTCTACTACTGCATATTCTTCTTCCTCTTCGTCTTCATCGTCATCATCATCATCATCTTCTTCTTCCTCTTCTACTTCTTCATCATTCTTCTTCTTCTTCTTGTTACTTCTTCCTTTTCTTCTTCTTTCTTCTTGTTCTTTCTTCTTTTTTTTTTCTTCTTCTTTCTTCTTAATCTTCATTCTTTGTATCGATCTTATTCTTCTTCTTCTTATTCTTTGTTCTTCTTTCTCTTTCTTCTTCTTTATTCTCTAACTTTTCTCTTCTTCTTCTTTCTTCTTCTTGTTCTTCTTCTTATTCTTCTTTGTTCTTCTTCTTCTTCTTCTTCTTCTTCTTCTTCTTCTTCTTCTTCTTCTTTTGCTGCTTTCTTCTTCTTCTCCTTTCTTCCTTTTAGTCTTTCTTTTTCTTTCTATTTCTTCATCTTTCTTCTTCTACATTCTTCTTCTACTTCTTCTTC
>JAIUJO010000159.1:388020-674975 GCA_023846275.1 Vanilla planifolia | reverse complement strand
GCATGCATATACATACAAACGTGAACATATACTTACATACATGTTAAAACATGTGCACACACATTCATACACATGCACATGAATGTACAAACATGCACACCCAAATAAGTACCATCATACACAAAAAAATTCTCACATAGACACACTTATAGATACACATGCACATGCATAAACACACACATACTTACACACAAATGCACATGCAGAAACACATATGCACATGAATAGATATGCATGAGCATCCAAATATGTTCACATGTATAGGCTTAAAAACACATGCAAACATACAGAAATGCACTTGATAACATTAATGCACACACACACACAAGTAGATGCACTCAGACACACATGCACACCCACACAAACACATGTATACACCCACACACATGCAAGCACACACATGAGCATGCATATGCAAACATCAACACACGGATACATACCCAAACACACTAAAGCACAAACAATTATACACATGCATGCATTTACTAATGCAAGGGCACACACTTGCACACAGACATGCTCACATGCACACACATGTTGACATGCATACATATCCACATTGTTATTTGCATTCACACATACACACTTAAGTACACACATATGTGCACACACACTCACACACATTCATGCCCACATACAAACACACACATGCACACATAGAAATGTAACCACTGAAGCACATGCACATTCACAAAAAAGCATACATGCTTGCACACACACATAAACATGTACACATATGAGTACATGCATGCACATACACCTACAAACACGCATGCAACCATGCACTTACATGTGCACACACACAAACACATGCATGCACTCACACAAATACAAATAAACATGTACATGAGGATGAACACACACAAACATGTACAAGCACATACACATAGGCACATATCCACACACACATAAAAACAAAGACACACACACATGCACACACACATAAGAACATGCATGTGTACACTTACACATATAGATATGAACCCTCATAGACACACACACACACACATACACACCCACAAACACAAGCATGCATGTACACTCACAAACACACATACAAATACATGCACATGTATGCACATACGCACACATAAATGTGAACACAAGCACATATGCCCACGTGCATGCACACACACCCTCACTCAAATGAACACATAAATGTAAACATGTGCACTCACATAAACACACACACACACATGTACACACATTGGCCCAAACCAATGTATAACTAATATGCATACCACATAGGCACATGCACACAAACTCACACACATGAACACTCACATGATTGCAACCATGCACATTGTGCACACCAATAAACAGATGCTTGTACATCAACACACTTAAGGGCATAGACAAATAAACATGCACTCATATGCACATGCATAGACACACATATTGACCCGCACATGCATACCCATGCATGCACATGTACACACACATGCACACACTCACAAGCATATGGGTGTAAAAAAACATTTACTCGTACATACACTCATATGCACACCAACACACACACATGCACATGTAAACAGTCACATGCACACTCTTAAGCAAACACACATGCACACCAACATATACACATGCATAAACATGATAACAAACACAAACCAACATACAAGCACGCACACACACATACACACTTAATCCAGTCACACACATACATGAGTTGACATACATGCAATCACACTTGCATGAACATGCCCACAAGTGTAGAAATTTATACACTTAATACACACATAAACATACAAAAATATGCACACACATGCTCATAAATATGCATGTATACCAACTATGATGCTTATGCACACACACATATAAACATACCTAAGAATTCACACATATACAAATGTCAATACACACACAAAAGCATGGACACATAATAGAACAAATACACACACGCACACATACACAAGCTTGCACACACACATGCAAACAAATGTACACACATATGTACACAAAACTCACACATGAACCCACATAAACATACATACATACACACACATACATAAACACACATGTAAGCACACACACGGATGTACAAACCTGCATGCACACACACACAGCACACCCACACACCGCACATACACAACCACACAAACCCACACACACATGTAGATGAACATGCACACACATGCTCAAACATACATACGAGCACAAACATGCACACCCCTATGCATACACACACACACAATCGCACACACACATAAACACATGCACACATAGATTCTCACACATATGTATGCCCACACACATAGACACATTCACACAAAACTTGCACAGACATGCACACACACATATGCATGAACACACCCATACACACTTATCCACACACTTGCACACATCCATGAACAAACATGAACCTATACAAGCACTCATAACCACACACATGCATGCACACAGACACACACAAGACAAACTAATCACCACATACGTACACACACCCATGCCTGCACACATGCACCACAAAGACACACAATAAACATGTGTACACACACATGGACACATGTAGACATACACATGAACACATGCAAACATAGGAACAAAAACATTCACACTTATGCATGTACACACTCACACACAAATAGATACATGCAAACATATATAGATAAACATGCACCACACAAGCATACTAGCACATGCACATGCTCATAAGCACACAAACTCACACATGCATGCTTAGAAGTATATATGAACATATGTGAGTGCACACACACACATGCAGAAGAAAACACACAAAAACACATGCACATGCACACATATGCATAAACATGTAAGCATTCACCTATACAAATAAGTGCACTAAAACTCACACGCACGCATACTTACATGCACAAAAGTGGATACTCACATGCACACACACACACAAGCACAAATTGGCACACTCACACGAAAAGACATGCACACACACATATGTAGACACACTTATACACACATGCATTATAAAACACATGCGCATGATCACACACACATTTACCCATGTGAATGCACACATATGCACTCTTTCACATACACCTACATATGTGAACACCTAAACACACCCACACAAATGAATACACACACGTGTGCACATGAACAAACACACACACACAAACACACCTTTGTTCACATGTACACAAATAAACACACACTCACATATGCTGATGCACACATGCACATGTAGATGCTTACTCAAACAAACACATGTTTATAGACACATGCACACACACAAACTAACACATGCACACACATATGCACATACATACATGCACATGGATGTAGACATACACACATACACACATGGACAATAAAATAACTGCATGCACACACATTAAAAAAAGAAATAAACAAAAAATACATGCATATACATAAGCACACACACACACATGCACAAACATACATGCATAGGCACACACACACAAACTGACAACCACACAAATGCAGATGCAAACACTCGTACGCACTACACACACTCATATACATTTATACATACACACATATGCATGCACACATGCACCCACCCACATACATGCATAAGGAAAGTCACACACACAAATATAAATATAGAATCACATATACTTATGCACATGCACATACACATGCATAAATATGCATAGAAACACACACTCACACACACACATGTCTACACACATGCACAAATAACACACACACATGCACACAACTGCATATGCATACATAAACATATGCATATGTGCACATGCACCCATGCACATGCACACAGATACACACACGTACACTTGCACTCACACATGCACACACATACATATATACACATACATAAAAGCTGCCTACACAAAACCATACACACACAAGCATGCATGCACAAACACTAATACATATGCTCACGCATGCCCACCTACACACGCACTCACATGCACAACACATACACATATATACATATGAGTGCACATACAAACTTGAATGCATACACACATGCTCCCACTCATAAGCACACAGACACACACACATGCTTTTGTAGATGCACACTCATACATACAGTTGCACATGCATGCACAGACACACTCATTCCCACACTCAAACACACACAAATGCATGCTAACAAGTACATATGAATGAAACAACACACCCAAGCACATATTCAAATGCATACATGCACACATACACTCATCTATACACACCCATACACACGCATAAAAGCACACCCACCCACCCACATACACACATACACACATGCATACACATTCACACAAACTCATACATAAACATACATGCATGTGTGTGCACACATATGCAAAATAACACACACACACACACACACGAGCACAAACATGCATGTGAATATACACATAATTACATATGCACACACACCCACACATATGCATATATTTGCACAAACGAACACACATATATGCATATGCACACACACACAAGATTGCATCCACACAAGCACACACACATGCAACACATGCACATAAGTATACATATACACACTCATGCACATAGACAAACACATGCATACAAATGCACACACATACACATACAAAAAACTCACACATGGAAGCAAAAACATAAACATGCACAAACACACACACATGTCTACAACCACCCATTAACATGCAGACACACACAAATGCATCCTCACTCACACAAATGCACAAATATAAGAACATTTACATGCAAAAATAAAGGCACACATACAAATGCAAAAACAAGCACACAAACACACATAAAATACGAACATGCACACACAATGACATGCACATGCATGCATGCACACATACACACACTCACACGCACACATGCAAGGACACTCACACTAACACACACACACCTACACTTGCACACACATACATATGTACAAGCATGCACCCACTCATGCACACTCACATGCAAACTCATAGACACATGCTCACAAACAAACTAGTGCATATATATGCACACATACACACACACACACCCACGCACATATAGGTGTGCACACACACGTGCATGCGCACATAGAAATGAACACATACACAAATGTGTGCACCCTTGCACATAAACATACACACACACACCCAAGCCCCTACACACACTAGCACACACATACACACATATACACAAATGAACATACATTTTTACATGCACACACACACACACATGTGCACACACTCATCGATGCGCACACATAGGCATGAATGCTTACATATGTGCAAACACATGCCCACATGTCCACATACTAACAAGCACACACACTACACACATTCACACAAGTGCACTTGCAATCACATACAAACACATATGCACACATGTGCACTCGCACTCACATACACACACATATGCACACACACACACATAGACACACGCACAAATGCATGTATGCACACACGAACACACAAAAGCATGCACCTTCACACACACTTGTGATTGCATGTACACACACACACATGCACTCATGCATAGCCCCACACACTTGCAGACACACAAATACCGAATCACACAACTATACACACGAACACATATGCATAAGCACACTCACACACACACATGTGCACACATGCAAATCCATAAACCCACACACATGTACACACATATACACATACATGCATATGCATGCACTCACACACACACACATGTATGCATAAGTATGCACATGCACACAAAAACACACACAAACTCATGTCTACAAACACACACACACATGCGCACATTGACCTATGGATGAACTCACACTTACAAAAACAATGCACCCACAAACACACACTTGCAGCCACATGCACAAATGCACGCACGTGCACATTACACTCATAGATGCACACATGCACACACACTCGCACGTGCACATGCACACATAAGCACATAGACATTCAAACACATGCAAACACAAGCACACACAAACCCATTTTCACAAGCACATGCACACACACATAAACATGTGTGCACGTGCACACATGCTTTGACACACAGACACCACAGATATGCATACATATAAATACACTCATGTAAAGTCACATAGACAAGCACACATATAAATATCTACACATAGCCACACACACTAACATAAGCACACACATGCACCCACACACACTTGCACACACATGCATATAAAGACATTCATAAATCTATATAAAAACACAAATGTAGATTAACACACACACACAAACATAGATAAGAAAATGCATACACACATAACCATACATGCACATGCACACAATCATGCATGAACACAAACAAACACCCACACATCAACACATGCATGCACACAAACACAAACACATCTGCACACCCATGAACTCATATGCAAATGCATGCACACACATAGAAACACACACACACATGTAGGCACACAAATACACACACATAAGTGCATAAGCACCCACACATATGCAAGCACAAGCACTAACTTATGTACACATATAAACATAAACACAGACAGATATATTCATAAGTACACTTAAATGATAACACACATACATGCACAAATGCACACACAATAAGTATAGAAGTACACATGCACAAAAGCAAGCACTCACACACATATAAGCATGAACATAGACAAACACACTAACACATAGACATGTACACACACATGCAAACACAGGCATACCCAAACATATAAACAAACACAAATATGCATACACACATGAATGAAAGCATGAAAACACACATATATACAAGCAAGCATACAAAGACATGCATATGCACACAAACACACTCATGCATGCACACACATGCACATGCACACACCCACATGCATAGGCAAACAAACACACATGCATCAACACACAAACACACACATGTAATCACGCATGTGCACGTGTACCCAAGCACATGCATAGACATGCATATACAAATGCACAACCTCACATGCATACATGTGCACAAACACATACACAAAATGCATGTACATGAGCACATAGATGCATGCCCATGCACCCATGCACTCTCATGCACACACAAACCCCCACCCCCTGCACACATTCTTAGATGCAAAAGAAAAAGCACACACACTTGCACATGCACATCTATGCACATGCATGCACATACACAGCCAAGTATGCACACACACACACATGCATGAACACCAACATGTGTACACTATCGTACACTAATACAAACATAGAAGCAGACATATACATATGCACACATATTGAAAAAAACACATGCATACAAATAAATATGCATACAAACATACATGAACACAAAAATATGCAAACACACACACATATACACACATAGGCACACACACACACACATAAAGAAACACATGTTTGCACACACACACGCATGCATGCAAGCATGTAAACACTCACACAATTGTATGCATGCAAGCAAACCACACATACAAATGCAGATAGAAGCACCAACAATTGCACACACATCATGTGCGTACCCTTGCACACACATGTAGACGCACACCCTCACACACAAAAGTGCAAAAACACACATAAATGAAAGTACATGAGCATTCATTTGCATTCACATGCACACATATGTATTCACAAATGCACAGATGCACATGGCCATGCACACACTCAAATTCACAAGCAAAGATTCACACACTAGCAAACCTACATGCACATGGACACACAAATATGCACACCCAAGTATGCACCCACGCACACACAGGTCTTGCATGCAAGCACACACACATGCTTGAACACACTCACATGTGCACACAATCTCACACTCATTCAAATGCACAAATACACATGATGCACAATTGCAAAAACACATAATCACATGTAAATGTTGTAAGCAAACACACTAAGATGCAAGCACACACACACACACACATGTCAGTGAACACGTAAATGCTTGCATGGGCATGCACACATACAAATGCACACACACACACACATGCACCTACATGCACATGCACATGCACGAATACATGCACACACGTAAACACACACATGTAGACTCACACTTGCCCTTCCAACACCACATAGATGCATACAGAAATGTAGATTTGCACACACACACATATGTACACATACACACACATATACACATACATGCATACACTTACACTACCCACACACATACAAATGCATGCATAGAGGCACACATATACAAACATGTGTAGACATAAAAGAGATGCAAACATGCACACCTACCTAAATACCTAAACACACACACAAAAAAAAATGCTCATGCAAAACACATACACATATATGCACATGTATGCATAAATGATGGCATACAACACACAGAAGCATGCTCATCTATTCACAAAAGTGAACACACACTCCTAAGCACACACCCACTAGAACACATGCATATGCTTACACACATGCACTCTCACACATGCACGCATGCACATGTGTGCACTCACACACACACACACTCACACATGCACATGCACACCCATGCACACACATGCAAATGCACAAACATATGCACATGCAAAAATAGAAACACACAAACATGCATACATGCACATACACATAAACATAAGTGTGTACACATACACATGTAGACAAACCCACCCACACACATGTGGAACCACAAATGCATACACACACAAACACACAAATGTACAAACACATGCAAAGACACACATGCACAAACACACATATGTAAACACATGCACCCAAATATGTACATTCACATGCACTCTCAACCAGGCACATCTGCAAGCACACATGCACATAGAAATGTACATGCACAAAACCTACACACACAAATACACAAACAAGCACATACTCTCAAATACACATACATGAAAATACTACAAATATACACAAATACATGCAGACACACACTCGACCACATACACTCATGTGCACTCACATGTTTGCAAACTAAGGCATAAAAGCACACCTGTATGCACCCACACACACACTAGCACACATTGACACACACATGCACAAGCATATCCACATAGACACACATATGCAAAGACACACTTAAATAGAAGCTATAAGAAATGCACACATGTATGCAAACACAAGCACTTCAATTACCCATACTCGATCAAGCACACACACACACACTTTTAAACACACGTGCACCCACACACAAATATGAACATGCACACACTCATGCACACACACACACATGCACAAAAACATGCTCAAACACACACACATGCAGACACAGAGGCAAACACACATGGGCACACACATGCACACATACACAAACTCACACATGCATGCACACACACACACACACAATTGAAAGCATTAGAAGACACATATGTATGCACATGAAAATGGACACACACAATAACATGCAAGTAGACAAGCACACTCACACGCATACATCTATACACATGACAAATACACAAACACACATACACACTCACAAAGACATGACACATATCTACATGTGCATGAAAAATTGCATATGCAAATGCCCAAACACATGCCCTTCAATAGAATGATGCTCACACATACACATACTTGCATATACTTACACATGCTAATAGGCACATAAACACACACACACACACACACATAAATGCCTAAACACAAAGATGTCCAAACCCACCAACATAAATGCCCACAAAAAAAGAAGACACACATGGAAATAGACACAAAACCACACACATACAAACACACTAGCACAAATAAACAAATGAACACATACATACATGTGCACATGACCATACAATTACTTTTGCACACACGTACTCACATGTACATGCACATACATGTGCATGTGCACATGCATATGCATAGAAACACATGTAATACATACATACATAGATAAACAATTGAACACATGAATACAAACAAACAAACACACTAAAACATGCATGTACACACACACATGCACACATGCTCACATGTCCACACACATAGACACACTTTGACACACACACATACTGACACATGCATATACACATGCACACATACATAGGCATACATGAATAAAGACAAACACACATGTGCATACAAGTACACACAAGCACAGACATAAACATGCACACACAAGTGCACACATAAGCATGCATACACAACAAACACATGTCGATGCACACGCAGCCACATGCCTGTGCACAAGCCCACACTCATCCGCACACACACACATGCACACATAATTAGGCTCAGACACAGACACACCCACATGCACACAAACTCAAACATGCATGAATGTAGGTGTGCACACATCTTCACCAACATGTGCACACACAAATGCACTCACACACATATATACAATGACTCATACACTTACCCACATGCATGATGTTGCAAACATATGCATATGCACAGGAACACACATATACACATACATAAACACAAATACACACATAAGCCTGCAAGAATTGACACATAAACATGCATGCATATGCATGTGTACATAAATGTGGACAACCATGCACACGCATGTACATGCACCCACACATGCACATGCACTCACAAATAAACTTAGATGCACACCCAAATGAACTTATATGCACACATACACACTCACAAATACAAATGCACATAAACACACACACGCATGCACATGAATAAACACCCAATTACACAAACACAAATGCACATGCACAGACCCCACACAACATAACATGCATAAGCATACACACTTGCACACCCATACACACACTTCCTAACCCACAAGCACCCTAACACACACACAAACACATGCACAAGCACCCCCAAACATGCCTACAAACACATATGTAAGCATGAACACATGCATGCACACACACACACACATGCATATACACACATGGATACACACATATACACTTATAGACACATGCACATGCATGCACACACACAAATACACATAAGCACATGCTCACAGATGCATAAACACCTAATCACATACTCACATAGGCTAATAGACAAATACATGGGCACAAACAAATAGATACTGATGCACACACACACACACACACAGACACTGTCCCAACCACACACCCACGCACACACAAAAATGTACACACCTGTATGGACACACTCACACATTCTTATAGACACATATGCACAAACACATGAACACATAATGTTTATACAACAACACATGGGCACAAACATGCACATGCATACATACACACATCCACACACAACATACACGCACAAACCCACCCATGCACACATAGGTATGCACGTACAAGCACACACACCTACCCATGCACTTGCACAAGAACACACACACACACACATGTGTAGACTCACATACACAAAACTTTACACACACATACATAAACACATGTGCATGGACATAGATACACACACATGTGTATGCACATAGACACAAAGAGACACAAGAAAACACACACAGACACACGTGCATGCACATACACATGACATGGATTAACATGTGCATGCATACACACAGATGCATACACACATGAACATAGGTAGACACAAACACGTAGATACACATGCATTCTCACATGCAGGTGCAAACACACACGCATACGTGCACACTGATGCACACACATGTAAACACATGCACACACACACACACATAAACACATACACATACACACATGCACATTCACACATAAGTAAGCACACAAGTACAATCACAAACATGTATAATCACACACACATCTACACACACTTGCGCATGAACATTTACATGCACATATGCTTAAACATGTACACACACATGCATGTTAACACTAACAAATGCACACACACTCACACAAAAATGAACACAAATGCATGTACCTATGCATGCACATGTTGTAGCACTTGCACACAACTGCATAAGCACATATACACACACAAGTAAACACACTTACACATGTAGAAGAATAAATACGTGCATATATATGCACGCACACACACATACACACATGCATACTTATACACATAAATGCTCACAAATGACTATACACTTGCACAAACAAGCATAGTCATATAAACACACACGGCCACATATTTGTATGCACAAGCAAACACACATGCACGCACGTAGAGCCTGGTGCACACACACAAACACTTGCACATATCTCCACATATATACACACATATGCACACATGCAATCATATAGACATCCACACATATATACAATCACATGCAGACATTCAAATATGCTCAAATGCTCACCTAAAAACACATAAAAGCACACACACACTCGCATATGCACACATAGACCCATGCACTCACAAACATAGATGCACACACATAAATACACACATGTACAAGGACTCACACATGTACACACACATATGAATGCACACACATTTTCATATAAACACACCGACATGCTCACATGCAAACTTGCACACATATGCACACTAACACACACATGGAGAGACACATACATGAGCACATGCCATGCACATGCAAAAATGCACACACATGAACACTCACACAAACACACACTTATGCACACTCACACCCATGCAGACACACACACACGTACACATATAAACATGTACAAACATATGCACACACATGTGCACATGCACAAATACACACGCACACATGTATACATACATACATATGCACATACATACACCCATTGACACAAACGAACATGGACATGGACACATGCAAACACATATATGCATACACATGCTTATGTGCACATATAAACAAAGACATGAAAAAACAATAGACATAAACACCCATAGACACACGAGATCACACATATACATGCCCATACACACATGTTGATGCTCACACATAGCGATAAACCATGTGCACAAACACACACATGCACACATGTGTACCAATGCACACACATACACACACATATAAACAAGTAAGCACTCACAAGGCATAGGAACACAAACACAGGCATGCACACAAGCAGATGTCTGCACACCAACATGTACATGGACACACATGGACACTCATGCATAAGGAGTCACACACATGTATAAGAAGGCTCATATGCACAAAAAACACATGCACATACACACATATGCAATCAGTAACACACCTGTACTCACATACATGTGCACACACACACACATACACACTCAAATGCACCATCATGTGTACTTGCTCACACACATGAACAAACATAGCAACACACATACACACATAAGCAAACAAATACATGCACATGCACACAAAAGAACACACACTAAGTTGGACTTGCAAAACACATACACACATGCGAATGCAGACACACATGTAAAAATGAAAATATGCACACACATTCACATGTACAACTACACTTGCATACATATGCACTTAAAGATGCTGGCGCACACACACACACACATGTATACCCATGCGTATAGACATGCCCACACACACAAACACACTCATGTTGACTAGAACAGGACACACATGCAAATATACACACACATAAACACATGGTCACACATGTGTACACATGTGCGCATTCACATGCACACACTCGCATATGCATGCCACCATGTATGTATAAATAAGCTCCCACAAATACATGCATGCATGAACACATGTTAATGCATGCACACATGAAGACATGCACACATGCAAAAGAACACACACACACACATATAGAAACACACAAGAGCAAACGCACAGATGCACACACACATGCAAGTGCATAGTCGCATGCAAACATGCAAGCACACTCAAGCATACACACATGCAACCAAAACTCCCACGCAACACAAATAGGCATCTGCACTAAGTCACATGCCATACATAGACACTAACTTACATATGCTAAAATAGACACACATGCATGTAGGAATACACATAAGCACCCCACACACACAAACACATAAACATGCTTACCCATAGACATGAAATGATATACACACAAACACATCCACACATATGGACACACAAATGCATACACATATAGACACACAAGTAGACACACACACACACATGGACATACACAAACACACTTGCACATGCATAATTACACTCATACACATGCACTACCCACACACACAACACAGACTTATGCTACATGCACACATATAGACACAAACATATGCACAACCACTCACATGTACACGTTAACAAGCTCACACATGTACACATAAGATGATATGCATGCATGCTCTTGCATACACAAACATGTGAGCACACAAAATGCATATATGCATGCAAACACACCATACACACCCATTGAGACACACACACATAAACAAAAACACATGTATAACACATGAAAAGACACAAGAACACACTCACATACACATATACATATGTGCACACAAATGTCCACACAAGCACACACCGACACACATGCACATACACATATGCACACACATCGACAAGATACAAGCATTGTCAAACAGACATGCATGCACACAATACACACATGT
This sequence comes from Vanilla planifolia, assembly GCA_023846275.1. Lineage (NCBI taxonomy): Eukaryota > Viridiplantae > Streptophyta > Magnoliopsida > Asparagales > Orchidaceae > Vanilla > Vanilla planifolia. Next base: position 660,840 of record JAIUJO010000159.1, on the reverse strand, counting down.
GCACATCCATGCAGAATAAGACCATGCATTTAGATGAACATGCATACACAAACACATGTAGTTACACAGATACACACACAAGTAAACATATAAGCTAACACACACATGCACATACATATCATCTCACATACACACACATACATGCACACTCATGCACACAAGCATATACACACACATACACACACACACACACACACTTACACGTACACATGCACCTAAATATGCAAAAGCATGCACACATGTAAATACACACATATATGCACACTGTCAGACTTACAGACAAGTGCATGCACATGTGCTTACACATGCTTTCATATTCAAATGCATAAAAATAATCACAAGCATGTACACACATATACAAACACCTATGCATACATGCATGCATGTTTAAAGAATGCACATAAACACTTGCACCCATATGCATAGAAGTATGCACATTTGCACATACACACAAGCATTAATGGACATACACACATGCACATGCACCAACACATGCATACAAACATGCAAGTGCATGTATAAAGAAAAAAAGCACACAAGAATGCACACTCTCACACATGTATACACATACATATGAACATAAGCATGTGCACATATATGCACATGCACACACAAAAATATGCATACTCAATTGCACACACATCTACGGGAACACGTACACAATTCTCTCACACACATGCATACACACGCATGCACATACACACATTCACATGCATATGCACATGCACACATACACACACACAAACATATGCACACCAATGTGCACACATATACTATGCAAACATAGATGTATGCAGAGGTGCACACATGTGCCCACACACACTCACACCCATGAATAGAGGCACGCACCCAACAATGATACACACACACACAAAATCACATACGAATGCACATACACCCACACAGATACACACAAGCACACACATATGAACGCACATAAATGCCTATAGATGGAAGCATGCACATACATGAACAACTAAACACACATGCAAACACACACATATAAACACAATGCACATATGCACACACACAAAGAAACATTTACATATGTACACTTATACACATGCATATACATACATGCACACTCCAACACACCCACACAAACTTATATGCACTCATTGGTTCACATAGATGCACAAACCCCCATATGTACACCCCTACATGCTGACAAATAGGCACGCACATACAAACATACACACACAATTGCGCATAAGCTGATGCATGCACTCACACACACAAACACACAAGTATACACACATGTAGACACACTAACACTTGCATGTAGAGACACATTTAAACATCCAAAAACACACACTTGCACACTAACACATGCACATGAGCACTCATGCAAACACACATGCACATGCACAAGTGCATGCACACACACATACAAAATCTTATTAACACATACACACAAACACATTCACACACAAACATTGGCATGCACACACATGCACACAAACATACACACACACACACCCATACACTCTCAAACTATCATAGACATGCACACAAAAACACACACACAAAAACATAAATACACACACACACACTTGCATCACAAACACATACATATACATGCACACATACATGCATGCATAAACACTCACACACACATATGCACATGCACATGTATACACACAAACACCATTGCATGCACACACAAACATACACATATGAAGACGTAAACATGCATGCATTAACGAACTCATGCACATGTGTGTGCATGTACACACATACATATACACACACACATGAACACATAGACACATGCACATGCAAAACACACAAATGTTTCATATGTATAAGATGTGCAAACCCATATATATGTAAACACACATACACACACTTACATGCCCACATGCACAAGCACACATAAACACACACACACACATGCACATAAACACAAACATATAAATTCACACATATGCATACAGACACATACAAACACATACACACATACATGAGCATAGCCATGCAAACACATTAGAGCACACATGCAACCACGAACACACATGCATTAATACACACACACACACACCCCTATGAACTCATATGCACAAACACAAAAGGTTGCTCGCTCACACACATGCAAAAACACATACACCCACAACATGAGCTCACACACACAAATGCATGCACACCCACACACATACACTCACATGCATAGGCACTCATAGGCACACATGTATGCACAAGCTCACAAACATTAACACAAACAAGCTTATACACAAACACATATGCACATTCATGCTCACACATGAATACAAAATATATGCACACACAAAATCACATAGAAAAACACACAAACTAGCACACACACCCACACAAGCACATGCACACACAAGCACACACTAATACAAGCACATGCATCCTTACACACACAAGTATAGACATGCCAATGCGCACACATACACACACATATGAACACATACCCAAAACTACACTTGCACACACACACATGCACAAATAGATATGAACACACATAGAGATGCATGCACACAAACACACATAGACACATACACAAATGTAGATAGGCACCTCTCCACATGCACGCATGAACACACACACATTCACATGTGTATGCATGCACACCAAGATACTGAAAGAGGCACATGCATGCTAACACATGTACACACACACATGTGCACAAGTATATGCACATGAACTCACATGCAATTGTACACAAACACACAATCATGCACACATGCATGGACACATACACATACACACTCACACATGCATGCACACACATGCACATTCACATATACACACACACAAACATACATACACACATGTACACACATGAACATGCACAAGAACACACACAAGTGTGTGCATCCACATGTGTACACACACACACACATTAGCTCTAAGAAAGACCTCTCCACACACACACTCACACATGCATACACATAGATGCATGCATGTGCACACATGCATATGAACCTACCTACATGCATGCACACACACACACAAACATAGACATGTAAGAACAAATGTAACTGCACATAAAAACACACATGCACAAACACGTCAGCACACAGCCACACATGCAAATGCACAAGCACACGCACACACATGCTCCCAAACACATGCACACACATAGGTACTAACAAGCACACATGTAAACACAAGCACACATGCTCACACACATGCACATGCATAATCTCCATCACATGCCACAACACACATGGACACATGTGCACCCACACACAAACACATGTAGGCACACATGCATACACACACAACCTCTACAAACAAGCATGCACACATATATGCCTGCATTTGCACATGCATGCACACAAGCCCAAACACACAAACATTCATAGGCATGTAAACACAAACACACTCACCCACACACACACACATTGGACAACAACACGCATGTACAAACACACACTTAAGAACATAAATATATACATGCATAAGCACAAACAAGCACACATGGACACAAGCACACACACACACACACTTACACCCATGCCCACACATATGCACATGTAGGAACACATATACATAGCACACACACACACACACATGCACTCAGATGCACAAGTGCATGCACAAACATACTCACATGTGCATACAAATACTCCCACTCACATGCTCACACCTAATCACACACAAATACATGCACACACATGTACACACATATACACCCCTAAACATACACACACACACATACTCACACACACCAACATGCATGTGAGCCTATGCACACAAGCACACACATGTACACCTACACATACAAGCATACATGCATAGACACATGCACACACTCACATCAACACATGTACACAAACACCCATCCACCTACTACACACATATGCATGCCAATGCTTAAGCAAGCTTACACTTGCAAACATACACACATGCACACTTTCACGCACGTACACACCCATGAATAAAGAAGCTCACAAACACACACATATACACTCACAGTCAGATGCACATGCAAATGCAAATTAATAAGGACACATACACATTCATGCACACACACACACACAAACATGTACAAGCACACTCATGCATAAATATCCACACAAATGCTCAAACATAAATGCATACATACACATACAAACATATTTAAGCACACACACATATGTGCAAACTTATATACATATGCAAAAGCATACACATAGACATGCATATGCAAAAGTGGACACACATGTACATAAGCACACACACACATATGCAATCATAAGCACACATACAAATCGACATACACACTCCCAAATGCATGCACATGTATGCTTAAGCCTAGGCAGACATCAAAATATGCAAAAACATACACACTTATAGACACACAGACACATATAGTCACATATAAAGATACACACACACATACACATGCATGCATGCATGCACTCACACATGCAATCACACACATGTAAATCCACATGCACACTTGCCAATATGAATAGACAAACACATTGCATACAAACACAAACACACATGCTCACACAGAAACATACACATTCACAAAATGCACACACATTCACACATGCACACACACTCACACATAGGTGTGCGGACTACAGGTCCTGTAGTTTTTAGAAATGGGGGACCTGTAAGCTAGTCACCCCCTATGTGAAAAAAATATTATTGTATTTGTATTTAATGCTATGGTTGACCGATATACATTACAAAAATATTTTTTAGAGGTTTTGTTTAGAGACCATGTAAGTTAATGTTTTGTTATGACTGTTGTGATGACAACTCTCTTTTACTCTAATTGCATGTACTATTTCATAAATTATTAAGTAAATTACTTTCTTCGATACTATTACATGGCTGGAGACAAGAATCAAAATTTTGTTCCATGAATAGATTTGGATAGTTATGTAGTTAGATACATGGATAAGAACAACTATAAATATAAAGTAAATGAGGTAGAAGACAACCATAAAGGTTATAGCTAAATTCCTAGAAAAAGGAAAACGAGGCACTTAATCATTCATTATTGGTGAAATCCTATTATAGAGCAAGTCTGTATATAGCATTTTTTGATTATGGCTATAGCTGGCTATTACACCTTATTTTCAATTTACTAGTTGATAATTGTTATAGTGATGTGGGTTATTTTCTATTTTTGTTTGATAGTGGGGTGCACATATTATCTTGGGTTATAATTCTACTAACAAAAAAATTCTAGAACATAGTTTTGGAAAGCAACCTTTATCCAAATAGTGACTTATAAAAAGCTAGTACATGATATTTTGGCACAACCTATTTCTTCATATCATATTATATCTAGGTGACCCTTGGGGACAAAACACGAATCTTGTAGGAAATAGATACTTTTAGTTTCAAGAGTAATTATATAAAATAATAAAAAGGATATTTGGGATCTAATATCCTCCTTAACTTACAATAAAGAAATCCTTTTTTGTTTTTTAGTAAGAAATGTTAAGCCACGTGTAGTATGGGCCTTCTCCACCATTTTAGCATTTGATAATTATTAATGATGGATATAAGACTACACTTATGAGTCACATCAGCGATGATAGGATCGGGTTTGTGGTGATGTCCAACAAAACAAACAAATGCCAGTGGATGGACTCTAAACCAAGTTTTTGCATGGTTATTGGAAGATCATATAGATGGGCAATGGTATGGTAGAAAAACAATTCTTTAAAGTTTTCTTTAGGACAAAAAGTTAAAAAGCCACACTGAAATAGTCATCCAGTAAAATGAAGGAGCATCAATATTTGAGAAATTTGGGCCCATAAGCCTTTGTATTAAGATTTACAAAGTTGTGACAAAAATTTTTGAAGATAGACGGAAGGTAGTGCTTCCGCATATCAATGTTAGGGAGCAAGTTGCTTTTGTGTTAGCCCTTGCTATATCTAATAAATTTTTTTTGCATAAGTTAAAACCTGTTTGCACCTGTCTACTTTCATAGAAGGTTTGATTGTATTAAAATTAGATATTGATTAAGCTGATGATACAAAAATGAGAAATTTGTATTTGAATAATGCTTATATTTCTACACCAACATTTGGGGTTATGGTTAATGATATAGCTCTATAATTAGTCAAATCAACTAGGTGCCTTGGATAGGGATGTCCTTTCTCTCCATAGCACTTTACTATTTGGTCTATGAAGCTCTTATTGCTTATTAGTATCAACAATTTCATGCTATTGTGATTGGGTTTACAATTCAACCTTCTTCATAGATGATTATATACCTTCTGTATACTGATGAGATCATGCTTTTTGCACTAGAAATTGTGTTATAGTGAAGTTCTTTGAGGTTATTGTATAAAACGAGCATCATTCAAGTTAGGTGATGAATCTAAAAAATTTAGAGTTTTATTTAGTAATGGGATGGAGTACTAGTGTCAAAACATGATAGGTGCAGAATTTCTCTAAAGGAATATTTATTTGTTTAATTGATTAGATCAAAATAATTTATGACAATATGGCATTGCATATGTCTTGTGGTGCATCTCATACCTATAAGTTACAAAATATTGGAGCCCCTGGACAATAAGCATTATTGTTTTGGTGAATTATTGCAAGAAATTTCTATTTCCTTTTTGTTGGATACTTTCCTTCAAATTTCCTATTATAACATAGAAAACCTATCTTAACATGGATGTGGAGCATCTAACATTTATAGTAGAGCTAATCAAAGAGCATAGGGTGTGGAATCACAAAAAAAATTCAGAAGCATCCTATGTCTTATTTTGTATTTTTAGTTTTGACATTCTCGTTGGGTTAAATAAAATCAAAGAAATGTGTTATGCTTGAAATTAAGAGAGGATATGGTGTTGGACTAAATGATGATATACAACATGTGTACGAGTGATAATCCATTAAGGGAGGAGGTCATGTGGCCTTGGAAGGTGTAGGTGCAGCATGGAGTAGGCATTATCATTTGGGGATTAACATTAAATATGCTTCCCGCTTACACTTTGCTTCATTCAAGTGAGACTGAGATGTATAAACTTTGTCCTCAATGATGTACTACTAATGAAGTTGTGAAACATTGTTTGTAGGAGTAACATATAATTAAAGAACTCTAGTCTAGTAGCTTCATAAATGATTGAATCATGCTTGGTGGAATTAATTGTAAGGAGATCACTTTTATTTTTATGTTCCTTAATTGGACATCTATGAATATGTAGGTGGCTAAGACTTATAAAGTACTGACATTTAATTCTTTAACTTTGTTAAGCCTTTAGCATGACAAGAATTTGTAGGCATAAGTGTAGACATTATTCAATTTAGCTACACATCAAAGGAGCAATTGCATTACAGTTGTTATTTTCTAACAATATTTATTCATGTCCACTTGGAGCTCAAGTGGTCTTCATGGGTTGTTTGGTATATTTTATTAGACTCCTCCAACATTTTGGATTAAATTTAACTATGATATAGTTGTGCATAACACATTCATTACTCGAATTATTATTGCTATATAGGATGATATAGGTTGATCTATTACAGCCATTGCTAATGCCCTTGCGATAGTGATGGAATCAGATTCAAATTATAGCCACTATTATTGTAATTTAGTTGCATTTTATCTACAATAAATAATAATTTCTATAGTATTTCATATCCCCATAATGTGTAAAGGCAATAATTCAATATACTAGGTTTCTCACCATGTATTTTTGTATAATTTTGTTTGAAACTAGGTAACGTACCACTCAAACATCTTTAACATTGCCTTTTTATTGATTTTACATATGAAAATTCTTAAACAGAATATATTGTAGGATTCAATTATTTCTTTATCATGGATTGCAAAGTTTTTGATTTCTCATAAGGTGCTAAGGGAATATAATGAGAAACACCAAGAAATCCCAGGTCAGCATCATTTATGGTTAAGATAAGGATAATATCTAATCATCTTGAAGTCGCCCCTAACTCTCATTCTTGATTAATGAAAATAACATTGGAAAATACTCTTGTAGTGGTTTTTCTTTCATAGATCCAATAATTTTGACTTTAACTTTCATATATGTATACCCAAATTATTCCTATTAATCTTTACTTTTATTCTGTAGGCAAACATAATATGATCAAAATTCTATGATGTTATCCCATGGTAATGTATCATGAGCATGGGCATTATTTGAGAACATTAATTTCTTTAAAGTAATGATACTACAGGATATACGTAGCAAGATAAAGAAAACAACATTGTTTACAAAATGATTATGGTAGGTGTTGTGCACAAAAATGTGGGCCTATTGACCCAAATAATGGAGTAACTAAGAGCTTTTTAATAATAACTTAAACATATGCCATTGGAGATGGAATTATTGTGTTTACTAGAAGAATAACTTCACTTTAATGGATCATCATTAAGAGTTTTAGATTGTACTCATTCTAATTACCAGACTCATGGAACTTGGTATTGTTATCTATTGTCATTACCTCCCCACATTAAGATTAGGAAATTTCCATGCTTGTTGCCGCTCTTGGATGTGGTAACTTTTATAGAGCTATCTCTATAAATTCAATCCCTAATTTTTTACCGCCCATCGAAGCGTAGGTGTGCCCCCATACTACAATCAAAAATTGATATGATAGAAATTTGAATGATGCATTGCCTACCTTAACATCATGTGATATGATAAGTTATCATGGAAATTTAAGCAACTGGGTGAAAGCCCACATCAAAATTTTACCTAACAAATGCATCCCCTAAAAAGTTAAGAATTGATGTACGTGTTAGCTATAGAATCGCTATGGATTTCTTAGTAGCATGGGCTTACAAGAAACTATAACTATTTTAATGAGTCATTCACTATTTTATAGTTTGAAAATATTCATAACTACACTTGGATTGACTAACCTTTGAGACAAGCATTGACTACTGGAAAGATCAGCCACAAAGAAATACAAAGATAAAGCATTAGGTAGCACCTAATGTCATAGTTGACATGTTCATCATGTCTAGTGACAATCCATAAAGGAAGAGTGAATGTTGCCTTGTTTGGATACTATCTCACAAGTTTTAAAATATTCATGCTCAGTTATAGCATTCTTTGATAACAAACCTTGTTGGCTGAGAATGAAGAAGAAAATGTTTTATTTTCAAGATTATGCAAACATGAGAGAAGGGAAGATCAATTGTTCAATAGCATTACAAAATGTTAATATTTCCAACATAAGAGAAGTGTGGCATCAACAAGATAATTGAATGAGAACTTGCAAATTTCATAGAAAAGTAAGCAACATATAAACTTCCTTCTTAGAAAGGTTTGATTACATGACAAAGCATAACACATAATGACCAACCACACCAAGAGGTAGGCAAGTCATAAGAAGAAAGACTAAAAAAACATCTCTTATGTAAAAATGATCTCTTCCCAATCTAATCCCATTAGTCTAATGATCTTTAAAGATTTATTAAAAGAAACACAAAGGGTTTAATTATTAATTGAAGGACTTAGTTGGCACTCATACGGCATGTCATCCAACAAGCCTTAAAAAAATGCCACAAGAACACAAACAATCCATTATTACATATACCAATCAAATAATCATTAAAAAGGTTGAAAAATATTGCACCATTATGGACATTGGACCACTACTACTACAACTATAAAATGTTTTGTCTATGATCCATAACAATAAAGAAAGCACATTACATGCTCCAAACTTGGCCAGCCATGAAGCAACACCATGTTAATCACAAAAAAAGTTATAATTAAGCAACTGACAAGTCGCACTTGTAGCGCCCTACGAAGCTGCATGCATACGAAGACATAGTATGAGGGTGAGGCTAGCCACCAAGGAACATACTATGAAAAGGCAACAACACACTTAACCATCACATGGATGAGTGCAATTTTGCACCATAGAAGTTTCACTATGATATAAGAAAATACCACAGCAAACAAAGCCCTGAGAATTTAGGAAGTATCACAATTTCACATTACACCATGTCATGTCCCCATTAGACAAACACCACATTCTTGTTTCAATTATCTTAAGTAATGATAATAGTTAGAAAGAGCCATTATTTTTAGGAAAAAAGTGTTGCACTTGAAGAATTCCAACACATGGGACAAGGGGATTTGTCTTGTGTTGTAGTAGATGACAAAAGCATGGATGGGAAAGACATTGCTAAGAGCACAGGACATTGCTAGGCTTTCAATACAAAATGAGCAAAACTAAACCACATAATGCCCCACATACAAGAAAAAGTGTGACATTTTGAACATGCACAGTGATTGCTCTCCTACTAGGGCATCACCTCATACATGTACCAGCATATTGTAGTGCTGAAAAATCTCAAAAAATGTGACACCACAAGTTGCATGTTTAGGATGTCACAAGAGATGCTCGAGAACAATGGACAATTGCATGTGATTAATGAAGAAGCACAATATGCACAAACCTTAACTTATATTGCATTATCAAACTTTTTCTTCAACATAACCTGTGTCGTGCCACACATTAACACTTGCAATTTACATGGTTTGATAATTTCATCAATGTTGAAGATAAGTCTTCTAATAGGACATCACCTTATCAATGTGCCAATAGTCCGTAGCAAAAATGACCAAAAAAAGTTTAATTTTGTAGGCCCCAATAAACATGTGCATTGGATATAAAGGCTCTATGCATACTTGTTGTTGCATGTGTGAATTGTACATTACTAGTGTTATAATGTGCCCATTGCTCTACCACACATGTAGCTTCAGTAGCATGAAGCTAGGGCTACGATAAAGCTTGTACAAACCCTATTTGTAAAATGCACCATCTAATTATCACATTGCTATTGGAAGCACTATGTTGCACATTATCTCTTGTGGATTGTATGTTGTGAAAATATTGGCAATAAAAGAAAGTCTACTAATAGGCCATCACCTTATCTAAGCTCTAGGAGTCCACAACACAAAAAATTCAAAATAACTATTACACATTGAGGGAAGCACTAGACATGTGTAGAGGATGATGTTGGGCCCATATAAATGCACTTTTAGAAGTTGGCACAGCTCTGTAGCATGTGTAGTTCTCTATAGTGGGTGATTAATGGTGCAACATTACACACACAGAAATTAACACACATCACACCATTCAACTTCTGCTTTATTGCAAGCCATGCAACCCAGCATATTGCTCGTTATGGATTGAATATTACGATAATTCATTCATGAAGGAATAAGCCACCCAACAATGCATCTCATTATCCATGTTCCAATAACCCATAGTGCTAACTATCCCAAAATGAGTTACACTTTCAGGCCTCCATAAATCATTCACAAACCATGCCACAAGTAAAGACCCTTGCCATGCATGTGCATAATCACCTATAGTGCATGCTGCTAGAACAGTGTGTGCCTAGGGTCATGGTCGAACATGCATAAACCCTAGCACATATTGCAGCATCGAATGTCTACTTCATCACAAGTCACACTACTTCACAAATTGCTACCTACAAATTGTTACAATATCATGGAGGAGAATTGAAGTCTCCTAACAGTGCACAAACACTTTCTAGGCCCCAAAAATCACACACACACGATGTCCTTAAGTTGTCACAAAGTTCATGTCAACTAGTTGTTTTGTACACATGCAACTTCCACATCATAGTGGGTCACACTGCACCCCACATTGCCCCTCATGGACTACATAATATGACAATTTAGTCAAAAAAATAGGAAATTATCCCAATAGAGAGGCTCCAATTTCATTTCCAAGTAAACATAAGCTTTTACACAATTTTCCATGCATAAGGAACTACTATAGTTACCTCATTAACAATTGTTGCAAGCAAGGATGCAATATTATAGAAACATATTTCACACCTTTGAGTTTGTCAAGACAAATCTACTATGACATATAGTTTGATCTCAGTGTATCATGATAATTTATAGAGAAGACAAAGTGCAATAATTCTCACGTTACACTAACTTCTACGATGGACAATGTAAGGCATTTCAACACTACACACTAGCAAGCCAATACGGGGTGCGATGTGAATCACACAGTGGCACACAAAGTACCATACAAACTATATAATGAAGTATCTTAATAAGTATCACAATAAGTAGAATAATAAGTATATTTATTGAAGCAACCTGAGCAAGAAAATTAGATGTGTTGTTTTGAAATTTCAAAGGGGCAAATTTGTTGTGACGTATGCTTGCATATCAATGGATGTAGAGCCACTCTTCCACTTATAATTCGCTATCAAAAATTTATTCGTCAAAAAAGTTTTATGCCCACCAATTATGCTTAATTGCCATTTCATACAATGCCCATGTCATCAAACCTTTTATGGCTCTGAGAGAGCTCATAGTGGTGTGCCCTAATGGTTCAAACTACCTACTATCGACCTACAGGTGAATGATAGCCTTAAGTAGTGAATCTTAGTGTAGATATTGACTTAGAGGTGTTCAGTAATAATCTTCGACATGATAGCTTTGCAATACTAGCTCTTCAACCAAGCACAATGACAAATTATATGAATAAATTGTTCCTCTTATACTAGGTTGAATTACTTTCATGTCATATTGATTAATATGGTAAAACTAATCTACTTTGTGAGAATTTAAACCTAGCTCACATTCAAAATGGGTGGGAAAATAATCGAACACTTAATCAATTTTTCTTAACAATAATAGAAAGAGTCAACAATGAAGGATCACAAAGCAATGTTGGTATAAATGTTTGGTTACAACAACCCAGTTATCTCTTTGATAGCTTTTCTTACATCTCTAGCATTGAATTATAAAATTTTAAAGGATCAATAGGTCATGTTTTTGCTATTCCTTTTCATGATTGAAATTAGAATCAAATGAATTTTTACACTTTTGATCCAAATGAGTTTTCTATACATGTTGGGCTTTACTTAGGACACTTATGTTATCTTTTAATAAATGTGCCACCCTAATCATACTCCTTACTTATAATATCCTCAGCATGGATTGATACCATGAGGTGAGACTTTGAGGTAAATAGAGGGGCCCCCTGTATCTTGCAAAATAAGTAAAATAACACTAGAAGTAATGGTATTTCATTTCTATTGGCACACCAACTCTTAGTAATGTAAAACCTCTGTAGTCATTTCACAATGTTTAGGTAGAGTCCACAATGATATAGTCTTCATTCCATTCTGATTCCATCAGGCCTATTTTTTTGTTAAGGTTTCTCTTGATTATGGAAAAGAATTGTGGAAATCTCATTAATCCATTCATTCACACCTCTAACATGTTAATAAGGTATTTGGCTACCTTAAAAGAGGCATAACTATTCTTTTCGTTTGCTTGCATGTGGTTAAATTTCTTCACTTTAGAATTTGAAACAATGGATCGAAGTCACAAAGTTTTAAAATGCTTGAGGACTATTGCAATTCTTTTTTTTAATAACACAATCAGATTCCCAATATTTATAAATTTGGAGTTGATTGTTCATCACACAAGTTAGCATGTAGTTCATCGTAACTTGAATTTTTTGATCAACCTATAACACCAATTCTATTTACCAAAAGAGGCCCACTTAAGACTAAATTTCTTGGCTCAACTAATGAAAACAATTAGCCCTTCTTACTTATTTTAAGATTGAGAATATGTTGATAGGCCTTTAATCATTTTCTTTACTCTGTAAAACTTTCACTAACAAATAGAGCGAAACAATTAAGAGACGTAGCCACTACATGGTTTAAATAATCTTTCTACCTTATACCCAAGTTAAAAAAATGATTTACATCTCATAATCTCAATAGATCTCTACATTATTTTTTTCTGGCTTCAACCAACTCAGGCACAGTCCATTATCTTTAAGGTATTAACAAAGATGCTCTCACTTAAACCCATTATATAACTCCTAGGTCAGTTGATGGATAACATTTCAAATTAGAATCCCACCAAGGTGATGTTGTACCTCATGTTAGGAGATTTAGGGCTACATTGTGATATGACAATGTGAAAGAAAAAAGTTGAAGAAATGTAATAAATTGTACAAAGAAACAACATTTAAAGATATTGAAGAGATCAAGACTAACATCTTAGATCATTAAATTATTTTTGAATCAATTTGTCTTATAAAAAATGCCAAAACCCTAGAAAATAAAATATTTAAAATAAACAAAAAAAAATTGATCAAAATGAGCTAGTAAAAAAATGTCTAAAGACAATTGTTTTGTATCCATCTAGAGTTATTTTTGGATTTTTAGATATTAAAAACTTAATTAAACAAAAAATATGGTTACGTCAAATTTAAGTAAATTTATAATAAATTGGAAGACAAATGTAATCAATGTATATAATAAAATCACAACAATGTATAAGTTATAAAATAAGAGAATAAGAGTTTCATAGTAATATGACAAAAGCATACAAAAATTAGAATAAATGAAATAAATTGTATGGGATAGTTGCTTTTCAAGACCATAGGAAGATTTAGTAGAATATTCCCAATCAAAAGATTTTGCTCACATTAAAATTCCTAACAAAGCATGCAAAAACTTATGGTAAAATATAATTTAAAAATGAAAAAATTAAATTTTAATTAGGCAAAGCTCTATGAGAAGAGCCCAACAATAGTTGTTTAGTCTTAATTAGACTTTAGTTACAATTATTATGAATTACAAATGTAATAAACATAAACAACCTCAATTTATATTAAAGTTCAAACAAAATAGAAGGATGCAACTTAATATATGCAAATCTAACTGATATAGGTCACATAAGAGGAGAACTAGAGTTTCATATTTGTATAGCCAAATCAAAGTAAAAAAAAATGAATGAAGCGATATAAATTATATACGAAAGTATTGCTCTAAGAAATTAAGGAGATAGAGTATAACATCTTTGAGTACCAAATCATGTACAAATAAAAAGTTTTTGCAATGATTTTAAAATGAAGAAGCAAATATATCCAAAAATATAAAAATTAATATTTAATTAGATAATGATAGGTAAGATTAATCAATTGATGTTCTGTTTCATCAAGATCTGACCTCATTCATAATTATTAAAAATTAAAAAAATAAATAAGCACAAATATAAATAAAGTTTTATTTTAAAGTTAAGCGAACATATGTTAACGCTAAAATAACATGAATTGAATCATTATAATACAACCAAGTAAAACATATGTGTTGGTCAAATGAGAAGATGTTTAAAATAACAAAATAATATGACCAAATTAAACTAAAATTTTTAAAGTAGGATAAAGAATATGAAAAACTTGCTTTCCATGATACTAAGAAGAGGAAGTGCAAAATGCTTGATTATGAAATTATATGAAAAAAATTTCCTATAAATTAAGATAATATCCTAAAAAATAAGAAATTTAAGTTTGAAAAAACTGATATTTAATTGCATAAAGATTGTTGAGGTGAGAACAACATTTCTTTCGTCTTTAATTGGATATCGTTTGAAATAATACAAATTTGTAAACAAAATAAGCATCAATAAAAAATTATTATTTTAATGTTAATTAAATATATGTTAAAGTTATAATAAATTAAATTAAAGTAATATAACACAACATAATCAAAGAGATATAATTGTAACATGAAAGGGGATTGAGAGTTACATTGTATTACAAAAAAAATTAAAGAAAAACATGTTAAGAAATGATATATATTATAAGGGAAAGAGGCATTGAAGAATACAAAGGTATAGAGTGTAACATCCTCAATCATAAAATTAGTTACAAATTAAAATGTTTCATAAACTATGTCAAAATATTATAAATCAAATTATTTTAAAATTAAAAAATGACTCACTTATGATAGTTATCACAAATGAACAAAGTAATTAAACATAAATAATAAACAAAGATTATTTCTAAACTAAAAGAATATATTATAGTTGAAATAAGAAACATTAAGGAAATATTATATAACCAAAAAATGTTTAAAAAGAGTAAAAAAATAGTAAAGCAAAAATGCATTCAAAGAAATAAAATAGATCAAGTGTAATAACCTCGATCATCAAATTTATTTTGAATCAAAAAGACTCATAAAATATACCCAGACCCTCAAAAATAAAATATTCAGGGATATAAATAAATTTTATTGTCATGGAGCTTGTTTAAACTAGTTTCTCTTTATCAAACCTTATGTAGAATTACAATGTTTTAATAAGGTAATTAAACATAAAAATTAATTAATTTATTTTTTAATTTTAACAAAATATATATTAAAAACAAAATAAAATAAATTTAACCAATTTAATATAACTACATTATAATAATGTAAAGGTCATAGTCGAGTACAATTATAGTTTTATAGTAATATAACAAAACTAAAACAAAAGTGAGAGGAAATAGGACAATTGGTATCGTAGAGTTGCATTCCAAGATAAAAAAAAGATCTGTTATAATATCCTCAATGTTAAACATAGATAAAAACTAAAATTTTTCTTAAAACATGAGAAAAATTAAGAAAATAATGCTTAAATTTAGAAAAAAGATATCTTAAATGGACAGAGCTCATCGAAGTTAGTATGATAATGATTGTTTTGTTTTGCTTGGATCCTTGTTGCAATTACTTTAAATTACAAAATTAATTAAACATAAATTAGAATTAAGTTTTTTTTGGTATTTATTAAATTTATAATAATGGTGGAAATAACATAAATTTATGCATGATAATATAATGTAAAGAATGTAAAGAACTAAAGTGATTGAGTGTAACAATCTCGATTGATGAAATCAAGTGCAAACAAATTGTTTTGTGAAGCTTTTCGAAATGCAAGAAAAAAATATCTAAAAAAATATTCAGGAGGATAATGTTTTTTGAGATTAATCTTATGACATTAGTTTTGTCTTGATTAGACCACTTGTAGGTTTATTGAGAAATACAACATTGATTAAGCATAAAAAGTTAAAATATTATTTAAATTTAAGGAAAATAAATATTAAAGCTTTGATAAGATAAATTGAAACACTGTAATACAATATAATCGAAGTAATATAAAGGTCACATAAGTGAAGATTGAGACTTTTATAGTAATTTAAAAAAATAAATATAGAATATTTGAACAAATATGATTTATTTGCCTAGAAAATAATATTCTGTGGTAAAAAGTAGATTGAGTGTAGTACCCTCGATTATAAAATTAGGCATGAATGAAAATGTGTCAAAAATGGTGTAAAAGCTATAGAAAATTAAATATTCATAAAATATAAAGACAGATCATACATTAAAGCGTTAATATAATATAACAAATAGAAAGAGATCTAAATGTCAAGATAGAGAAGACTCATACTTACATAGAAATATAATTAAATGAAAGAAAAAATGTGAAAAATGATATAAATTATATAGCAAAAATGTATTTCATGATATTAAGGAGATCAGTAGTAATATCTATTACTATTAAACAAAGTACAAATTTAAATAACATATAAAGTGTGTTAATGTTGTAAAGAGTAAACTATTTAAAAATATATGAAAAATGAATGACTAATTTGATAAAGCTCAATGAGATGAGTCAAATGACATTTGTTTCATATCAATGAGACATTGCTTTGATTTATCATTAATTAAATAAATAAATTATAATGAATGATAATAATTTAATATTAATTAAATATACATTAAATATAAAATGAGATAAATTAACATTGGGAAGGTTTTCTTTAGGATACTAAGAAGATGCTTTTGAATATCCTCATTCTTCAAATCAGGTATGTACTAAATTTTATTGTAAATTTTTTGAAGTCTTACAAGATAAAACATGTATATCTATGAAAATAATTTCTTACTTTGAAAGGCTCGTTGAGATAAATCCAACAACATTACTTGGTCTTAGATGGACCTCATTTAAAATTATTGCAAATTACAAAAATAAGTAAGCATTCAAAAAAATAATTCTCACAAGAGAGGAGATTTAGAGTAACATAATGATATAAAAAAGTAAAAGAGAAAAAAAATTCAAAGAAATGAGATAAATTTCATGGGAATGCTACATTCAAAGTCCTTAAATGGTCAAGGGTTGTAATCTCAATCGTTATTTCTCATACAAAAATAATTTCTTATAAAGCATGACTAAACCCAAGAAAATAACAAATTTAAATTGAAAAAGTGATATTAATCTGATAAACATTGTTGAGATGAGTACAATGAAATTTCCTTCACTCAATTGGTCCTTTTCTTAAATACCATGAATTTATAAAATAGATAAGAATTTGTAGTAATCAATTATTTTTTTTAATATTAATTAAATGTATGTTAAAGCTTAAACGAGATTAATTTGCTTTTGTAATATTAAATAATAAAAGTAATATTGAGGTCACATGAGAGTGGAATTGGAGTTAGATAACAATATAACAAAATTATTACAAAACAATTGATGAAATTACTTAAAGTTTTTTAGGAATTTGCATTTTAAAATATTGAGTAGATTTAGTGTAACGTCCTCAATTATAAAGCCAAGTATAAAATGATGAGATAAGTGCAAAACCTTATAAAAGAAATATTTAAAAAAATATTATGTTGAATAATAGTTAGATTCAACATTCCACGATGTGTCAAATAATGTCTATTTTATCTTGATTGGATATTATTTTTAAATACAATAAATTAACAAAAAAATTAGACATAAATAATAATAAATTAAAACTTCAAAGTTAGGTAAAGATATATTAAAGATGAAAAAGAGGTAAATTGAAGCAACAAAATATAGGCAAATTAAAGCACTATAAATATCACAAGATGGGAGATTTAGGGTTATGTAGTAATATAACAAAATCATATAAAAAAGTTGAAGAAATTAGATAAATTATATGAGAAAGTTGTTTGTTTCCTCTCGATTAGACCTCCTTGTTTGAATTTTTTTTGAAATTCTATTGTAAATAAGTATAAAAAATGATAACTTATTTGATTAATAATTTGTAAATATATTTTAAACTTAAAATTTAAATTAAATAAATATAATATAAAAACATTAAAAATGTCATAAAAGAGGAGAACTTGATTTTTCAATATAATATAACCAAATGAAAGTGAAACATATGAAGAAATGAGATAAATTATATGATAAAGTTACATTTGAAGACATTATGAGATCATTTGTAACTTTTTTGATTATTAAATGTGGTAAGAATCATAATGTCTAACAAATCATGCAAAAAATTCAAAAAAGAAATTAATATATATATATATATATATATATATATATATATATATATATATATAATTGGATAGATATCATTGATAATTGTTCAATATTATCTATTTCATCTTAATCAATACTCATTTTGAATTACATTGAAAAATCTAAGTCATTAAGCATAAATGATAGTTAAATAAGTTGAGCGTGGCATCCTTGATTACTAACTTATAAATTTAAATGCCCCATAAAACTTCTAAACCAATGTATAAAAAAAAAAATTAAAAAAACAAATGTTTAATTTGATTATGTTCAAAGTGACAAGTGAAATAAAGTTTGTTTTAATTCCATCATACATTTTTTAGACTTACACAAAATTATAAAAGTAATTAAGCGTAAATAATAATAAACTATTATTTTTATGTTAATTAAATATTTATATTGTTATTTAAATGAGATAAATTTTAATATTGTACCATAAAAATCCATATAAAAGACACACACAAAGGTTTTTATTGTTTAAAACATAATTTAACAAAATAAAGAAAAGTTTGAAAAAATAAGAAAAATTTTGTGAGAAAGATACTTTGCATGATGAGCATGACTAGTGTGATACCCTAGATGGACAAACAAACTAAAAATAAAAATGTCTCATAAAGTGAGAGAAAAACCTAAGTAAATAAAATATTTTAAAATATTAAAAACAATTTTTAATTCATTGGAACTCATGTAGATGATTCCAATAACACTTATTTTTTCTTGATTTAAACTCATTTGGAATTACTAAGAAATACAAAAAGTAAATAACCACAAAAATAATAACTTATTAATTCAAGATTAATGAAATATAATTTAAAGGTAAAATGAGATAAATTTAAGCAATATAACATATCCAATTCAAAATGAATATTGTGGAGATATGGGATAAAATTAATTGGAATGTTGTATTTCAAGATAGTGAGGAGTTCAAGTCACACATTTTAGAACTAAAAATTAATTACAAGTCAAAACTTTTTGTAAAGTGTGAAAAATTGTGAAAAATTAGAAATTTAAAAATATAAAAAGAGAATTTTTAATTATATTTATCTTGTTGACACTATTTAAATGAAGTTTTTTTTCTTTTATTTGAAACTTAGCCAGAATTACTATGGGATTAAAAAAAAATAAGCACAAAAATTATAAATTATTATTTTAATATTAGGATAATATATAATAAATCTAAAATGGTGTAAATAAAAATAACACAAAATGACTAAATAAAGAAAATGGAAATGCCACAAAAGATACAATTTGAGTTAGTTAACAATATAACAAAATCATAGAGAAAATATTTAAAAAGAATGAGCCAAATTCACTAAGATTGTTGCATTCCAAGACACTATGTAGATAAAGTGTAATATTCTCTTTTAACAATTAGGGTACAAAAAAAAAGAGTTGCAAAGCATACCGAAACTCATGAAAATTTTTCTTAAAAATAGAAATGAATATTTTTGACAACACTTGTTTAGATGGCTCAAATGGTATTTGTTTTTTCTGTTTGACCTCATTTGGAATTACTCTATATTGAAAAAATAAATAATCATAAAAAATGACTTATTGTTTTTGTATTAAATGAATATATATTGCATAAAAAATTACAAATTAATAGGAATGAAATATTAAAGAAATGTAGTAATTTAAATTTCATATAAAAGAAATTTGGAGCTTCATAGTAATAATGACCATTGAAAGTGAAATATTTGATTAAATAAGCAAAATGGTAGAGAAAATTAAATTTCAAGATACTAGGAGATTAAGTATAAGATCATTAATCAACAAAGCATGTATTGATCGAAATGTCTCATAAAGAATACAAATACCTTAATATATATAGGCATAAAGAAAGAAAATAGTAAATTATTATTTTAGTAATTGTTTAATATTTACTAAATCTTATGTCAGATAATTGAAGTAATGCAGTATTTAAAGGTCATAAAAGAGGATAAAATGACATTCCAAGATAGGTAGTTTTTTGAGTTACACATCCTCAATTATTAAATTAGGTACAAGTAAAGAAATCTCAAATAGAATACAAAAAACATAGAACAAAAAATGTTTAAAATTTTAAAAATAATGAATTTTTAAATAAATGAACTCATTGAGATGAGTCCAATGGTGTTTGTCCCTTCTTGATTTGACCTTATTTGCAATTGCTGTGATTTAACCAGGTGAATAAGGAAGCAATATTAAATTATTTCTAAAATATTTCTTAAATTTGTTGTTAAGGTGAAATAAGAAAAATTATATCAGAAGAACATGGCCAAGTTAAAGTGATGAAAAAGTCAAAGAGTAAAGATTTATAGTAGAATTGTAATAAACCAAAAATAAAGAAAAAATTTTAATAAAATAAGAAAATTTATAGGATAAAATTGCATTGCAATATACAAAGAAGGATCTCAATAAAACCTTCATTTATTAAGTTGTAATGATTTGGAATATCCCTCAAAATGGAAAAAAAACTTTAAAATAAAATTTTAAAAAATTGAAAAATAAATATCTTTAATTTGATAGTGTCTATCAAGATGAGTCAAAAAATATTTGTTTCATCTTGATTAGAACTTTTTTAGAATTTCTACAAATAAAAAATTAAATAGTCATAATAAATAATAAAATATTATTTTATTTTAAAAAAAACATATGTTAAACCTAAAATAATATAAATTAAAAAAATTGCATTATTAGCGAATCAAGTAATGTAAATTTCACACTAGGAAATATTTAGAGTTATGTAGTAGGAAAACAAAACTGAAGTAGAAAATCTAAACAAATGAGAAAGATTTAACAAAATAGTTTTGCCTTAGTTCACTAAAATAGTTTGTGATATACTTAAATCTCGTGAAAAAAATTTCTCTCATAATAAACAAAGGAAAATAAAGATTTAAAAATATCTAAACGAATATTTTGTTGGATACTTCTTGCTAAGACAGGCAAAATGATGAATGCCTCATGCTAATTAGAACTCATTTGTAATAATTACAAACTACTAAATTTAATAAGTATGCATTACAGTGAATTATTTTTAAATATAGTGAGTAGATATACATAAAAAAAGAGATTAATTTAATTTAACAAAATTTAAAAAAAAATGAGATACGTTGTACTAGAAAGTTGTACTTCGACATGATAATGAGATCAAGTGTACTATCCATGATCATCAAATATGGTGCTAATTAAAATATGTAGTAATGTGTGAAAAAATCTTTGGAAATAAACTATTTAGAAAAAATAAAAATGAATAGCTATTTTAATAGAGATGATTGAGATTACTCTAATGATATTTGTTGTGTCACGATTGAGACTCATTTTGAAATGCTATGAATATCTAAAGTTATTATAAAATAATAAATTATTATTTCAATTTTAAGAACATAAATATTAAAGCTAAAATGTGATAATTTGATCTGATATAATACAAGAAAATCAAAGTAATGTAAAGGAAACAGAAGAAGATATTTAGAGTTACGTAGTAACACATTAAAATCAAAGAAAAACATTTAAGGGTGATAAAGTATACACAAAATTGTTCCTTTGACATTTACTTTTCGTCCATTTATGATTTTGTAATTAAATAGACATATATTGATGTTGATAAGAAAAAAATATAAAATAATTTAACCACATCAAATCTATTTAAATGTCACATGATAAGAGATATAGAGTTTGAAAATAATATAAACATATTAAAATAAAACATTTCATAAAATTTCGTAAAATTGTGTGGGAAAATTTGATTCAAAGAAAATAAGAGAATCAAGTATAAATTACTCAATAATTAAATTATTTATAAATAAAAATATCTTCTTGAGCATGCTGTAACCACGAAAAAGAATATCTTAAATGATAAAAAATGAATGTTTAATTTGATATAGCAAGTCGAGACTAGATTAAGAACTGTTGTTTTTGCTTGACTTGACCTCATTCAGAATTATAGTGCTAGAACAAAATAAGCATAAATAAATATAAATTGCTATTTTTAATAATAATTAAATAAGTATTGAGCTCAAAAAATTAGAAATTAAATAATTATGTTATTCACAAAGTCAAAACTATATAAAAGACACATGATAGAAGATTTAGTTTTACATAGTAATATAGGGAATTGAAAACCAAATATTTTATGATATGATATAACTTTTACAAGAAAGATTCAATTATGGATACAAATAAGACATAGTGTAATAACCATGATTATCAAATTAATTAAAAATCCAAATATCTTATATCAAGTGCTAAAAATAATAAAAAATGAAATTTTCTTAAAAAATTATGTTAATATTTAATTAAATAGAGCTCACAGAGTAGAATAATGACATTTGTATCATCTCAATCAAAACATGTTTGAAATTTCTCCTTAAATAAAAATTAATTATGGCAAAAATATTATTTTTTAATATTGAGTAAATTTATTTTTTAAATAAAATATGTGAATTTGAAGAAATGTAATACATCAAAATAAAGGCGATGTAAACGTCACAACAAACAAGATATATAGTTACATTATAAAATAATAAAGTCAAAATGAAAAACTTGATTGAATGAGATAAATTGCATAGGAATGTTATATTCCAAAATAGTAAGACAATTGTGTTTACCATCCTATTTCATCAAATGAGGTAAGAATTAAATTTTCTTATAATGATTGAATGAAATTGAAGAAAAAAATATTTCAAAATATAAAAAATTAACTGTTAAATAGATGGAGCTTGCCAAGACTACTCTAATGACACTTGCTTCAATTAGTCTGAAACACAATAAGATTTACTATGAAGTTATGAAACTAAAACAACATAAATAATAGTAAAGTTTTATTTGAATATATTGAAAATATATATTATAGATTTAATGAGATAAATTGAATAAATAAAATATAAAATAAACTAAAAGATGTAAATGGTAAATGAATTGGAGATTTAAAGTTAGTCATATATTCTAATTAATGAAATTTTTTTTAAAAATGTTATAAATTTTAAAGAAAAGCTATGTTTGATGAAACTAATGAGATCAAGTGAAACATCCCTACTAGTGAAAATTAGGTACAAATAAAAATTTTTCACAATGTAAGAAAACATTTGAGAAAACAAATTTTAAAAAATAAAATTAATAATTTAGTAAATAAGGACTATGAAGATAGTTCTAGCAAATTTGTTCGATCTTGATCAGATCTTGTTTTGAAATACTAAGAATTATCAAAATAAATAAGAAAAAATAATAATAAATTATTATTTAATATTAAGTAAAAATATATTAAAGTTACAAAGTGATAAATTGAAATAATCTAGTATTTTTAAATAAAAGCATTATAAAGCTCATATTTGAGGGTGGTAGTGTTAAATAATGATATTATCAAATCAATGTGAAACATTTGAAAAAATACAAAAACAACACAAAAAAAACATTATAATATAACTAAAAAAACACAAAAAAACATTAAGAAATGTGACGAATTATATGAGATAATTACTTTCCAAGATACTAATGATATCAAGTGTAACAAATGCAATCATCAAATAAGGTATGAATTAAAAAAGTCTCATAAAATAAGAAAAAATTATTGAAAATAATATTTTTAAAATATAAAGATTTTTATTTAATTAGATAGAGCTCATGGAGACATGTACAATATAATTTGTCTTATTTTCATTGGATGTCATTTGGAATTACTAAACGTTTCTATAGTTAATAATCATAACAAATAATGAAGTATAGTTTTAACATTTACTACACGTGTCTATTAAAGCTAAAATAAGACAAATTAAAACAAATTGATGTAAAAGTCACATAATGGAGACTTAAAGTTACAAAGTAATATAACCAAATCAAATCATAACTTTTTATAAAATGTGATAAATTCTATGAGAAAGTTGTGTTGCATGATACTAAAGAAATCAAGTGTAGCATCCTCAATAATCAAATAAGGTATGAACACAAATGTCTCAAAATTCATGCAAATGACAAAAATAAGACCATGCTTCATTCATTTCAGTCAAACCATGTTTGTCCTATGTAAAGGTAGGTGTTCAATGACATTTGATTTGTTTCAATCGAACCATATTTGGAATTATTATTAATTACCAAAGGAAAAGGAAATAAATATTGAAGAACTATTATTATAATGTTAAGTGAATATATGTTAATGCAAAAATGAAATATATTTAATAAATCTAATATTTATTAATCAAAATGATGCGAAGTAGACACTTGAGGAGATTTACATTTACATATTAACACAATCAAATCAAAGCACAAAAATTGAAAAAATAAGAAATATTATAAGGGAAAGTTGTATTCCATGATTGTAATGAGATCAAGAGTAACATCTGTGACCATCAAAACTTGTATGAATTAAAATGACTTAAAAACTTGTGACAAGTTTATAAAATAAATCATTTAAATACATAAAAAATGAATACTTAATTGGATAGAGCTCACTAACACATGTATAACAAAGTTAAATCAAACAATATTTACAAGTGAGTCACAATGCAAGGATATAAGGGGATTGAGTGTATCATCATTGATCAACAAATTAAGTAGGAACGATCATCTTTCAAAAAAATACCAAAACCATAAAAAATAAAAAAGAATTTTAAAATATAAAAAAAAAAGATTGAGGTTGATAAGACTAGTCCAACAATGTTTATTTCGTCATACATAAGTTTAATTTGAAATTATTATAAGTTGAAAAATATAGATAAATAATAATGAATAATTTTAATTTTTTACATTTCATAAATCTATCTTAAAGTTCAAATGAGATTTTTTAAAGCAATAGAATAAAGGAAAATCATGAAGATGCAAAGTCACTAATAATGAGATGTAGAGTTACATAAATAAATAAATAATTCAAAAAGAAAACATTAGGTGAATGAATGAAAAAGTTTTGGAAAATTATGTTGCATGATACGAAGTAGATCGTGGGTAACATCTTTTATCGTGAAATAAGCTATAAATTAAAATGTCTGATACATCATGATGATATCCCATAAAAATTGTTAAAAAAATAAAAATTAATATTTGATTAGATAGAGCGTGTTGAAATAAGTCAAACAACATCTAGTTCATCTTAATTAGGCCTCATTTTGATTTATTATGAATTTCAAAAATAAGAAAGAAAATATAATAATAAATTATTATTTTATTATTTAAAAAGTATTTATTGAGCTAAAATAAGAAAATTTAAAATAAAATAATAAGAGAAAATCAATGAAAAAAATTTAGGGAAAGATGAAATTTTTATGGTGAAATCCACATTCAAAAATGGTGACGAGAATGAGTGTAACAGCCATGACACTCAAATGAGTTATGAATTAGAATGCCTTATAAGCCTTACAAAAACGATTTAAAATAAAATATTTCAAAATATAAAATTAAATATTTAACATGACAACTCATGTTAAGGTTAGTCCAATGACACTTACTTCATCTTAATTGGACAGGATTTAGAATCAGTATGACATACCAAAGTAAATAAGTAGATGTCATGTAACAATTTTTATTACTTATATATTGAAGCTAAAAATATTTAAATTGAAGTAATGTAATAAAACAATATCAAAGCCATCAAAAGGTCACAAAAAGGTGACTTAGAATTAAATATTAATATAATTAATTCAAAGTAAAAAAATTAAGAAAATTAAAAAATATTTTATGAGAGTAAAATTAAGACCACCTGGGGGATTTAGTGTAATATCTTTTGTCAATAAATATTAAATTGATTGAAATTTCTTATAAATTGTCAAAAAACATTAGAAAAGGAAATATTTAAAAATGTTGAAGGGAGTATTTTGTTAGGGAGACCACATTGAGTAGAGTTTAATGACAATTTGTAATGTCGACTAAAACTTTTTTAGAATTACCACAATTAACAAAAGTAAACGAGCATAAATTATAATAGTTATTTTACCATTAAATAAATAAATATTGAAGACAAAATAGATAAATTAATGTAATATAAGATAATTATATGAAAGTTTTAAAAGTTCATATAAGAGGGGAATTAGAGTTTCATAAACATATAATAAAATGAAAGCAAAATATTTGAAGAAATGAGAAAAATGTATATCAAATATGCATCACAAGATATTAAGAAGATTAAGTTTAAAATTTTTTATTTTTTAATCATAAATGAATAGAAATAATTCTTAAAGCATGCCAAAGTAAAAAAATAAAATATTAAAAATATAAAAACAATTATTTAAAAGGAGCTCATTGAGACAAACAAAATGATGTTTGCTGCGTCTTTATTAGAACATAATTTGAATTACTATGATTGGCTAAATTTTGAAGAAAACATAAAAATAATAAATTATTATTTCAATATTAAGCAAAAGTATAATAATGTTGAAATTTGGTAAATTAACGTAGTATAATAAAAATAACTTAGAGCTATTTAAAGTTCACACGACAGCAGATTTAAAGTTACTTTGTGATATAATTAAATTAAAAGAAAAATGTTGAAGAAATGAGATATATTCTAAGGGATTGTTGAATTCCAAGATGCAAATATGATCAATTTAAACATTATTAATAATTGAATTAGGTACCAATAAGAATATTTGATAAAACATATAAAATTTTATAAAAATAAAATATTAAAAATATGAAGAAATATTTTTAAATGGATAGACCTCATCAACATGAGCCCCAAATAATTTGTTTTGTCGCAATCATGTTGCCTTGTTAACAAAAAACTATGGTGCCTTGTGTAAAGATAAGAAACCCTAGGTTTAATTTTGTCTAAATAAATTTTTACATTTGAGATAGTCTATGCTCATGTTCATTGAAGAACGTAAGAAAGATGTTTTGCAAAGGTCAATTCTTATTAAGTTCATATTTGATTATGTAGAAAACCACAAAAAGATACATTATGAATTTAATTTTAGGTGTATCAAATTTTTTTGTTGTTTGAAGGTTATGCTTGATATCAATATTTATTAATAGTTGCAAATATTAAATTTCATTTAAATTAATCATCTTACACAAATATCACGCAGTCAAAACATAATCAATTGTCCTAGACTATCTTGAGAAACATTTTATTTTTAACATATCTTATGTTTGCTTAATAACTTTTGCAAATAGATTATAATTGTAATAACGTGATCATGAAATTAGATATGAATGAGAATGACTTTTAAATAGTGCAAAATCTTTGAAAAAAAAATATTAAAAAATGTAGAAATTGATATTTAAGAGGACAGAGGTTATTAATATGAGCCTAAAAATATTTATTTCTTCTTGATTCGATCTTGTTTGTAATTACTACAATTTACTTTATTAATAAGCGCATATAATAGTTAATTATGATTTTAATTTTAATTAAACTTGTGTTCCAACATAAATGAGATAAATTTGATTAATATAATTTAAGCATATTCAAGCATTGTAATAGTTGCATGAGAATAGATTTATAATCATGTAGTAAATAATGTAATAAATGAAAATAATCATAAATAATAACATAAATATTCATAAATAATAATGAAAATTTTTAAATATTAAATAAACATATATCATTATTAGCATAAGTTAAATTGTATTAATATAATATAATGAAAACCATATAAATAATTCGAAGAAATGAGATATATTTTACTCAAAAGTTCCTTTCCATGATACTAAATATATTGAGTATAAATTTATCAATTGTGAAGTTATGCTATTTCTTACCCATCCAATGACGTTTATTTCATCTCCATTGGACCAAATTGGGAATAACAATAAAATTCTCTAATAAAAAATTGTAATTAATTAAAAAACTTATTATTTTAATGAAAATAAATATTTATTAAAGTTTAAATCACATGAATTGAAATAATTTAATATAATAATATTAAGTTGTTATAAATGTAACATTATATAGGATATAGAGTTTCCAAGTAAAGTAATGAATCAAATGTGCAACATTTGAAAAATTTACATATATTATTTTGAAACATTCACTTTCAAGATTCTTAAGAGATCGAGATTAACAACTATAACCATAAAATAAAGTAAAAATTAAAATATCTAGTAAAATGATCAAAAACTTAAAAAATATTAGAAAAATAAAAAAATAAATATTTATTTTTATTTAGCTCATTTAGACAAGTCTAATGAAGTTTATTTTCCATTAATTAGACTTTATTATGATTACTACAAGTTACCACATTAAATAAGCTTGAATAAAAATAAATTATTACTTTAATGTACAATGTAATATAGCATAACTATAAGTTATGTATAGATAACACAATGAGGGATTTAGAGTTGCATCGCATTATAGGTGAAGGAAAAATAATTTAAACAAATGAGATCAACTTTAAAAGAAAATAATATTCCAATATACTGAAGAGATAAATTGTAATAAGCTCAACCATCAAATTAGGAATAAATAAAATTGCATCAAAAAATGATAATAAATAATAGAAACTAAAATATTAAAAATTATAAAAACAAAATTAAATTAGATGTATTTTACTGAGAGGAATCCAATGACAATTTATTTAGTCTCACACTGACCTCATTTGAAATTTCTGTAAATTATAAAAGCAAATAAGCATAAATAAAAAAAAAATTATTTTAGAAATAAGTAAGTATATATATTAAAGTTGAAAGTGGGCAAATTTCAACAATGTAAAAAAACCAAATCATGCCAACATCAGCATCACCTTAGAAGAGATTTAAAGTTATAAAGCAATATAACAAAATCAAAGTAAAAAACAATAGAAAAGAGATGACTTTCACTATAAAGTTCTGTTCGCAGACACCAAGTATATTGGGTTTGACATTCTTCATCTTTAAATTGTGTAAAAATTAGAATGACATGTAAAGTCTGATGAATCCTTTAATAATAAATAAGTTATAAATATAGAAATTATTATTTAAGGTGAAAGACTGTATCAAAAGAAGTCCAATGACATCTTTTGATCTTGGTCTAGTCATGTTTTGAATTAATATGAATTAGAAATGTAGAAAGGCATAAAAAATAATAAATTATTACTTAATATTAATTAAGTATATTTAAGTATGGAAATTAGATTAATTGTACAATTGTAATATAACCAATTCAAAAGGATAGAAAAGTAGGGACTTTGAGTTTCATAGTGATATAGTTAGATCAAAGAAAACATTTTAAAGAAATGAGAAAAATTATAGCGTAGAGCTGCACTCAGTGATAAAAAGTATATCAGGTATAGTATCGTTGATCAACAAATATTGTGCAAATCAAAGTGCCTTGTAAAGCAAGTCAGAACATCAATAAAAATATTAAAAACTACAGAGCTATATAGTAATTTATATAAATCAAAGAAAAAAATTTTATGAAATAAGAAATATTATGCAATGTTAATTGCATTCCAAGGTGTGATTATGATCCAGTGTAACATCCTCATTCTTAAAACAAGCATGAATCAAAATGTCTTGCAAAGTACACCCAACCTTAAAAAATGAAATACTTTAGTATTTAGAAATTATTATTTTAATGGATAGAGCTCATGGATGTGATTCCAATGTTTTTCTTTTGTCTTATTCAAACCTTGTTTTGAATTACTTGAAATTTTTAAAATAAATAAATGGCAATAATAATTTATTATTATTTTAATATTTTGTAAGCAAATTTGTTAAAGGCTACAAGTAATAAATGAAAGCACTATAATATAACAAAATCAATGCGATATAAGTGTCACAAGAGATGATATTTAGAGTTACATAATATAATAACCTAAATAAAGAAAAAACTTGAAAAATTAAATTAATTTTGTAAGAAAGCTTTATTCCATGATACAAAATATATGAAGTGTAACATTGTTAACCAAAAAATGAGATATGAGACACAATAGCTCGTAAAGCATGTAAAAACCTAAAGAATAAAATTTTCAAAATTTTAAAAAAATAAATTATTTAATTAGAGAGAGCATATGGTGATAAGTCTAATTACACTTTCTTCATCTTGATCAAACAATGATAAGAAATATTACAAATTACTAGAGTAATATAAAAATTTAAAAATATTAAGGAGATGGAATGTTAAATTCTTGATGGTCAAATAAGGAATGAATCAAAATACCTCAAAAAGCATAACAAATGAATAATTGTTTTTTAAAAAATATAATATTTATATTTAATTAGATAGATCTCAAAAGATGAGATTGACTATGTTTGTTCCATCATGATAAAATATCATTTAGAATTACTACAAAATATCAGAGTTAAAAAAAAATTAATGATAATGTATTAATTTAATATTAAGTAAATGTACATTAAAAAAAATCTAACAAATTGTAGCAAAGTAAAATATAAAAATGAAAAGATTGAGAACTTCAAATGAGAAAAAAATTAAAGTATAATAATAATATAAATAGGTCAAGGTCAAAATTTTGAGGAAATGAGATGAATTATATAAAAATGACATATTTGGGTGTAGAAATTCATGAGGAAACATCCAAGATCATAATTTGAGGTACAAATGCAAATGTCTCATAAAAAGTGTTGAAATACTAGAGAATAAAAGACCATAATCATTAAGATGACTCCAGGGTAAATAAAAATAAATAAATATATGTATTTGTAATATTAAATAAAAAACATTTAGAGCTTAAATGAGAATAATGAAAGAAAAATGTGATAAGGCCAACAAACAATGTTATAATTATCACATGAGAAAAGTTTGATTTGCATAGAACTATAACAAAACTAATGCAAGAATTTTCATGTTACAATGGAGATCAAGTGTAACATTGTCAATATTCTAATCAAGTCCCAATTAGATTGTCTCCTAAAGGAAGTTGAAAATATAAAATATAGAACGTTAAAACTTGATAAAAAGGAATATTTAATTGGATAAAGCATGCCGAGTCAAGTCCAATGACATGTTTTGTCTTGATCTAACCACTTTGGTATTACAATAATTTTGAGAACTAAATGAACATAAATAATAACAAATTAATATTTAGTATTAATAAAATTTACATTATTACCTGAATGTAGTCAATTGAATAAATGTAAGAAAACTAAAAAAAATTAATTTAAAAATCATACAAGTTGATACTAAAGTGGTTATTTATATTACATTCCAAGATACCAAGGCAATGAAGTATAATATCAATAACAATTAATTATGAAATGAAAATAAATGTCTATCAAACCTTAAAAATCCATAGAAAGTAAAATATTTAAAAATATATATAAACTAACATTTTTTGATAAAGCTTTATAGTGTGATTCTAATGATATTTTTTTATTTTGAAATAATCTAATATAGCAAAATCAAAGTGATGTAAAGGTCACATGAGTAAAGATTTACAGCTACACTATGAAAAAACAAAAGGTTACAAACATTTGTAGAAAATAAAATAACTTACATAAGAAATTTGAATACTTAGATATAAAGGACATGAGGCATGAAATCCTGAATCACCAAATTAGGAATGAATCAAATGTGTAATACAACATACAAAAACAATAGTACAAAAATTATTTAAAAAATAAAACTTAATATTTAATTGTATAGAGAAAGTGAAAATTTGTGTGAAAAGTTTTGTTTTGTGTCAAAAAAGAGTTATTTGTTTTATAAGATTATTGAAAGCAAAAAGGTAAAAAAATAATAAATTATAGTATTAAAGTTAACATAATTTATATAAAACGTAAAATGAGATGAATCAAAGATATATAATCCACCAAACAAAAGGTATTAAAATGTCACACAAAAGAATATTTAGGCTTATATAGTAACATAACAAAATAAAAATGAACAATTTGTACAAATGAGAAATTACACTTGATTCCAAGATTCCAAGAAGATCGAGTAGAGCGTCCATAATCATTAAATTTGGTATGAACAGAAATTTCACGTACCAATATTTTTAAAGAGAAAAAAATTACAAATATAGAAATGGATATTTTTTGGATAGATTTAGTCAAGATGAGTCAATTAAAATTTAGTTCCTCTTAATCAGAATTTATTTGTAATTATTCTGAATTACCAAAATAAATTAGCTAAAATAATAATAAATAACACATTTTATTTTAAATAAATGTATACTAAAGGTTAATGTGATAAATTAAGGCAATTTAATATAACTAAATAAATGAGAAAAATTATTGAATTAGATAAATTTTATGAGAAGTTACATTTGAACGTAAAAAAGACCTCAAGTTATCCTTAATTGTTAAATCTATTGGAAATTGAAATGCCTTGTAAAATAAGGCAAAACCATAAAGAATAAAATATTTAAAAAATATAGAAATGAAAATTTAATTGGGTACACCTAGTCAAGCATAATCCAATGACATTTTTTTATCTCAGTTAGACCTCATTTAGAAATTTGGTTATTACAAAAGTAAACAAACATAAATAATAACGAACAATTATTTTATTGTTAAGTATTTTAAAAAAAAGTTAGACAATTTGAACAACTTTAATATGACCAAAACAATGTGATGTTAGGTCACATGAGAGGAGAATTAGAGATAAATGATAGTATAATCAAATCATAGGGAAAAAGATTTAGAAATGAGATAAATTATATAGTTGCTATGTCACAAGGTAATATGGAGATCAAGTGTAACATCCCAAAATATAAAATCAGGTGAGGATAGAAACTTATAGTAAAGAATACAAAAACCTTAAAAAATAAAATATTTTGAGAACTAGAAATAAATATTTATTCAAATAAATCTTAATGATACTACAATGAAAACATTTTTCTTTCCCAACCGTTCATAATTATTGCAAAGTATAAAAATAAATCAGCATAAGTAACAAATAATTATTTTAGTGTTAAGTAAATTTTTAATGTTGAAATGAAATTTATTTAAGAAATGTAATATCAGCAAATCATGGAGAAGTAAAGGTCACAAAAGAGGAAATTAAGTGATACATAGCAAAATTATGAATTCATATAAAAAGCTTTGAAAATATTAGACAAATAGTTTCAGAAATTTTCAGTCCAAGATATTAAGGTGATCAAATGAAAACTCCTCAGTCATCAAATAATGTTTTGGTCTAATGTTGTCTGTTTGATCTCAATTAATCTAGCTTTGGAATTATTTTTAATTATAAAAAATAATTTTTGTTAAAGTTAAAATGAAATTAATTGAAACAAAATGACATAGAAAATAAAGAAAAGTACTTAAAAATGAGATATCAATTACGTGAGAAACCTGCATTTGGAGATACTATGGATGTCATGTGTATGATAGTAAACTCAGGTGTGAACAAAAATACCTAATAGAAAATGCCCAAATCATTGTAATTAAATATACAAAAAATATAAAAATAATTAATTTATTTCATTAACTTGGTTGAGATTGTTCCAATGATTGTTGTTTCCTCTTAGTGGAACCTTGCCCATAATTGCTGTGATTTACTAAAATAAATAACAATAAATAATAATAAATTCTTTATACTAAGTAAACATATATTAAAGTTAAAATTTTTTTTAATTGAAGCAATGTAATGTAAACAAATCAAAGCAATGTAAAGGCAACATGAGAAGTGATTATTAGTTAAATAGTGAGATAAATAAATCAAAGAAATAACATTTAAGGAACAAAATAAACTATATCAGAAAAAAAATTATTCAAAAGACAATAGAGTTTGAATACATTATCTTTGATTTTCAACTAAGGTATTAATTGAAATCACTCATAAAACATGCAAAAAATTTAGAAAATAAAAAAATATTATTATAAATATTTTATTGGAGAGAGCTTGGTGGGATGAGTCTAATAATATTTATTACTTATCAAACAAGCCTTGCTAGTAATTACTATTAATTACTATATTAAATGGTACAAATAATAGTAAACTTTTAATTAATTTTAAATAAATAAGTAGTAAATTTTAAATAAAATTAATTGATGTAATTAAATATATCAAATGAAAGTGATATAAAGCCAATATAAGAGGCAAATTGTGTTTCATTGTAATATAATAAAACAAAAGCAAGCACTTTGGTGAAATGAGATAAATTATATGAGAAAGTGGTAGTATTGGACACTATGGAGGTGAGGTGTAATATCTTTTTTATCAACTAATGATGTAGAAATAACAATATGTTGTAAAACATTAAAAAAATAAAATTTTCAAAAATATAGTAATGAATTGTAGTTAGATGGAGCTATATGAGACGAGTCCAATGACAATTTCTTCATCATAATAACACCTCATTTCGAATTATAATAATTTATCAAAATAAATAATCATAACCAATAATAAATGATTATTTTAACATGAAATAAAAATATATTAAATGTTAACTAATATTAAATTAAGCAACATAGTAATTCCAATTAAAAGTCTTGTAAAGGTCAGATGAGGGGAGATTTAGAGTTACATTATAATATAATGAAATCAAATAAAAATATTTGAAAACTAAGATACATTTAAGTGATAATTTTATTCGAAGGTATTAAGGACATCGAGTGTAATACCCTTAATTATCAAATCAAGTAAGACTAAAAAGAACCCATAAGATGTGAGAATCATTCAGAAAAAAAAATATTTAAAAAATGTGAAAATAATATTTAATTAAGTATAGCTAGTTGTAGAAGGCCAATGGAGTTTGTTTGATATCAATCATGTTGTATTGTTAGCCTCTAGCCAAGGTGCAATATTTGATGATAAGACAATCTAAGTATTTTTAGTATATTTTCTCAGGAAATTTTTTAGTTTTATGACAATAAATGCTTGTGTTCATGGGAGAACATAGAGAAGATGTGAGAAAATATAAAATCTCATGAAGAACATCTTTCTTAGAGCAGTAAAGCACAATGTAATACATTTTCAAGTTAATGTTAAGTATTTCAATTTTTCTTTGATCAAAACAATAAGCTTGATATTATATTTAATATAAGTGATATGAAGTAAAATTTCATTTAAACTAATCATCCTAAAAAATAATTGGTTCCCAAAAGCTTAGTTTGTTCTTCCTGTCTATCCTAAGAATCATATCATTTTTTTTATCAAATCTTGGTATCATCTTAATAAATTTTTCAAAAAGTTAGTTATATTGTAAAACTTTATTTGTATCAATATTAATAATTAAAAAATAATTAATAAAATTAATTAATTTTTATTGTGAAAAAAAAATTATCAGGAGCACCTCAAAGATGTTAGTTGACATTAAAGGTGTAATGTCACTCATTTGTTTGATGAGTCAAATATTAAATGTTTAACATTTTATTTTAATGGGATTATTTAAATTGAAATACATTGTCTGTAAAGAAAAAGACATGCACTTTGGAATAGGATGAATTAGTGGTAACCAAAGAAGTTCGAAGTGTCTGCCAAGATTTATAGATCGAAGACATGTAAGTTAGCTATGATAAGATTTTCTATTTTACTATGAAAAAGAATATTAACTTTTGATTATAAGTCACTCTTCAACTGTATTTATTTGAAATAATATTCAAACTTTAATTGTTCAAACATTTGCCTAATTTAGTAAAGGAATGGAATTTTATCTTTTAATCCATTAATCTTTTCTTAGTTAAATCCTACTTTCATATCTTTGCCAAAATCTATTATGAATTTTAGTTAAATAAGGGAAAATAAATTTGGTTAAAAATACTATATCTAAAAAGAAAAAAATAAAAATATCTAGCTAGAATTAATGGAGTAAGGCAAAATGGGCATTTACCAAAAATAGGATAGGAGATAGATATAATTAAATTTGGTCGACCATTATTTAAGGGTAAAAACTTTCTTATTTAGAAAAATACTTTTTAAGATTTTATTCAAAAGATTGATAAAGATTTGTGAGAGCTCTTTCTTTAGTTTTGTATTCATAAAGGTAGAAGTAATAAATAAGGAATGATAATTCAATAAAAACTAAAAAATTGAATTACATATTTTGTGCATTGTCTTAAGAATTTTGTGCAAGTGTTTATTTGGCTACTTCTTTTTGGTTGTTATAGGGATTAGATATGTTGCATGGTGAGAATGAAACTCAAGATATTTATGATGAGAGAAGGAGATGAACCATAAAAAGAAAGAATAGAGGAAGTTGAAGAAACTAAATTTAGAGATGAATCATGACAGAAAATGTGTGTCAATTACTTCTAATTCTAGACATGAGTCTACTTTAGAATCTTTTGAAAATAAAAAATTAATTAAGATGCATTGTGATTTTAAGATATTTTTTATGCTAAACGTGAATCTAGAATAGTTGAATTGTATTAACAATTTGGTGCACTTAAAGAGGAAAATATTTCTTTAAGTTATCAACTTCATGCATATATTTGAAATGTTTCATGTATGAACACCTCAAATAAGGAATTTGAAAATGAATTATCCAAATATATTACATGCAATTAATCTTTAAAGTTATAGAATGATAATTTAAGAAAGAAAAATTTATTGCTTAAAGGAAAGCAATACAATTTAATTGAAAAAAAAGCATGTGATCTAAAGTTAAGTATACTACTTTGTTTCTTACGTAAATACTTGAAATTCTTCCCTATGCCTTCACATGGTACTTCATTCACTCTTGTAGAAAAGAGAAATGGTTACTTTAAGGCTTCAAAGTTATTGAAACATGCTTCATCTTACATTCAAGTGGCTAAAACAAAGTCTTTTTACATGATAATTGTAGAATGTAAAAGACTTCCATCGATCTTTTGAAGGAATTACATATTCTTTATAAACATACATCTAAGTGCCAAGTTAAATCTCATGTTTTATGTTATTATTGTTGTAAATTTTGATAACTTACACATGATTGCCAAATTTAAAAAATACACAAATTGATTACTTAAAAGTTATGGGTGGATTCCTATAGGAACAAACTTCGAAAATTTATTTTGAAAAATAATAATAACTACAGCAAAGCACTATTATTCCCAAGATACCATGGGTTCCAAAATTTAAAGCATATGTAGGTTTATTGGTGCGCATCCATATTGTTGGACCTATAAAGACAAACCTTTGAAGGCTTGTGTGACTAAAATAAAAACCTTTTTAGTCCTTAGCTTACTGAACTTAGGTTAGAAGATTAAATCATTCTAGATTTACTTAGTATTTATCAATAATAAGAATTTCGAATTTTTTAGCCAATTTACAAAATTTATTGCATGTTGATTTTAAATATTATGAACAAGTCAACTCCATGGTACTTTCATGAGAAATTTTCAAGAAACCTTATTAGATGCTTCTATGATTTATAATTGAGAATCAAAATACTACATAGTTTGTGACATTATAGTTAAATAAAATTTGACTTAGAGTTCTATAAAGAAATAGCTAATGTAAGTCATTCGCTAACAAATGACATAAGAATTTATAGATGTTCGGAGATAAGTTACCTTATTTGTTTTTGCATGAAGAACCTATGTCTAAGTTGAAAGAAACATTAATTTATGACTCAAATTAAATTTGCGGTAATTTACTTAAGTTATGTTTAAAAAAAAAACTACGTATTCATTATTTTTTCTAAATTGATTAGAGATATAAAAAATTATAATTTAGTGGTAATGGATTTTAAAAACTTATAGATGTAATTATTGCAAGAAATAGGAGAAACAATATGAGTTTACATTTCTTACTGCAGAAAGCTCAAATAAGAATCAATCCGAAAATATAAAAATTCATGTGAGATATTAACAAAAAAATGACTTGCTAATCTACAAATATTTTAATTTTTTGAGCTAATATAAAGTTGACATTTTCATGATATTTTTAGATTTACATTAGTTATTTTATCTTAAATAGAAAATTGACATTTAAACATTTTAATAATTATATTTTAGAATTAGAAAGACAAAAATAAATAATTTAGTTTGATGATTAAATATTAAAAATAATTAATTAAAAATTTAATGATTAGAAGGAGTCATTTTTGAACCATGTATTGAGAAAAGAAGAAAGTAAATTATTCATGAAAGAATATTAAAAGAAACTAGCAAGTAACTACCTCGAGTTTTGTAGTACCAAAATCCATATGAATCAAATAATTTTTATGTTATTCGAAAGTTTATAACTAGAGTTTCTATTAGAGAAATTGATCAAGTATATTTTCATCTTTAATAATAACAATAGTTTTTGAAGGTGTAAGTACATGCTATGAATTGATAGTTAAATAGACATGATAAAATTTCCATTTATGATTTAGTTCTTATGCTTAGTGATCAATAATTGATTGGAGCTCACTGGGAATTCAAGAATAAAAAAATAACAAACTATTACAAATAGTATTGGGCTTATTGCTAACCATATATAATAAACATCATCAATATAGAGAAAAATCACAAAGATATAAGATAGAACATTTTTAGACAAAGGTCACATGAGGGACATTTAGAGTCGAGTAGTAATGGAACAAAATCAATGGGTAACTATAGAAATTAGATAAATTATTATAGGAAGTTGCATTTAATATTTACAAGGAGATTT
The DNA here is from genome assembly GCA_023846275.1 of Vanilla planifolia. Lineage (NCBI taxonomy): Eukaryota > Viridiplantae > Streptophyta > Magnoliopsida > Asparagales > Orchidaceae > Vanilla > Vanilla planifolia. Next base: position 621,387 of record JAIUJO010000159.1, on the reverse strand, counting down.
ATTATATCTTGATTGTTAAATTAGGAATAAATAAAAATATATTGAATAAAATTTATAAAACCAAAAAAATTAAAAAAAATTAAAATTATACACTTGAATATTTTTTAATAGAATGCCTATGAAGTTGTATCCAATGATGTTTTTTTCATGGTAAGAACTCACATTGAATTACTATGAATTGTTAAAGTAAATAAATAAATAAAATAAAATTGTTATATTATATATAAGCAAATATATATTGATGTTGAAATGAGATCTATTGAAATTATGATATAACAAAATAAAATTGACCTAAACGTTCAATAATAGAAACATAGATGTAAAATTAATATAATTAAATCAAAGAAAAAATATTAAAAAATGAGATAAATTGTAGAGAGTTTTTTTCAGGATAATTAAAAGATTTCTTGTAACATCTTTGATTGTCAAATCTGGTATGAATTAAAATATCTAATAAAACATGAAAAAACCCTTGGACAAAAATACATAAAAATATATAAAATAATATTTAATTATGTGGAGCCTTTTAAGAAGAGTCTGGCAATGATTGTTTCATTTTTATTAGGCATCATTTTGAATTCATATTAGACAGCAAAGATATACTGAAGCTAAAATGAAATAACTTAAAGTAATATAATATAACAAAATCAAAATAGTTTTAATGTAACAAGAGAAAAGATTATGCGTTACAAAGTAATATAACTAAAGAGATGTAAGAATTTGAAGAAAATAAAGAAACAAATTTAGGAAACTTGCCTAAATTTCCTGAACATCAAATTATGTCTGATAAAAAATCTACTCCTATGTAACTTTTATAATATTATTAATTTGATATGTTCCATTACTCCAATATTTGCTATTTAAATTTTAATATATATTCACTTAAAAGTGTAATTATAATTATTTTTTATTATTTAAATTTACTTTATTTACTTATTTTTTAGCTATTCAAAATAAGGTCCATTGGGGATAAAAGGAAAATAGTTGGACTTCTCTTCACTAGTTTATTCAAATTAAATATTAATTTTATATTTTTTAATTTTTCACTTTTTTAAAGTTTTGCATGCCATAGAAGACATTTTGATTCACAGCTTTTTTTTCACCATTAAGGATTTCACACTTGAAGTTCTTATTATCTTGGAATGGAAAATACTTATATAATTTAAAAATATCATAAAAGTATTGCTTTAATTTAGTTATATCACTCTCTAACTCTAAATCTCATTTAATGTAACCATTGCATCACATTAGTTTTGTTGTATTAAATTTCTTTAGTTTTTTTTCTTTTTAATTTTAACATATATTTTCTTAGTATTCTAGTAATAATATTTTATAATTTAAGATTACTTAGTTTTTTTAATCATAGGAATTAAAAAATATGTTCGATCAACATGAAACAAACATCATTGTGATCATCTCAACGAGCTTTATGAAATTAAATTTATGTTTTTAAATTTTTAAATATTATATTTTCAATAGATTTGTCTTAACCTAATAGTGTTTTTCATTTGTAATGGATTTGACTGTAAACAATTTGCACTCGATCTTCTTAATCCTTGGAATGCAACTTTTATATCCAACTTATCACATATATTAAAATATTTTACTTTTATTTTGGTAAAATATTACGAAACTCTACTTCTCCTCTTCTATGAACTTTATAATGTTATCATTCTATTATATTATATTTCCCTAATTTATCTTTTTTCAGCCTTTTTAATTATTTACTTAATATAAATAATTAATTATTAATATTTATGCATATTTTAATTGTAATTATAAGTAATTCCAAATGTGGTCAGTTCGATATTAAACAAACATCTTTGAGGTCATCTCCACATGCTCTAATGATTTAAAATATTACTTCTATATTTTTTGATATTTTATTTTTAGATTTTTGTTTTCTTTTCATCCCTTTTTTATTCATAGTTATGTTGATGATCAATGATTTTATAGTCAATATTCTTGGTATCTTTGAATGTAGCTTACTCACACAATTTATCTTCTTTCTTCAACTCTTTCCCTTTGATTTCATTTGATTTCCTTGAAACTCATATATTTCTTCTTGGGTGACAATTATGTCACCTTATTTGTATATATTAGTTTTCTTCAATTTACTTTGTTTTGGTTTTAAAAAAATTTTAGTTATAATAAAATAATAATTTTATTATTTTAATTAATTTATTTTTTTAGCAATATATATATGAAAATGAGGTTTAATAAAGATGAATAAAACATTATTGGACTGACCCCATTGAGCATTATCCAAATATATAATCACTTTCATATTTTAAAATTCCCCTTTCTTTGATTTTGATATGCTTTATTTGGCATATCTATTCACATCAAATTTTGTTATTGAGAATATTACACTTCATCATTTTAAGACCTTGGAATACAAATTTCATGTATAATTGATGTAACATTTTAGATTTATTTTTATTAATTTTTTATATTACTACGTATCTCAAAATATATGATTTTTTTATTATTATGTCACAATGTTTTTCTTATATCACATTACTGCAATTTATTAGAATTAATCTTAATAATGCTTGCTTAGCATTAAAATTATAGTATGTTATCATTAATTCTCATTTAGTTTTGTAATTTACAGTAACGCAAAAAGAGTGCTAATCAAGGGAATACAAATGTAGCTCAAGTTATCTGAAAAGTGTTTTCAAGTTAATCATCCATTTTCCTATTTTTAAATATTTAATTTTTTATGTTTTTTGCATATTATATAAAACATTTTGACTTGTACCAACTTTGGAAATCAATGATGTTAAAACCCATTCTTCTGAGTATTTTGAACTGTCATTCTATTGTATTATAATTTAACTCGTTATTTAAAATGTTTTACTTTCTTTTCCTCATATTACATTTTAACTCCAAATTTTGGAATATTTTATCTAATCAAATATTAAATTTAATATTTTTAAGTAATTTATTTTCTTATATTTTGAAATACTTAATAATACATTTTAAATTGTGGCTATTTGGGGATTCAAGGACATTGTAGTTGAATTTTTTAATATTTTGGAATACAACTTTCTTGCATAATTTTACTCAATTCTTCTTAAGTGACCTTTACACTTTTTATTTTATTACATTACAACAATTCCATTTATCTCTTTTTTATTTAATATATATCTACTTATATTAAAATTAATAATTTATTATTACTATTACAAAATTACTTTATTGATTTGCAAAAATTGACAATGATTTCAATTTGAGAGAAAAGTAAAGTGACTGAGTCAAGATGATTAGCTTTATAAAATTAAATAATTAATTTCATATTCTTAAGAATTTTATTTTCCTAGTCTTTAACATTTTTTATGAGGAATTTTTTATACTCCATCTCCTTAGTATCTTTAAATGATGTTTAATGAACAACTTATTTTTTGAAATTTATTCCTTCGATTTGGTTATATTTCCAGGAAACTTAAACTCAATTGTAGTGTGAGTTTAATATCTTTTGATTTAGTTATAATGAATCTCTACTATTTATCTCGTTTTGACTTTGATATATATTTACCTACTTTTAAAATAATAATTAATCATTATCTAAGTTTAAATATTTTTATAATTCATAATAATTCCAAAACTATTGTGATGGTGAGAAATAAAATTTTTGTTGGAGTTATTTTTATGAGCTCTTTATAAATTTAAAAATATTATTTAATATTTTTAAATAAATTTTTTCTATAGCTTCTACATGTTTTATGAGACATTTTACTTCATATCTTATTTGATGATTAAGGATATTACACCATATCTCCCTTAAGTATGTTGGGATGCAAAATTCCTATATATTTGACCACATTTCTTCCAATAAGTATGCTTGGCTATCATTCTATTTTGCTCAAACTCTAATCTCAAGTGTCATTTATTATTATTATTATTTTATTTAATTACATAATTTGCAACAAAAAAAATTAAATGTCATTTGCACTCGTCTTGATGAGCTCTTTCTATTTAAAAATTTATTTTTATTTTTTATTTACAATTTTTATTTTCCATAGTTTCGGTATGGTTAACTAGTCCTTTCAATCAGTAGTTATGTTTTATTTTCTAATGTTAATTTCTCATATAATTAATAAGATTTCTTTAAATGTTTTGTGTAGACTTTTTTTATCATTATCTAACTACAATTTAATATTGTGTGACCTTCACATCACATTTGTTTGGTTATGACAAACTAGCTCAGTTGTCTTATTACAAGCTAAATATATATTTCGTTAACATTATAATAATAAATTATTATTGAGTTATATTTACATTAATAATTTATATTTTTTCAAAAATGTATTTGATAACAAATAAAAAAACAAGGTTAGACACATCTAAATGAGCCATTTGAAATTAAATATTTATTTTTATAGTTTTAAATATTTTAGTTTTAAGAGTTTTGCTTAATGTTGGAGTAATTTTAATTTGTACTTGTTTTAATTATAGCCCTTATCTTTTTAATATCATGGAATGTAACTTTCATAAAAAGTATCTTTTTTCCTAAAATAGTTTTTCTTTGATTTTGTCATATTAATGTGGAACTATATTTCTTCTCTCCTATGATATTTACAATACTATCTTTTTGTTACGTTATATTTCATCCATTTAGTTCATTGTGGCATTGTTATATATTTATTAAATATAAAAAATATAATTTCTTACTATTTGTTCTTATTTTCTTTTGTTATTCTTAGTAATTCCATAAGAGATCCAATCAATAAAAAAAATCATTGGACTCATTCTTGGTGACCTCCAATAAATTAAAAATTCATTTTCATATTTTTAGATATGTATTTTTATAGTATTTTACTCTCTTTATAATGCTTTTGATTGATACCTACATTGATGATTAAAGATCTAATACTTGCCCTCCTTAATATTCTCGACTGGTGATTTCCATAACATTTATTAGATTTCATCAAATCTTTTGCTTTATTTTGATTATATTTTCCATGGAAGTATAATTTTCTTCTCATGTGACAATTACATCACTTTGTTTAATTATATTACATTACTATAATTTACCTAATCTCATCATTAATGGAATCATATTAAAATAATGATTTATTAATGTTTCTAGTTTTTTAAATTCATAGTATTTCTAAATGAGGTTTGATAGAGGAAAAACAAATCATATTCAACTCACATTGATGACTCCATCACATAAATAATATTTTTTTAGTATTTTTTACACTTTATGATTCATTTTTATTTTTACCTAATTGAATGGTTAAGTTTTTTGTATTCAATGCTTTGAATATCTTGGAATAAACTAAAAATTATCATTTTTATAATTTTTTCAATTTTTTTCACTATTTAGTTATGTTACTATGCAACTTAATCTACCATCCGAAGATTGTTACATTGTGGTTATTTAATTAATTACTTTGCTTCAATTTATTGAATTTAGTCTTAAATTTATATTTAACTTAAACAAAACAAAAGTATTTTAACTTTCCTAAGTGAGTTATATCTAGTTAAAAATGCATTCTATATTTTTAATAATAACAATTTTATGGTTTTGCCAGATTTCATGAGGGATTTGGAATCACACCTGATTTAATGATTAAGGATGTTAACCTCTATCTACTTAATATCCTCGAGCATATGTTTTATTACCTAATCGACCATATTATTTCAAATTTTTTTCTTTCATTTAGTTGTACTGCTATATAATTCTAATTCCCTTATCATGTGACTTTATCATTACTTCAATTTGATTATATTGCATTGCTTCGAAGTCACTAATTTATATTTTTTGTGTATTTTCTTAATATATAAATAGAAGTCTAAAATTTTTTATATTTATTTAATTTCTTAAATGCTTCTAATTAGAAAAAAAGGCTTTTTTTGAAATGAAATAAAAGAGATTATGTTTGCTTCAATGAGTTTTATACAACAACATTTTTTACTTTTACATGTTTTTTCAAAATATTTTATTTCTTTGAGTTGGACTTTTTTAAAAAGCAGTTTGATTTAATCTAATCTTGTAATTGGGACTTGTACACCCAATCATCTTACTATCTTAAAACAAAACTTTCCCAATTTAATTTTATCATTTTATCATATTTTTCACTTCAATTTGGTTTATATAAATCTAGATCACTAATTTTGTGACCTTTACATTGTTTATATTTGGTTATATTACATTGCTATTTCATTTCATCTTCAACATTTATCTAATTTATATTAAAATATTTATTTGTTGTCATTTACATTTAATGCATAGGTAATTAGTCATAATAGATCAAGATGAGATTTATTTGAGGCAAAACAAATACCGTTTGACTAGACTTGATGAGCTACATTCAATTTTATATTCATTTTCATATTTTTTAAAATATTACCTTTTAGAGTTTTTGCATGCGTTGCGATATATTTTTATTCGTATTTGATTTGACTATGGAGGATATTATATCCAATTTCCTTGGTATTTTTTTAATTCTTCTTTCCTATATAGTTTATCTCATTTCCTAAAATTTTGCTTTTGATTACATTTTATGAAAAAGATACCTTACTCTCACGTGACTTTAACATGTACTGGTTTTTTAAATTATATTGATTTAATTGATCTCATTTTTGCTTTAAATCTATTTATTAAGTATAAAAATAATAATTTATTATTATTTATGTTTGAATAATTTGATAATTTATTGTAATTGTAAAAGAGGTTTAATAGAGATGAAATAAACATCATCAAACTTATCTTAGTGTGCTTTATGAAGATAAAAATCAATTTTCTCATTTTTAAATTTGTAAGTTTCTATGGTTTTTCCCTATTTTTTCAAACATTTTACTTTAAACCATGTTTCATGATCATTCATGTTGCATTCGATCTCCTTAGAATGATGGAAGCTACATTTTAGTATTTTTTTGCTTAATTTCTTCTATGTTTTTTAATATTTCTTAAATTAATCTTCTTCTAGCTTATATTTACTTAATTTTTGAATAATAATTTGTTCTTATTTGTGGTTATTTAATTTTATAATTTTTAATAATTACAAATGAGCTTTGATTGAAATGAAACAACATCGTTGGACTCATTCCAAAGAGCTCTATTTAATTAAATATTTATTTTATTATTTTTTGGATTGTTTCTTTATGAATGATTTATGAAGTATTTTTATTTATACATAATTTTATTATTTTTTGGTGTTTTTAACAAACAAAATCATGATTTCCATATTTTGAAATTTTTTGTTTTTTATGATTTTTGTTTGTTATATATGACATTCAATTTGTAGCTAATTTGTTTTTTGATGATATTAAAAACAATCTCCAAAGTAATTTGGCATTCAACTTTCTAGCACAATTTATCACACTAAAGCCTTTTACTTTGATTTGGTTAATTCTTTTGTGACTCAAAATCTACCATCATGTGTCCTTTATTTCAAATTTATTATTTTTTTTACATTTATATCATTTCATCTTTAAAATATACTAGGTTACTAATACAGAAGTTACTTTTTGTTATTTATAATTATTTAATATTATAATTTATAATAATTCTAAACAATGTTTGAGAATAATTAAATGTGGATGGACTCATCGCAATAAGCTCTACTATATTAAATAGTCATTTTAATGCATTTAATGATTTTTTTCTATGGTTTTAACACATTTAATAAGGCATTCTAATTCATACCTCATTTTACAATCTAGAATTTTAAGCATGATCTCCTTTACATTTTGGAATGTAACCTTCATGTCCAACTTATCTTAGTTTTTTTTCTCAATTTGATTCGACTATTTTACTATGTAACTCTAAATTTTCTATTATTTGACCATTATATTAAGTTTATTTTGTTATACTACACTACTTCAATTTATATAATTTTACCTTTATTTTATTTTTCTTAATATTAAAATAATAATTTTTATTTATACATATATATAATGGTACATCTTTGTAATTTCAAGTGATGTTTATTAAAAAATACAATAGTACTTGTACTCATCTCGATGAGTCTTATCTAATTAAATATTAATTTTGATATTTTTAAATATTTTTTTAGGATTTTTTCATATCATATATGTTATTTTCATTTGTAAAAAATTTTATAATTGAGGATTTTACATTATATCCTGATGGAATATTGAAATGTAATTTTACCATAAAATTCTACTGATTTTATAAAAATTTCCGCTCCATTTTGTATTATGTCACTCTAAATCCCTTCTTGTCTCATTTTTACATTGCTTTTATTTTGATATATTACATTACTTCAGTTTATCTCATTTCAACTTTATTATATATCTACTTAATATTCAAAGACCAATTTATTAATATTTATATTTAATTACTTTTATAGTTCAAAGTAATTCAGAGTGAGGTTCATTTGAGACTTAATTAATATCATTGGAGTTATCTCGATAATTTCTATCCAACTAAACATTATTTTTCATGTTTTAGAATATTTTTTAAATGTTCGTAAGGCTTTTTGATGCATTTCCATACATACCTTATGTGACAACCAAGGAAGTTACTATCGATCTCTTTAAAATCAAAGAATAGGGTTTCCTTGTACACTTTTTTATGAATGTCAAAATTGTTCTCACATGTGAATTTAAAACTTTTAATTTTATAATATTACATTATTTCAATTTTTTTCATTTCAAGTAAAATATATTTTTTACTTTTTTTAAATAAAGCACTGTATTAATTTTTTTAATTTGTTTTGTAATTCAAAGAAAATAAGCACTATAGGTCTCCTGTTGGTTAGCTATATAAAATTGAAAATTAAATTTAATATTTTAAATATTTTATTTCCTTTGATTTTCGCATCAATGGGAAAACATTTTTCTTCACAATTGATTTGAAGATCGCTTATGTCACCCTCGTATATTTGAATGCAAGTTTCCTACGCATTTTACCTCATTTTGTCAAAGTTTTTGTCTTTAATTTTGTTATATTACTATGTTACAATATTTCTCATCTCATATGAGTTTTATACTCCTTTGCTTTTGTTATATTAAATTTCTTAAAATTATCTTATTTTTGCTTTATTTAAAAATTATGCAATATTGAAATAATAATATATTCTTATTTATGAATATTTATTTTTATAATTTGTAGTAGTTCCAAACAATGTGTGATCCAAAAAAAAAATAATTGCTAGACTCATCTTGACCAACTCCATCTAATTAAATATTCATTTTACATTTTTAGGTATTTAATTTTCAATTATTTTTACATAAGTTTTATATCATTTTGATTCATACAAAACTTTTTGATCAATGATGTTACACTAAATCTTCTTAACATATTTCAAAAAAATTTTCCCATGCAATATTTCTCATTTTTTAAAGTTTTAATGTTCAACTTTTTGTATTACTCTGAAACTCGAAATCCCTTCTCTTACACTTAAATCAGTTTTAATTTTTTATAATACATTGCTTCAATATATAAAATTTTTTAATTTAATGTACATTTATTTTTTTATTAAAAAAAATATTTTTACCATTTATTTTCTTTTTAAATTTTTAATAATCTGAAAATGAGATCTAATAGAGAGGAAATAAACATCATTAGACAGATCTCGATGAGCTTTAAACATTAAATTTTTTTGTATTCTCAATCACTTTCTTTTTTATGGTGTAAAGACAATTTAATAAACTTTTTGCTTTTACCAAATTTGATGTTCACAATTGATCTTATTAACATCATAGAATATAACTTTCACCTATGATTTATGTCTTTTTTTAAATCATTTGACTTTGATATGATCATTTTATGTTGTAACTTGGAATGTACTATTCTATGACCTTTACATCTTATTATTTGTCATATTACTTTGCTTTACATTATTTTATTTCAAATTTAAAATGTATTTTTTAATATTGAAATAATGGTTTTTTATTATTTATGCTTATTTACTTTAATATTTTGTAGTAATTTGTAATGCGGCATAGTCAAGTTGAAATAAATGTCATTGGACTCACCTTGATAAATGTTATCATTTCAATATACATATTTTAATATTTTTTTAGTTTATTATCCTTTGAGCTTCTTTCATCTTGAAGAGACATTTTTATTATTAATTTTAAGAGAATTTGTCACAACAATGTTTATCTAACAAAATATTCTTTTTTATAATTTTTGAACTTATTAATTTCTAGGGATTTTTCTCGTTTGACTTGAGATTCATATTTATAACAAATTTGATGATCGAGAAAGTTATATTTTATCTCCTTATTATCTTTGATTGCAATATTCTTATATAATTTATCTCTTTTCTTCACGTTAATGTTCTTTGATTTCATTATATTAATATGTAATTCTAAATCTCCTCACACATGAAATCTCCGTCACTTTAATTTATTTGTATTATTTTTTTTTAATTTATGTAATTTAGGATTTAATATATTTCTTTGATATTTAAATAATGTTATATAATTATTTATATTTATTTAATATTATAATTTATAGTAATGCTAAACTAGGTATGATTCAGATGTAAGAGACAACCATAGGTTGATCTGAATAAGCTCAATTTTAATAAACATTTCTATTTATTTTTAAAAACATTATTTTCTACCGTTTGTATATGATTTATAATATATTTTGATTTGTTCATCATTTAATGATTGAAGATGTTACACTTGATGTCCAAAGTCTCTTGGAATATAATTTTCTTATAAAATTTACCTCTTTAGTGTTTTTCTTTGATTTGCTCATATTATTTTCAAACTATAATTTAATGCTCATGTGACCCTCACAGCACTTTGATCTTGTTAAACTACATAACATCAATTTATTTATTTTTTGTATTATTATATATTTACTTATACTAAAATTATACTTTTTTGTTATTTATGTATTTTTAATTTTGTAATTCTTAGTAATTTTAAATAATGTTTAATTTAAATAAAAAAAGGTTGTTCGACTCATATTGATAAGCTCTAGCAAATGAAATATTTTTTTTTTGTGATTTTAAATATTTTATTTTCTATGGTTTTAACAAAATTTATATGCCTTTTTGGTTCACAAATAATTTTGTAATCAATAATGTTGCACTTGGCATTCTTAGTGTCTTAGAATGTTTCTTTCTTGCACAATTTATCTCATTTCATTAAATTTTTTATTTTTTTTCACCTATCTAAATCTAAATCTCTTGTCTTTTATATCAACATTTTTAGTTATATTTTATTTTGCTTCAATTTATCTCTTTTGAACTTTAGCATATGTATCTACAAAGTTTTAAAATCATAATTTATTTTATTTTTTATTTATGTACATTTTTAGTTTGTAAAAAATAAAAACAAGATTTGATTGAGTTTTACCTAGTTAAATAAACATTAAAATTTTTTTGTAACATTATTTTATAACATTTTCAAATTCTTTACATGTCATTTCAATTCATACATGAGTTAATGATCGAGGATGTTACACTTGCTCTCATTATTATAGTGTTATGCAACTTTTTCACATAATTTATCTGTCTTCTACAAACACTTCTTTTTTTAATACTTCTGTAAAACTATAATTTTCCAGACATGTGGCTACATCACTATGATTTTGATGTATTAAAATTCCTTAAATTGTCATTTTATTTTTTTTCTATTTATTTAGCTTATATTAAAGTTATAATTTAACATTATTTATGTTTATTTGTTTTGATAGTTCACTATGATTTTAATTGAGAATCCATGGAGATGGAAGAAATGTAGAAAGACTCTTCTCGATGAGCACTATAAATTTAAGTGTTTATTAGTATATTATTTAATATTTACTATTAATAGCATTTAGGACATTTTGTAAGAGATTTTGAATTGAAAAATAATTTGATATTCAAGGGAATTGAACTTGATCTCCTTTGAATCTTATGTTATAACTTTCCTATACAATTTTTCACATTTATTCAAATGTTTTCTTTAATTGAGTTACTTTATTATGTAACTCTAAGTCTTTTCTCATGGGACCTTTACATCGCTTTATTGAGTTGTATTATATTTCAATGATTTGACTATTTTCTCTTTGTGTATATATCTACTTAAAAATTAAAAAATATTATATTATTATTTTTACTATTTACTTTGATAAGTCATAGTATCTCCAAACTAAGTTCGATCATAACAAAATAAACATCATTATACTCCTGGAAACAAGCTTTATGCAATTACATATTAAATTGTATCAGTATATTTTAAATACATTAGTTTCTAGGGTTTAGGAATTCTTTAGCAGGAATTTTAATTTGTACATGATGTTTTAATCAAGGATGTTGCACTAGATCTCCTTAGCCTAATGGAGTGCAACTTTGTTAAATAATTTTTCTAATTTCCCATAATTTTTTAGTTAGAATTTGTTATAATACTACGTAACTCAAAATATCATCTTGTTTTACCATTACACCATGTTGATTTTGTTTTATTGCATTCTTTAATTTATCTCATTTTTGCTTTAATATATTTTTTCAAAAATTTAAAAAAATTATTTTTTACACTTGTTTACTATAGTGACTCAAAAATTCCAAATTATGTTAGATAAAAAAGAAATAAATATCATTGGAGTTATCTTATCAATCATTATGTACTTAAATATTTATTTGTATATTATGAAATATTTTATTTTAAAATTTTTTAATATTTTAAAAATCATTTTGATTCATAATTGATTTGACTAATGAGTTTATTATCTTTTATCTTTTTAGTATTTTGGAATGCAACTTTCACTTATAATTTATGTCACTTCTTCAAATTATGTTCCTTGATTTGATTATATTACTATTAAACTCAATTTCTTCTCACATGTCACATGTATAAGTGTATTATTATGTGACATTACATTGCTTTGTTTATGATTTTTTAGCTTTATTATGTATTTTGCAAAAATTTTAGTAATTAATTATTATATGTTCTCTTTTTAGTGGGTAATTTATAGTAATTCCAAATGAGGTAAAATAAATATGAAATAAATAGTGTTTGACTTGTCATATTAAGCTTTAATCATTTAAATATAATTTTTATACTTTATATTTATTCTATGATTTGGTACAGTTTGATAGACAATGTGATTCATGCCTTATTTGGTAGTCAAACATGTTACACTCAAGCTCACTTGTTTGTCAAAATATAACCCTTTTGTTCAACATCTCATAATTTCAACTTTTTTGAATTAATTTTGTTGTGCTACTATGTAAATGTTATTTCTTTCGTTCTATTTTAATGATTAAGAATTATTGTCTCACACTTCTAATATTTAGAATGCAACATTAGATATAATTGATCTCATTTGTTCAAATATTTCACTTTGATTTCTTTACTAATACTTTGTGAATGCAAATGTTTTTGTTCTTGTCCTTGATAACACATTTCTTTGGTTCTATTATATTTCACCATATTACCTTATCAAATCTTCTATATATTTAATATTAAAATAATCACCTACTATTATTTTTTTATTATTCACTTTGGAAATTAATAATACTTCCAAACAAAGTTTGGTGGACATGCAATAATTGCAATTAGATTTTTCTTAAGATGGTCTATATAATTATGTTTTTGTTATTTTATTTTTTTTAATTTCTTCATCAAGATTTTTTCATTATATATAAGGTTGTTCAATTTACACATCACTTGTTGATCAACGATGTGACAACCAATCCACTTCATATCTTAAAATGCAAGTATCTCATACAATTTATCTCATTTGTTCATAACATTTCACTTTGAGTTTGTTATAAACAATGTCACTCTAATTGTTCATCTGAGCATAAGATGATTTTTGTTTTATTTTGTACATTAATCAAATTTATGTCTTTTAAGATTTAATATATTTATTAAACAGTAAAAAAATATTAATAATTATTTACACAAATTTTCTTTTCATGTTTGAAGAAATTTCAAATTAGGTGTGAGAAAGATGAAATAAATGTGGTTAAATCCCCTTGTTGAGCTCTATCCAATTAAATGATCAATATTATAATTTTCAATATTTTAATTTCCATGATTTAGAATGATTTACAAGAACCTTTGATTAGTGTCTTATTTAATGATAATGAATTTTACCCCTATTCCCCACAATGTATTTGAGCTTTACTTTTGTATATAATTTATCTCTCTTATTTAGAAGTTTTGCTTTCTCTTGAAATATCTTCTCATGTGACCTTAAAATCATTTTGATTTGATGTTTTATATTGCTTTAATTTATCTCACATCTTATTTATTACATATCTACTTTCTACTTTACGATTTATTTTATTTCATACCTAATTTGATAATAGATGATGTGACACTCAATCTCTCAAGTATCTTAGAATTCAAAATTCCTACATAATATACTTAATATTTTGAATTATTTACTTTGATAAGGTTTTATTACTATGATACTTTAATTATCCTCTTACATGACCTCTACATGACTTTGATTTACTCATATTATGGTGCTTCAATTTATTTCATTAAAAATCTTAATATAGAAGTAACTTATACTAAAACAATTATTCTTATTTCAACATATTTATTTTGGTAAATCATAGCAATTATACATGATATTTGAATTTGTCAAAATAAATATCCTTAAACACATTTTGATGGGTTGTATCTAATTAAAATTCTATTTTTATATCTTTTAAATAAAGTTTTTTCTAAGAGTTTTACAAGTTTTACGAGAAATCTAGATTATTATCTAATTTGAAGGTCAAGGATGTTACACATGATCTATTTTATATCTTAGAATGCAACTTTAATGTAATTTTTATCTTATTTCATTGTTTCTCTAATTCTCTTCTTATGACACCGTTGTATATGTTTGACTTTGTTATATTATATTTCTTCAACTTATCTAATTTAAGTTATGAAATATAAATAGTCATCTAAATTTTAATTTATTCTTATTTTATTTTTATTATTTATGTAATTTAAGGTACCTCTAAATGAGATATAATGTATAAAAAATATGTGTCATTGGACACTTCTTAATGAGCTTCTTCAAATTATAAAATAATTTTTTAATTTTTAAATATTTATTCTTTTTATTTTCACACATTTTATTAGTTCATTCAATTTTTACCTTATTTGAAGTTCAATGTTGTTCTAGTCATTCTCCTTGGTCTCATTAAAAGTAACTTTTCTGTCAATTGATCAACGTTTTTAAAAGTTTTCATTTTGATTTGGATATATAACCATGTATATCTAAATCATCTCACATTTTACATTTACATAAAATTTATTTTGTTATATTATATTCCCTTAAATCATCTCAAATATACTTTAACATATATTTCTTCAACATTGTAATAATAATTTTATCATTATTTATGATAATAGTTTTGGTGGTTAAAATTATTCCCATGTGTTTTGAATGAGATAAAAAAAACATTGTCTAATGCATCTCATTGTGATCTATCCAATTGAATATTAAAAAACTTAATTTAACATGTTATAGTTTCCATGAATTTAGAATGTTTTATGAGTCATTTTATGTTTAACTTCATTTAATAATCTATGATGTTTTTATAAATCTTCTTAATATCTTTGAATAAAATTTCTCTTATAATTTTTTTATTTCGATAAATTGCATGTTTTTATTTTGTTTATTTTCCATGTAACCAAGAAAATTCTCTCATGTTACATTTACATCACTTTGATTTAGTTATATTACAATAATCAAAGTGTTAACTTTAAGTTCTAATCAATTAAATATATTTTTAAAATATGTTAATAGCTATGGCTTTTGCACATTTTATAAAGCATTTTGGTTCATACCTAATTTTACAATTCATCATGTTACACTTAGCCAAACAACAATATTTATTTTTTAAATATTAAAATAATAATTTATAATTTTTATGCTTATTTTATTTTGTAGTTCTTAAAAACTTCAAATCAAGCTCAAGAGATATGAAACAAATGTCATTAAAGACATCTTGAAGAGAATTATACAATTACATATTCATTTCTAAATTTTTCATATATTATATTTTGTAAGTTTGAATAGAATCTGAGGTATTTCAATTCAAACATGGTTTGATGACCAATGATATTTGTACTAACCCTCCTTAGTATCATTCAATTTAACTTATTCATTAAATTTAGTGAGTTTCTTTAAATGTTTTAGCTTAATTTAATTATATTTCTATATATATTTAAATTTTCGCTCATGTGTCTTTGCTTCAAATAAATTTGGCTACAATAACATCCCTAAATTTATGTAATTTAAAGTCGGTAATTCATAGTAATATCAAATGAGGTTCGATTGTAGTCAAATAAATACTGTTCCACTATTCTCGATACCACTAATTAAAATTCGTATTTATAATTTCAAAAATTATATTCTTTGTGGCATTAGCATAATTTGATAATCAATTAGAATTGTACAAAATTTAGAAATTGAGGATGTTTTTTTGTCGGGTTATATCACTATGTAACTTTAGTTTAGCACATTTTTCATTTTAATATTTATTTGCCAACTATTGAGATAATAATTTATTATTGTGTTTCATTTCTTTTGTAATTCACAATAACTCCAAAAGTGGATCTATGAAGATGAAATAAATCTTTCTAGACTAATATGAAAAAGCTCTAACAAATAAAATATTCTTTATGGAGTTATCATAGTCCATATCAATTCTAATTCTCAAGGATGATATAGTCATTCATGTTAGTATCTTAGAATAAAGCCTTTTTATATAATTTATCTCATTTTTTCAATTGTTTTTATTTTATTTGCTTATATTGCAATGAAACAATAATTTTCATCTCATGTAACCCTTACATCTCTTTGATTTGTTTATATTACTTGGCTTCTACTTTATATATTTTAATTTTAATATATATAATTTGATATTATAATAATAATTTATTATTATTTATGCTTATTTTATTTCATAAACAGTACTACTTGTAATAGATGTTTGATTGGGTAAAACAAACAACGTTCGACTCATGTCTATGAGCACAAACCATTTAATAATCTAATTTATATTTCGAGATATTTGGTTATCAAGGGTTTTAACATGTTTTATGTGGCATTGTCATTCATAAATAATTTGAAAATGAAAGATGCTACCCTCGAAGTCCTTTTTAAAACTGAATGCAACTTTCTCACATAATTTATTTCATTTTCTTAAACTTTTTCACTTTTATCTTGTTGTTTTACAATAAAAGGCTAATTTATCTTTGTGTTACACTTACTTCACTTTATTTGGTTGTAATACATTTCTTGAATTTATCACATTAGGCATTTAATGTATATCATCTTAACATTAAGATAATAACTTGCACTTACTTATTTAATGAGGACTAATCTTGGAAAAATAAGAATTATTAGACTTATCTTGAGAAGCTCGATTTAAAGAAATATTATTTTTAACATTTTTTACTATTTTATTTATTAGTGTGTTTTTACATGTTCTATGAGATATTTTGATTCATATGAAAGTTGACTGTTGAGGATGTTGTAGTTGATCTCATTGGTGAGATGTCATATGACTAAACTATATAATTTGTCTTTTTTGTTAAAATAGTTTGCTCTTATTTGGTTGTCATTTCTTTCACTGTAATTCTCCTCTAGTTTTACATCTTTTTCATTTTCTCATTTTCCATTGGTGAAGCTTATCTCCATTTTTTCAACAATTTTTTAATATGAATATAAGAATTCGTTATTACTTATGCTTATTTAGTTTCGTACATCATAGCAATTCCAAACATTGTTTGATCGAGAGAAAAGAAATTTCATTGGAATTGTCTCAATGACCTCTATCGAAATAAATAATTATTTATATTTGTTTGAAGATTTTATTTTCTTCTTTTAACATACTTTATGGGTTATTTTCTTTCACAAGTGATTTACAGAAGAACAATGTTATGCTCGATCATCTTATTGTCTTTGAATGTGACTTTCCTGTAAAGGTTCTCCTATTTATTCATATTGTTAGCTTTGATTTTGTTGTTTTATTTTGTATCCCAAAATCTTGTTCTTTTTGACATTTATATTGCCTTGAGTTTTGTTATATTTTTTCAACTTATCTCATTTAATACTTAAATATATTTATTGCATTTTAAAACATTAGTTACTATTTTTTGGCTTACTAAAATTTATATTTTGTAATATTTAAAATGAGGTTTGATTGTGACAAAACAATCACCATTGAACTTATGTCATTGATCTTATTTTTCATGCATTTTTTAACGATAAGTCATGCGTACTTGTAACATATATTATGATCAAGGATTACACTAAATCTTCTTAGTATCTTTCAATGCAACATTTTCGTAAAATTTTTTTGAATTTTTTAAGTGATTTGCTTTAATTTTGTTTTATATCTATGATGCCTTTTTTCCAACCCATATGACATTTATATTGCTTTGGTTTACCAAGATTAAACTCATTCATTTTATCTTTTTTTAATGATACAAAAGATTTATTTAATAGTTAAGTAATAAAACTTTATTATTTAGCTTTAATTAATTTTATTTATTTACAATAATTTTAAAAATGGTTCGATTGAGAAAAAATAGGCATCATTAGACTCCTTTCCACAATTTCTATTTAATTAAGTATTTATTTTTATCATTTCAAATATTTTATTTCCTAGGGTTTTAGCATTGTATTACATGATATTTCAATTATTGCTATATTAATGAATCAAGCTTGTTGCACTTAATCTTATAAGTATCTTGGAATGCTATTTTTCATTATACTTTATGTAATTAATACTTATTTGTAGTAGTAGTTTATTGTAATTTAGTTTGAGATCAGATCTAGATAAAATTAGTGTTGTTGGCATTCCCTTGACAAGCTCTATCAAAACATATTCATTTTTATGTTTTTTTAAAATATTTTATCAACTCCTGTTTTTGTAGGCTTTATATGACATTTTAATTCAAGAACAATGCTAGATTGAATATGTTACACTACATCATTCGTATCTTTAAAAGCAACTAACTTTTAATATTTAATTTATTCAAAATTTTCGTCTTGATTTTGGCTTTTTACAAATTATGTTTAAATCTATTCTAATTTTCCCTTCACTTTGCTAAACATTAGTTATATTACTTCGCCTAAATTTATTAAATTATACTTATAATATGTATTATATATTTAAATAATAATTTATTATTATTTATTCTAACTTATTTTGATATTAATTGAAGTTTCCAATAAGGTCCAATCTAGAAGAAAAAATCATAGTTGGGCTCATACTCATTAGATAATTCTAAATAAATTATTTTTTAATTTTTTACAATATTTAATTATTTATAGTTTTGGTGATTGAGGGCATTACACATGCTCCTTTTAATTTTTTATAATTGACCATCTTCATGTAATTTATCTCATTTATTCGAATATTTTTCTTTTTATTTGGATATGTTACTATTTACCTTAAGTTCTCGTGTCACATGATAATTACATTATTTTTATTTTTTTATATTATAGTGACACAATTAATATTATTAAAGTTTTATTTTTGTTGAATACTGAAAAAATTTTATTATTATTTATTTTTAATTTTGTAATTATTAGCAATTTTATGTGTAGTATCATTAAATAATCAAGTCATCTAACTTGCCCTGATAAGCTCTATGCAATAATATATTTAGTTTTCTATTTTTAGTTAATTTATTTTCTAAAATTTTGGCCTACTTTATAAGATATTTTGCTTCATACTTTATTTATAAATTGATGATGTTATACTTGATAATTGTAAAGCAACTTTTGCATAAAAATTATCTAATTTTTACAAATGTTTTATTTTGTTATACTATTATGCAACTCTAATTCTCATTACATGTGAAATTTATCTTAGGTTTATTTTGATATATAACAGAATGTAATATATATTTCATTAATAATAAAATATTTTTTGGTGATTTAAAGGTTTTTAAACTTTTTAATTCATAATAGTTTCATAGTAGGTCTCTCGACTAACACTATTGGCTCTATTTAATCAAATTTTAATTTTTATTCATAAATATTTTAATTTCTCTATTTTTCCATGTGTTGTGATGAATTCCAATTCACACTCAATTTAATAATTTATGATGCTAAACTAATGTCTTTAGTATTTAGCTACAATACTTTGACTCTATCATATTTTGACCTTTTAATCACTTTGATTTGTTTATATTAATTGCTTTAGATTGTCTTATCTAATTCGTAATATATATTTCTTGAAAAAAATAATAATTTAATATTTATTTTTATAATTTTATATATTTTATTCTGTAGTGTTCTGGTATCAATTCATAAGATATTTCAATTTTTAGATAATTTGATGTAACACTTGATCTTATTAATGTCTTAGAAAAGAGCTATCCCTAAAAATTAATCTTATTTCTTAAAACATTTCATTTTTAAGAGGTTATATAATAATATAAATAAAAATCTCATCTTTTGTGTCATTTACATGTATTTGATTGGTTATGTTGTATTTCATAAAATTATCTTATTTCTTTATTAATATTTACTTGTTATTAAAATAATTATATATTACTATTTGTGCATATTTTCTTTTTTATAATTTTATAGTATTTTAGTAAGAGGCCCAAAGAGATGAAAAAATGTCATTAGACTCATCTTAATGAGTTTAAATGAAATTAATTATTTTGTTAAAATTTGTAAATATTTTTTTGTTTAATTATAGCTGTTTTGCATTAGACATTTATGTCATTGCTTATTTGACAATTAAGGATGTTACACTTGGTCTTCTTAAGAGAAAGTGACATTCTTAGAAAGTTTAACTTGTTTTTTGAAATTTTTTATTTAATTTGGTTGTATTTTTTTTGAAATATAATTTTTATTTCATGTGACGTCTACATCACTTTATTTTGTTTATATTATATAATCAAACTTTCTCTTATTTCAATGTTAATATGTTCATATATATATGTTTGCAATTAAATAATATTTTTTATTTATGCTCATTGAATTTACTAACCTATAGTATTTCAAGGACCACCATTCAATTAAATATTCAAATTTATAATTTTAGTATTGTTTTTGAAAATTTTATGTGAGATTTTGATTTGAAGTTGATTTTGTGATCTAGGATTTTACCGTTCACCGCCTCAGTATATGGATGTAGCAAGTTGTACGATTTATCTCTTTTCAATAAATCTTTTGTTTTTTTGTTATTTTGTTATCATAAAGATGTAATTCTCATTTTGTGTGACCATTGGTTTGCCTTTACTTGAATATGTTAGACTACTTCAAATTTTTCATTTTGGTTTGGTTATATTACTATATAACTCAAAATTGCCTCTTTTGTAGTATTCGTATCACTTTGATTGTGCTGAACTACATTGCTTTACTTTAACTGATTTCTTTTTTAAAATTTTTTTGCTTATTATTAAATAAATCATTTTCTTTGCTTTTATTTAATTTGGTTATTCATAGTAATCGCAAATGAAGATAGATAAAGGAGAAACAAATATCATTGGAGAAGTCAAAATCAGGTCTATAAAACTAATAATTTTCTTTTATGTTTTTTAAAATATTATATTTTAAGGACTTATCTTATATTATGTCTAATTTTTTATTTTTTTATTTTATAATTGAAGATGTTACACTTAATCTTGTTTATATCTTTGTTCAAAATTCTCATTTAATTTACATCATTTTTTATAATGTTTTCATTGTTTTTGTTATGTTATTATGAAACTCTAACTCTCATCTGATGTGGGCTTTTGACTGTTTTTAATTTTTAATTTTACAATGCCACATATTCTTAATATTTTATCATGAATGTATATTGAATGATATTAAATGATTATTTGTTATATATTTCCATTTAACTTTAACTCCCTTCTTATGTGACATGTATGTCACATCAATTTGTTATAGCAAAATATTTTAGTTATCATTTTTTAACAATAATATATATTTTCTTTATAATATATTGAAAATTTATCAATATATACAATTATTTATATTAGTATGTCATAAAAATGTAAAAGTACGAATGATCGATATGAAATTAATGTTGTTGGACTCATCGAATGGGCTTTATCTAAATAATTATTTTTTAATATTTGAAAATATTTTATTATTATTATTTTTTTGCATATTCTATGAGGCCACTAAATTCATAAATTTCTTTATGATCAAGGTTGTCACACTCGATTTTCTTGGTATGATCAATTGAAGCATAACCTATAATTTATGTTACTTTTGAAAACATTGCTTTTTTATTTGGTAAGGTCACCATGGAACACTAATTCATCCCTCATGTCATCATTATAATGTTTTGATTTGGTTATAACATATTACATCAATTTATCTTATTTTATCTTTGTTATATATTTGATAAGAATAAAAATGATAATTTATTATTTTCATGTTTATTTTCTTAGAAATTTGCTGTAATGTCACTGAGCTCTTATTGATATAAGACAACATGATTGGGCTCATCTCAATGAGATCAAATTAACTAAATATTGTTTCTTATATATATTTAAATATTTTTATTTTTTAAGGTTTTGGTAAATTTTATGACAAATTTAAAATTGTAGCTTATTTGATGAACAAGGAAATTGTACTCGATGTCCTTAGTATTTGGAATGCAACTTTCTTACAAAAGTTATCCCTTTTCTTTAAATTTTTAACATTGATAGTGTTAGATTATTATAAAACTATGACACTAGTCTCATGTCACCATTACATCACTATGCTTTTCTTAAATTATATTATTTTCCCTAATATTATTTGTGTTTCATTATATATTTGTAGCTGAATTGATTGTCAATGATGTCTGACCTGATCTCATTAAATCTTGCAACATTGCATTCTTGTATAATTTTTTCTATTTCTATAAACTTTTTACTTTTATTTTTTTCTTAATTCTATGTTAGTCTTAGGCATCCTTTATGTGACCATTTACATTGCTATAGTTTGGTTATAATACAATATTTCAACTTTTTTCCCATTTTAGCTTTAATCTATATTTACTTAATGTTAAATAATTAGTTCATTAATATTTATTATTAATTTTTTGATAATTTTCATTAATTGAAAATGTTGTGTAATTAGGATGAAACAAACTTCTTTTGACTCATCTTAATGAGCTTTATCTGATTAAATATTTGTTTATATATTTTAAGGAATTTTAAGTTTTAACATGTTTTGAGATATAAACAATCATACATGATTTAATGATGAAGATAGTTACACCACATCTCTAAATTTTTACGAAATGCAACTTTTTTGAAAATTTTATCTAATATGTTAAAACTTTGTACTTTTACTTTGTTATGTTAGTATGAAACTCTGATTCTCCTCTCAATTTCAATTAACATTATTTTATTCATTATTATTATAGTGCTTTAATTTATCTTATTTAAGCTTTGTTATATTTTTATTGAATACTAAAAGAATTTTATGTGTTATTAATGCTTATTTAATTTTATAATTCATAGTAATTCTAAATGTTATTCGATAAAGATGAAACAAATATCAGCAGACTATTTTGATGAGCTCCACTAAATAAATATTTATTTTTTATATTTTTATAAATTTTATTTATAGGGTTTACAAAATCTTTGTAAGAAATTTATATTTTTCCATTATTTTACTAGTAAAGATGTTACACTCGATCTCCTCAATCTATTGGAATGCAACTTTCGTATAAAACCTATCTCATTTTCTGTAATATTTTATTTTGTTTTGATTGTATTATTATGAAACTCTAATTTTTCTCTCTTGTGACCTTTACATAACTTTTATTTTGTTATATTATATTGTTTTTGTTTATCTCATTTTAGGTTTATGATTTATTAGATTGATATTAAAATAATATTTTATTATTATTTATGATTATTTCGTTAGGAAAATTTCAAAATACAAATAATGTTTGAACAAGATAAAAGAGGCTACACTTGTATCAATATGCTGCTTTATCTATTAAAATATAAGTTTTTGTATTTTTTTATTTTTTGATTTGTTAAAAGACAACTTTTTGTAAAATTTATGACATTTTTCCAAATGTTTTGATTTAATTTTGTTATATCAACATGAAACTATAACCCTACTCTAATATGACTTTCACATCTTTTTGATTTGTTTATGGAACATTGCGCAAGCTTTCTTATTTTAGTAGTTGCATTCATTGCATGAAATCAAGAAAATAATTTATTATCACTTATTCTTGTTTAGTTGGGCAATTTGTAATGATTCAAAAATAGGTTTGATCGAGACAAATCAAATGTTCTTTTGCACATCCTCATTCACTATATGAAAATATATATATTCATTCTTATATTTTATGATGTTACATTTTCTATGGGTTTGCACATTGTATGGCTCATTTCTATTCATACTTGATTTTCTGGTTGAGAATTTTACACTCAATCTCTTTTTTGTCTTACAATTCAACTTTCCATTACTAATTACCCCATTTGTTCAAAAGTTTTTTTTATTTAGTTATATTACTATGTAACTCTCAATATCTTACCATATGACATTTATAAATCATTTATTTTGTTGTATTTCATTTAATTATTTTATCATATTTCACAATAATTACAAACAAGGCCTACTCGAGTGAACAACATTTTCAAACTTCTCTTTACAATCTCTATCCAATTCGTCATTTATTTTTCTATTTTTAAATTTTTTAATTTTTATGATATTTTTACATTTAATGAGATATATTGACTCATACATGATTTTAAGGTCAATGTTGTTATAGCTAATCTCTATAGTATCTTTGAATGCAATATCCTCTAATAGTTTATCAAAGCTTTTCAAATTTTTAGCTTGATTTAGTTATATTACTATGAGTCTCTAGTTTTCATCTCTTATGATTATTGCATCACTTCAATTTTTTTATATTGCCTTACTACTATTATTCTCATTTCACTATTGTTATATGTTACTTAATTTGAAATAATTTTTTTTATTATTTATGTTTACTTATTTAATTTCTTAAAAATTATCATCGAGAAACGATCATGGTGAAACAAACATTGTGGGACTCACGATGATGTCATCTATCCAACTAAATATTGACATTTAAATTTTTAGATACTTTATTTCATATAATTTTTCTTACTTTAAAATAATAATTTATCATTATTATGGTTTATTTTCTTTTGTTATTTATATTGATTCCAAATGAAGGTCTATTGAGGTAAACAAAATATCATAAAACTCATCTCGATGTATATATTCAATTCAATATTCATTTTTAAATTTTTTTAATTTTTAGTATTTGGGCATTCTTTATGAGACATTTCAATTTGTACCTAATTTGATGATTGAGAATGTTATAGTCAACCTTTTTTGTGTCATGTAAAGAATCTTTCACTTATAATTTATCCTTTTCTAAAAGCATTTTTCATTGATTTTTAATATTACTATTTATCTATAAATCTCTTCACATGTGATGTTCCAATTTTTTTTTCTTTTTGTAATTTTACGTAACTTAAATTGATCTCCCTAAGCATTATTTTTATTTAATACAAATTAATATAAACTGTTATTATAATTATGCTAATTTACATTTCTAATTCGTTGTAATTCTAATTATTCTATGATTAGATGAAACAAATGATATTTGGCTTACTTTAAAAAATTTTATTTAAATAAAAATTTATTTTTATATTTTAAAAATTATATTCTAAGCATTATTGCATACGTTATGACACATTCTAATTTATACTGAATTTGATTGTCATGGTTGGCACAGTTGATCTTATTAGTATCTTGGAATGTAACTTCACAAAAAATTTGTTTTATTTCTTGAATTTTTTAATTTTTTTTAGTTACATTCAAAATGTCCTCAGGTGTGACAGTTTTATTGCTTTTATTTGTTTATATCATTTCACTTTAATTCATCTTTTTTTCTTTGAAATATATTTGCAAAATATTAAGGTGTGCATTTTAAATTTTTTAATATTTTATTTTATAAAATTTGCCCCTTTAGGAGGCATATCAAGAATTTCACACTCAATCTCTTCAGTATCATGGAATATCACTTTCTTATATAATTTTTGCCATTTCATTAAAGTTTTTCTTTATATTTGGTTATATAACTATAAAACTCTATTTCTCTACTCTTGTAAGTTTTACATTTTTTTTTCATTTTGTAAGATTACATTGCCTAAATTTATCTTATTTAAATATTAATACATAAATACTTTTCCTAAGAAAAATAATTTGTTATTACTTTTTCTTTTTTACTTTTGCAATTCTTCTGAACGAGTTCTAGTGGTGATGAAAGTAATGTTGAAAATCTCATCTCGACGAGCTCTATCGAATTAATTATTCATTATTTAGTATTTCAATTGTTTATTTTTTATAGTTTTCGTATGTTTTTAAGTGATACCATAATTCTTACCATGCTTATTGATCAAAGGATGTTATATTCTATCTCTTTAGTATCTTGGAATGCAATGTTTCCCAACAATTTATCTTATTTTAGCAAGTTTTCCACTTTAATTTAATTATATTACCATAAAACTCTAAATCTCCTCTCATGATATTTTTTTCTTTGACTTAATTTCATTAATTATGATGTTTAATTTTTTTATTATTTTAACTTTTAATATATGCTAACTACATATTAAAATAATTTTTGTTATTATTAATCTTATTTACTTTTGTGATTCGTAATATTCTTAATGAGGCTAGGTCAAGTTGAAATATAAGTCTTTGAACTTCGCTCGACAAGCTCTAACAAGTTAAATATTAATTTTTATATTTTTTTAAATATTTTTTGAATGTTTTGAATTCTTTATGGAATATTTTGGTTAGTTTATAATATAATGATCGAGGGTGTAACACTAAATCACCATGGGCTTTATCACACTTTACATGACATTTTAAAAAGTATCTGATTTGATGATCAATAATGTTGTGCTCGATCTTCCAAGTCTCATGGAATATAAATTTCTAATAAAATTTATTCTTATTTGTAGAAATATTTTTATTTTATGTATTTATTCTCTAACTCCAAAATTTCTCTCATGTGACCTTCACTTGTATCTTCTATTTTCTCTATTAAATTAGCTTATTTTTGCTTGTTCCATCATTAGTATATATTTGCTTAATATTGGAAAAGTAATTCGTCATTGTGAATGAAAATTTAGTCTTGAAATTTGTAGTGATTCCTAATTATCTCTCAAGGTGATGAAACAAATGTCTTTGGACTAGTCTCATGAGGAATTAGGAAATAAAACATTTAATTTGAACTTTTTAAATATTTTTTCTATAATGTTGCCAACTTGTACCTATTTTGATGATCAATAATGATGCACTTGATCATAATATCTTGGCATAAAATTTCTTGTTAAATTTATCTCAATAATTTTAATTTTTTCGCTGATTTAATTAAATGCCGATGTAACTCTGAATCTTCTCTTATGTCACATTTACATCACCTTGGTTTAGTTATTTTTAATGTTTCAATTTATCTAATTTTATCTTTGATGCATATATATATATATATATATATATATATATATATATATATATATATATATGTGTATATATATATATGTATTTGATATTAAAAATAATAATTTTATATTTCTTATTCATATTTACATTGCTGCTTTGCAAAAATTTCAAATGAGTTTTGTCATAAATGAGGCAACCATTGTTGTCTATGTCTTAACGAGCTCCATCAAATTATATATATATATATATATAAACCATCAATTGAAATGTTAAAAAAGGAAGAGCTAGTGAAGGGTAAGTTCCTCCCATGCAATGTGGCATGGCTCTCTCGTGACTCATTAAGCAAGGGTTACAATGAGAGATTATGTGAAGGACCCTTATGTTGAACATAAATCAGAGGCAAAAGTCTTCCATTCAATGACAAGTTGACAAGTTTGTGCTCAAACAGATCTTAGGGTTTTCTTTGGTGGACTACAAGTGGAAGAGTTTCTCAACAAGGGCTACATGCAAGAGAGTCTTTGTAATTGTGTTGTACCCACACTCCTCACCCAATTGAAGGACTCAGGGCAGATGCTAGTAGACAGTCAAGCCATCAACAAGATTACGATTTAGTATTGTTTCCTGTTATGTTGGCTCAATCACATACTCGACCCAATGACAGGTGTGACCGTATTCTAAAACAATCACCTCAAGAGCATATTATTGATTAGTGAGGTTTTAGTCCAAATTGGATCCTGCAAAGAATGTGGGTCCCCTACTACGAAACTAGACTATAGGGATCTCCTTGAACAAAGTAGCAAAAACTCTATTTACACTCATCTTAGACGAGTTTCTCTACGATCTCATCCAAAATGAAATGGAGATAGAAGGCAAGAGCTAGAAGATGAAACAATATATATATATATATATCTTAAGGAATTCCTTTTTTTGGGTTTGTAGATGCATCGTGACATATTTTGTTCAAAACATTTCACTAATTGAGAATGTTACACATGATCTCTTATGTACAATAGAGTGCAACTTTTCAAAAAAATTCATCTAAATTTTACAAATTTTTTGTTTGATTTGAATATATTACTATGAAATCATCATTTTCTTTCTTATACAATATTTATATCACTTTGATTAGGTTGTATAACGTTGTCTCGATTCATTACATTTCATATTTGACATATATTAACATAATATTAAGAGAATATGTTTTAAAATTAATTGGATAATTTATTAAAATTTTAAATAAGGTTTGATAAAGGAAAAACAAATGCTGTTGTACTCGTCTTGATTGGAAATACCTAATTACAGATCAATTTTTATGTTTTATATATTTTTTCTTGAGTTTTGATTAAATCTTATATGAAAATCGAGGATATTACTCTCAATCACCATCGTATATTAGAAAAAAATTTGTTGTGCACAATTTCTTGCTTCTACAAATTTTTTAATTCCATTTTGTTATAATATTATGTAACTCTAAATATTCTCTCATATTACGATTCTAATTCTTTGATTTAGTTATATTTCATTACTTAAATTTAACTTATTAAAATAATAACTTAGGTTTATTATTATTTTTCATTTGATATAACTCCTTATGAGGTTTGATTGAGAGGAAAAAAAACGTTGGTGTACAAGACTCTACTTGCTTTCTTCAATTAAATAATGAAATTTGATGCCTTTAAATATTTTCTTTTCCTTGATTTTCACACACTTTACAAAATATTTTTAATTGAACGAGACGTAATAGTCAAGGATATTACACTTGATATCTTTAGGCTCTTAGAATTTTACTCTCGTCTAAAATAAATCTCACTTCTTGAAATTTTTTTCTTACTTTTTGATGTTACATATTGAAACTATAATTCATATATTGTGTTTCCATTGCATCACATGATTTTGATTATATTACATTGTTTCAATAAATCTCATTTCTTCTTTGATATATACTTACATATTGTTAAAATAATAATTTATTATTATTTATAATTTTTTATTTTTTAAATTTATTTGTAATTCTTAAAGAGGTTTAATGGAAAATAAAATAATTACTTAGACTTGCTAATATAACCTTAGTCCAAATATATATATATATATATATATATATATATATATATATATATATATATATATATATATATATATATATATATATGTTCATAATTTCAAATATTTTATTTTTTTAGTTTTTGTGCATGCTTGGTGACATAATTTGATTCTACAAAATTTATCGATCAAGGATGTTACAGTTCATGTACTTCATGTTATACTATCTAATTATCCTTTACAACTTACGTCACTTTTCAAAAGAATTTTTTGAATTAGCTAAATAACTGTAAAACTCTAATTCACCTATCATGTGAACTTTATAACTCTTTTATTTTGTTATAGTACATTGCTTATTTTTGTCTCTTTTAAGATTTAATATAAATTATATTTTTATTAAAAAATAATTTTATTATTATTTATTCTTATTTACTTAAATATAATTTTTGAAATATTAATTTTTAATATTTTGCAGAATATTTTATTTTAAATGTTTTTTATATAATATTTTGGGCTTTTTGACTTGAACATGATTTGATAATCAAGGATTTCATAATCATACTTTTTATTTTCTTTGAACGTTAACTATCATATAATTTATGTCATTTTTTTAAATTATTTCCTTGATTTGGATATGCAAGTACAAAAGTCAAATTCTTTTATCGTGTGACTTTTATATGACTTTGATTTTCTAATATAATAACATTACTTAAATTTATCTTATTTCTAGTTTAATAAATATATTTTTTAATGTTAAATTACTATTTCTCGTTATCTATTCCAATTTAATTTCACAATTAGAATTATTACAAATGAAGGTGGATAAAGACTAAAAGATCATCATTCGAATCATCTTGATGAGCTCTACTCTTTTTTATGTGCATGATTTGTGAGACTTTTTTGTTTGTTCTTAATTTCAAGGTCAAGATGATTATACATCATTCTCTTTCATGCATTTGAATGCAATTTTTGAAATAATGAGATAACTAGTTTGGGATTATTGCTTTCTAAGATAGTTAGGAAATTGAATGCAACATCTCACATCGCCAAACATTGTATGAGTTGAGTTGTTTCACAAAGCATACTAAATTTATAAAAATAAAGATACTAAAAAATTGTAAAAAGTATTTAATTTGATAGACCATCTCTAAGTGAGTCCAAAATTTTCCTTTTATCTCTATAGGAGCTCGATTAAAACTATTGCAAATTTCGAAAATTAAAGACAAATAATAAAAAAAGTAATACTTTAATGTAAAAAAATATATATTATGGCTAATCTATGTTAAACAAAAATAATAAAATATAACCAATTCAAAGATATGCAAGGGTTACTAAAAAGAACAATCAGATAACACTATTACTTAACTGTAGAAAAAAGTTTGAAAAACATTAGATAAAGTTTATGGTAAGATTGCACTCTAAGATCTTAATGAGATTGAGCATAACATCCTCGATCAAAAAGTTAAGTAAAAATCAAAATGCATTGAAAAAAATTGCTAACCCCTACAAAATAAAATTTTTAAAATATCAAAGCTAAGAATTTAATTCAATAGAGCTCATCTAGAGAAGTCAAATAACTTTGATTTTACACAATTGAACTTTGTTTTGAATTAAAGAAAATTACCAAATAAAATAAAAATCAAAATTAACTAATTATTTTTTTATATTAAATGAATATATGATGAACATGTTGAAGGTAAATTAAAGTAGTGTAATATAACAAAACAAAGCAATGTGAATGTAATATGAGAGAAGAATTAGAGTTACATAATATATCAAAAAGAAAAGGAAAAAGTATAACAAATAAAGTAAGTTGTTAAAAAAAGTTGAATATCAATATAATAACAAGATAAAGTGTAATATTCTCTATGCTCAAATGAGGTACTATTCAAAATGTTTGGTAAGGTGTGATAAAATTATAGACAATAAAATATTTTAAAACAAGAAAAAATCAATATTTAATTAGATAAAGGTAGTCTACACAATCTAGTGAACTTTTTTCATCTTGATTGGAAAACTTATGGATTTCTTTTAATTATTGCAAAAAGGAAGTATAAATACATTAATAAATTATATTAATATTAATTAAATATTTATGAAATCTTATAATGATAAATTAAACTAGCATACTATAACAAAATGAAATATTAAAAGGTAACATGACAAGAGATTTAGAGTTATATTATAATTTATCTGAAACAAAGAAAGTATTTTGAAGGATTGAGATAAATTGTACAAAAAAATCACATTCCAAGATACTAAGGAGATCGAATGTAATATCCTTAGTTGTCAGATGAGTACAACTTGGACCATCTTGTAAAGGATTCCAAAACCTTAGAAACTAATATTAAAGAATATAAAAATAGATATTTAATTATAAATAGAAAATGTAACAATTTTTCACCTTGATTATCCTCGTTTAGAGTTATAATGAGTTAGCAAAACAAATAATCATAAATTGTAACAAATTATTATTTCAAAATCAAAGTAATAAATATTATAGTCGAAATGCAATTATTTGAAACAAAGTAACATAAGAAAATAAATGTAATGTGACATGATAAAAGATTTTGAAAAATAAAGTAATATAACCTTAAGTAAATATATACTAAAAATGGAACAAGTTAGATTGAAATAACATAAAGAAATCAAATAAAGAGATGTAACGCTCACAAGAAATGATATTTTGTGTTATGTTACAATATAACATAATCAAAGGAAAAAAATTAAGAAATAAGACGCATATTAATGGAAAGTTACATTCCAAGATACAAAGGAGATTTAGTATAACCACCTTGATCTTCAAATATAGTGTGAATCAAAATATATTTTAAATCTTATGAAGATCATTGAAAACAAACTATTAAAAGCATAAACTATGATTTCTTAATCAGGGAGAGGTCATGAAGGTGACTCCAAAATCCTTGATTTATTCTTGATCAAACCTTATTTTTTTCTTAATTGGAATAAGTATAAATAATAATAATGATAGTAATAAGTAGATATATGTAAAACTTAAAATAAATTTAATTAAATGTAATATAAAAAATCATAGAACGTAATACTTTGATTGTGGGAAATTAGAGTTCCATTGTAATATAATTAAATCTAAGTGGATCATTTGATGAAACAAAATATTTTTTGTGAAAGAGTTACCTTCAAACATTTAAAGTAGATCAACTATAACATTCTCAATCATGAAATCAAGCACAAATTGATATTGCTCATGAAGTTTTCTAACATTATAGCAAATAAAAATTTTATATAATGGGACAACAAACATCTAATTATAACAATACCCATCGAGGCAAGTCCAACTATCTTTTTTCCATGCCTCTTGAACTTCATTTGGAATTACAACAAACAACCAAAGTAATTGAACTTAAATAACAGTGCGTCGTTATTTTAATTCAATTTATATCATTTTTGTATTGATATATATATATATATACATTTTCTTTTTCAGATTTTTGCATTATTTGTTAGAAATTTTGATTCATACCTCATTTAATATAAAAGTTAAAATTTATCTCTTAGTGTCTTGAAATATAACTTTATCATGTAATTTACCTCATTTCTTTATATGTTTAACTTTCATTTGGTTATATTATAATGAAAATCGATTCTCCTCTCATATGACATTTACATTTTTTTAATTTGTTTAAATTGTATTACTTTAATTTAAATTTTAAGTTTAAAATATATTTATATTTCCTTAAGCTAATAAGTTTTCATTTTTTTACTTATTTACAATATAATTTCAAAATAAATTCAAATGAGGAGGTCTAATCAAGATGAAACAAACAACTTTATCGTACAACTTACCTAATTTCTTCAACTTTTTTATATGATTTTTATATATTACTACATAAATCTAAATCTTTCATCTTGTGATATTTATAGTGCTATATTTTGTCTACATTATGTTTCTATAATTTAACTCTTTTCATCTTATGTTTACTTAACTTTAAAGTTTTAATTTATAATTGTTTATGTCTAATTTGTTTGTTAATTATGATATTTAAAAAAAATAACGATATAGAAAAATAAAAGAGGAAAAACTCAAAGAAATGAGATAAATTCGTGGGAATGCTACATTCCAAGTCTTTAAAGGGTCAAGGGTAGTAATCTCAATCGTTAATTCTCATACAAAAAAAAGTTCTTATGAAGCATGCCAAACCCAAGGAAATAACATATTTAAAATGAAAAAGTCATAATAATCCGATGAAAGTCATTGAGATGAGTACAATGAAGTTTTTAATATTAATTAAATGCATGTTAAAGCTTAAATGAGAATAATTTTTAAACGTAATATTAAAAAATCAAAGTAATTCTAAGGTGACATGAGAGTGAAATTGGAGTTACATAACAATATAGAAAAATTTTTATAAAATATAAAACTAAATAAATTTTATAAGAAAGTTGCATTGTAAAATACTGAGTAGATTTAGTGTAACATCTTTGATCATCAAGCCAAGCTTAAAATGACAAAATATGGGAAAACCCTTATAAAATAAATATTTAAAAAATATAAAGTTGAATAATAGTTAGATTTAGATTTCCAAGATTTGTCCAATGATATATATACGATACTGATGGTATATTAATCTAAATATTCTCTCATATGACAATGATTTTTGAAATGCTTACTTCTTTTGGTGATTTACAAAAATATTAAATGAGGTCCATCTAAGATGAAGCACTGTTGTTGGATTTATCTCACTAAGCTTTCCAAGAAAAATTTTTTTTTTATACTTTTTACAAATTTTTTTTGTAAGACATCAAAAAGTTTACAAAACAATTTAGCTCATACCTGATGTGAAGAATGACAATATTCAATTGCATCATATTACTATCCTGGAGGTAAACTTTCCAATGTTGATTTATCTCATTTTATCTTTAATATCTATTTGATAAATCAAAAAAATGTCTCATCGAGACAAAATAAATGTCATTTGACTCAGCCCACTAAGCTTATCCAATTAGTCATTCCTTTTTCATATATTTTAAAATAGTTTACCTTTTAAAGTTTGACATAGTTTTTAAGTTATTTCACTTTGTACTTAGTTTAATAGTCATAGATATTACTCGTTATCTCCCTATATCTATTGCTTTAGAAAATTTTTAGCCATTTTCAATTGCCTAATTTGGTTATTAAGGATAGCACACTCACTTTATTTAGTAGCATAGAATGTTATTTTTTGAGAAAATTTATCTTATTTGTTCTAATATATTTTATTTATTTTGTTAAGTTACTATATAAGTCTCAATCTTCACGCATGTGACCTTTATATTACTTCGATTATACTGTATTACAGTGCTTTAATTTGTTTTATCTAAGCTTTAATATTTAATTTCCTTAAATTTAAAAAATATTTGAACTTTTTTATAGTTAATCAATTAGGTATTTCTCAAAAAACCTACAAGAGGTCTAATCAAGAAGAAATAAATGTCATTAGATTAATCTCAATAAACTTTATCATACTAAATATTCTTTTAGATATTTTTTCTTGCCTTTCAAAAAGCTTCAATAACTTTTTTGTTTGTACTTCTTTTTATCAATTGAGGTTGTTACACTTCATAACTTTAGTATCTTTAAATTCTTTACTTTGATTTAGTTATATTGCTATGAAAGTATAATTCTTCTCTCATGCAATCTTTTCATCGCTTTACTTCGATTACATTATGCTGAATCAATTTGATATTATTTCCACCTTCATTATAATTTTTTTAAATATAAAAATAAACTTAATTTTAATTTATGATTAATTAATTTGGTAATTCAAAGTAAGCACAATAAGTGTGCAAGCAAAACCGAACAATCATAATCATACTAACTTCCATGACCTCAATCAATTTAAGAAATCATATTTTTAAATTTAAGCGTTATTTTCTTTGATTTTCTCATTTTATATGAGAATTTTTAGTTTGTACCTATGTTTATCACTGAGGATATTATAGCAGATCTCCTCTTTATCTTGGAATGCAACTCTATAATACCAATTATCCTATATGCTCTAATTTTTTTGTTTTAGTATAGTTATATTACTATAAAGATATAATTGTACTCTACTATGAGTTTTACATAGTTATAATCGAGTTATTTTAAATTTGTTAAATTTATATTGTTTTGTTTTTAATATATATGTTGTTAAAATAAAAATAATAATTTATTTTCTTTTATGTTTAACTACCTTATAAAAACGTGGTAATTATATGGAAGGTTTGATGGAGATAAACTAGTTCCAGCAAGCTCCATTACTTAAACTTTTATTTTATATCCCTGAACATTTTATTTTTTAGGGTTTAGGTATATTTTATGAGTTCTTTTGATTTAGAATAAATTTGATGATTGAGGTTGTTCCACTTGATCTTCTCTGTTTCTTTGAGTGCATTTTTATATGACTATTTTTTTACTCTTTTATAAATTTGAACGAAATGAGAAAAGGTTTTTAGGAAAGTTGTATTCAAAACTACTAAAATAATTGAGTGAGAAATCTTTGATCATTAGATTATGTACAAATAAAATATCTCATAAAATCTACTAAACCTTTAATTAATAAATCATTGAAAACTTTATCAATGAAATAGAGCTCATAAAGGTGACTCCAATGACATTAATTTTTTCTCAATGAGTCATCATTTAGATTTACTACAAATTACCTAATTAATTAGGCAAAAAAAATATAGTTGTAATATGTGATAAATAAATAGTAAAGTTAAAAATTCTATCAATTGAAGCAATGTAATATAACAAAATTAAATTAATACAAATGTCAAATGTGAAGAGAATTAGACATTTATATAAGCATAGCAAAATGAAAGCAAAAAATGCAAAAAATTAGATATGTTGTAGAAAAAGTTATTTTCAAAGATACTATAGGGCACGAGTGTGGCATCTTTACTAATAAAATTAGGTCCAAATAAAAATAACTCATACAATTTCCAAAAGTAATAATATAAGTGGCACAAACAAATTTATTAATTGGATTGAATTTGAACAGAAGAGTAAAAGTGAAGTAATGGTCAAAACATAATCAATACAACTCATAACATTCCATCTTAAATATAAGTTCTTAAGTAATATATATTAAAGTTGAAATTAGTTAAATTGAAATAACATAATTAATAAAATCAAAGTGATGTAATAGTCATAATAAAAGAGATTTATAGTTTCATAATAATATAATAAAATATAATTAAAAATGTTGAAAAATTATGTTAATTGAACGCAAAAGTTGCACTCAAAAAAACTATAGAGATTGAGTGTAATATTCTTGATCATCAAATTATGTAAGAATAAAAATGCCTCATAAAATATACAAGTCTTAAGAAATAAAATACTTCAAAAATATAAAAATCAATAATGAATTTGATAAAGCTTCTGAAGATTAGTCCAATGATGTTTGTTTTATCTCATCTCGAACATACTTCAAACTTCTATCAATTACCAAAATAAATAATCATA
Organism: Vanilla planifolia; assembly: GCA_023846275.1. NCBI lineage: Eukaryota > Viridiplantae > Streptophyta > Magnoliopsida > Asparagales > Orchidaceae > Vanilla > Vanilla planifolia. The sequence continues at coordinate 584,524 of JAIUJO010000159.1, read as the reverse complement.
AATAAAATGAAATTATAATTTTAATATTAAGTAATATGTATAAAAGGTGAATTAAGATAACCTAAAACTATTTCATATACCATAAGAGGATAATTAGAGTTTTGTAGTAATATATCTAAATCAAATTAGAAAAAGCAAAAAAGACAACATTTTGCTTGAAAGTTTTAATAAAAGATACTAAAGTGACAACGGGTAACATCATGTATCATCAAATTAGGTGTGAATTAGAGCATATTGTAAAGTGTACCATGATCAACTAAAATAAAATATTTTAAAAATTGATGTCGAACTACAAACATGAGTCCAATGAGGTGTATTTCCTCTCTATCATAAAACATTTAGTAACAATATGGAACTACAAAACTAGATAAAAATTGATATTAATGTGTATTATTTTAATATTAACTAAATATTTATTGAAATTTAATTTAGTGAAATTGAAGCAATCTAATAAAAAAAATCAAAATCATATAAAGGTGACATGGAAGGAAAATTAGAATTCGTCATAGTATAGCAAACTCATTGTAAAACATTTAGATAAATAATGGAAATTATAATAAAATTTTTATTCAATGATATTGAAATGATTAAGCCTGACATCCTCAATAATCAAATTAGGTGTGAGTGAAAAAATAATGTATTTAAAAAATTAACACTTAATTTGACTGAGCCTGTTAAGTTGAGTTCAATATCCTCGTCTCATGTTGAACCAAATTGATTTGGAATTAATGTAAATTACAAAATTTGTTAAACATAAATAATTATTAAATTGTTGTTGTAATTTTAAGTATATACATTACAATTTAAATGAGATAAATTGAAAAAAAATTATATATCAAAACCAAAGTTGATGAACAGACTATCATTTCAAATGTCTTGCAAAGCACTAAAATGCTAGAAAATAAAATATTTCATAAAATATAATTAAATATTTAGTTAGAAAGAGTTGTTCTTGGTGAGTTGAATATTTAAAAGGAATAACTAAAAAGTAATAAAACATTACAATAAATTTGTTTTCTAATATTATACACACACACACACACAAATATATATATATGCTAAGGATTAGTTGAAATAAATTGAAGTAATGTATTATAACAAAATTATGGTGTTCTAAACAAGACATAAGATAAAATTTAGAATTGTATAGTAATATAGAAAAATCAAAGTGAAACTATTAAAAAAATATAAAAACTATATTGAAAAGTTCAATTAAAAATACTGAGGAGATTGAGTGTGACATCCTTAATCGTCATGTCACATATGAATCAAAATCTCTCACAAAACATGAAAAACCATTAAATTTAAATATTTCAAAAACTAAATTTTTTTTTAAATTGATATAATACATCTACATTAGTATAATAAGACTTGATTCGTCTATATTTAACCTCATATAGAGTTACTACATATTAGCAAACAAATAACAGTATACAATATTAATTATAATTTTAATATGAAGTAAATATATGTTAAGTTCAAATGAGATCAATTGCAAAAATAGAGCATAACTAAATCAAAAGAATGTAATAACGCAATGGGAGGAGATTTAAAGTAACATAATAATTTAAAATAATAAAAAAATTTAGAAATAAGATAATTTATAGGAGAAAATAGTACTCCAAGAAACTTAGAAGATTGAGTGTAACTTTATAAATCATTACATTAGGTATGAATACACATATCTCAAAGAAAAGTTTTTAAACATACGAAAGAAAAATATTTAAAATGATATAAAAAGTATATTTAATTAGTTAAAATTTTTTGAGTTGTGCAATGATTTTATTTCATCTCGATTATTCCTCATTTTAAATTCTTACAAATTAAGAAAAAAGTGAATTAGAAGAATAAATAATAAATTATTATTTTAATATTATGCTATATATATTAAAGCAAAAATGAGATAAATTAAAGAAATATAATATAACTAAGTTAATGTGATATAAAGATCAAAATAATGGAGAATTAAGGTTTCTTAATAATATAACAAATTTAAATTAAAAAATTAGAGAAATTAAGCTAAATTGTAAGGGAAATTCTCATTTGAAAATGCTAAGGATATCAAGTGTAATATCTTTGATAATCAAACTAATTTAAAAATAAAAATGTCTCATAAATCATACAAAAACCTTCGAATTGAAATTTTTAAGAATTTACAATTGAACACTTCATTAAATGAAACTCATCGTAGTGGATCCATCATCATTTGCTTTGTAGAAATTGCACCTCATTTGTAAGTTTTATGAAATACTTGGTTAACTAAGTATAAATAATAGTAAATTTATTTTTTTGATAATAATAAAATGAGATAAATTGAAAAAATGTAATAATAACCAAATCTATGCTATGTAAAGGTTAAATTAGAGAAGAATTAGATTGTAAAAGTTATATAACCAAACCAAATAAAAAACTTAAAGGTTACTTGGACAGCTCGTTCTGATAAGTTTAATGAAAAACATAACATCATTAAAAATTATAGAGAATCAAAACTTTAAGAAACCAAAAAAATATATTATTTAGCAATACTAAGTAATATATATTAAGATAAAAAATGACATAAATTGAAAGAATATAATGTAACAAAATAAAATTATTATAAAGGTCACAAAAAATAGAATTAGTGGTTCACAATAATTTCTCCAAATAAAAAAACATTTCAAAAAAATGAAATAAATTGTGAGAAAAAGTTATGTTCCATGATACTAAACAGTTTAGTGTTACACCCTTAATCATCAATTGATGAAAGAATCAAGTTGCCCAAAAAACTTGTCATAATCCTAAACACTAAAAATTAATATTTAATTATGCAAAACACTTGGACACTAATCCAATGTTATTTTCTTCATCTTAATCGTTGCTCATTTGGAATTACTACAAATTATCAATGAAATAAAAATAAATAATAAAACATTGTTATTTTAATAGTAAGTAAATAACTACTTATTGTTGAAATGTGATAAATTGAAAGAATGTCATATATCAAAAATAATAATGTGAAGGTCACATGACATACAGTTACAGTTTAATAATAGTATAACTTAATTGTATTAAGAAATTTGATAGAATGACAATGTTTTATGAGAAAGTTACATTTAACGATGCTAAAGAGATATAGTGCAATGTTCTCAATCATGAAATCTATGATGAATAGAAAATGTCTTTTAAAATATGATAAAGTAACAAAAAATAAAGTAGTTTTAAATAGAAATTAATATTTACTTTGACAGAACTCATTGAGTAAAGTCAAAAATTGTTTATTTCTACTCGATTAGATCACTTTTGGAACTACATTGAATTGCAATATTTAATAGGAATAAATAATAATAAAATAAGTTGTTAATTTATTATTAAGTAGTATAATTTAAAAATAATATAAGTTAAAATAATGTAATGTAATATAACAAAATCAAACATATATAAAAGTCACAGGAGAAGAATTATAGTTTCAATGTAATGTCACAAACATAAATCAAACTTTTAAATAAAGGTAAATTAAATGGTAAATATGCTTTCTAAAGCACTAAGGATGTTGAGTTTAGTAGCCTTGATCACCATAGTTTGATAGAATTTAGTTATTACATAAAATGTGCCAATTACTATAAATAAAATCATTTAACAGCATAAAAGTCAATGTTTAAGTGTCATTATATATACATTATATGTAAAAGCTTAAATGAGATAAATTGAAATAATGTAGTAACACAAAATCAAAGTTGTGTAAGTGTCACACAATAGAAGATTTAGAGTCCTATAACATTAGAGTAAGCTAAGCGAAAAAATTGGATTAATTGTACAAAAAGTTCAATTCCACGACACTAAAGAGCATGGGTGTAACATGTTGGATCACCAAATCTAGTAAAAGTAAAAATATTTTGTAAAGAATGAAAAAAATCTTCAAAAATAAAATATTTATAAAATTAAAAATTATTTTTTAATTCATATTTAACTTGTCAAGATATGATCGAATCCTTGGGCCATAAATGACACATGATAGAAGAATTAGAAATACATAGTAATATTACCATATGAAAAAGAAAAAGATGAATTAGAAAACTTAATGAGAAAAGTTGTAATCTAAGATATCTATAATATTTTTAATCATCAAATTAGGTCAAAATTAAAATATCTCATAGAGCATGCAAAAGTTAAGTTAAATAACGTATTGAAAATGTGAAAAAAACTTTAATTTGTTAGAGCCTAACATAATGAGTCTAACGACATTTATTTTGTCTATATTAAACTTCGTTTATATATACTGCAAATTACAATAGTAAAATAATAATAGTAAGAAATTATTAATTTTGAATTAACTTGATGAGTATTAAAATTAAAGAAAGATAAATTGAAACAATATAATATAACCAAAGCAAATCAGTGTAATAGGCACATGTGACGAGAAATATAGTTTCATAATAATATGAGGACATCAAAGAGAAAGATTTTAAAAAATGATATAATTTATGCAATACAGTATACAAAGGACATGAAGTATAAATTTTTTATTATAAATAAGTTATTAAAAAAAATCTTATTGGAAATAAGCAAGAATAATTAAAAAAAGATAATTTAAAAACATTAAAAAATTATATTTAATTAATCAGTGCTCATTGAAATGAATCAAAAAAATATCTTTTTTTTCACCAAAAAATTTTTACTATAACTAAAAATCACAAAATTAAATAAGGATAAATAATAATAATTTATTATTATTATACTTATTCAATTTATAGTGAAACTAAAATGTCATTAATTGAAGTAATAAAATATAACCAATTGAAAATTGTGTGCCACATGCAATGAGATTTAGTGTTACATAAAAAATTATAAAATGAAATTGAAAATTTTAAAAAAATAACATTAAATGGGAAAGCTACACTCTAAGATACTAAAGAGATAAGAGGTATCATCTATCATTGAAAAATCAACTCTAAATCATAATTAATTATATATACTATGCGACGACACCAATAAATAAAATATTTTAAAAACTGTAGAAATAAATATATAATTTTGCAGAGCTTATGGAAAAAAGTGCAATTTTTTTTATTTTGTCTTGGTAAGACTTCTTTTAGAATCATTACAAATTAAAAAAGTTTTAAATGCATAAATAAGAATAAATTACAAGTTTAGTAATAATTTAATTATACTAAAGCAATAATGAAAAGAATTCAAGCAATGTAATATAGCAAAAAAAATATTTTAAAAACCACATAATAAGACATTCAAAGCAACACAGTGAAAAGTTTTGAGACATAAATTGTATTTGAAAGCTCTATTTTATGGCAATAAGGAGATGTAGTGCAAAATCCTTCACCATCAAAGTAAGTAACATTCAAATTGTATTGCAAACTTCTAGAAGAGCCAAAAAAATAAAATATTTAAAAATATAAAAACAAAACTTTATTTAGTAAGGGCTCATTGTGAGGAGTCTATTAACAATTATTTCATCTCATCAATCCAAGTTTGAAATAATAAAAAATTACAATTTTAAATTAGAATAAAAAATAATAAATTAATATTAAGTATATACTTAACAAAGTCGAAATTAGATAAATTGAAAAAATATAACATAATAAAATCAAAGTGATGTTAAGGTCACACAAAAAAGATTTAGAACTCCCTAATAATATAATAAAATTAAAGCAAAATACATTATGAAACTAGAAGATAGTGAGAGGAAGTTTTATTTTATGACACTTTGGAGAACGTGTGTAATGTGCTCAGCCATCATATCATGTACAAATTGAAATCTAAACTAAAGTGTGCCAAAACTTTAAAAAATTTTATATTTAAATTATATATATAAAAATAAATATTTAATTAAATAAAGTTTATTGAGATAGGGCTCATTGTGAGGAGTCTATTAATAATTATTTCATCTCATCAAATAAAGTTTGAAAAAATAAAAAATTACCAATTTAAATTAGAATAAAAAATAATAAATTAATATTAAGTATATACTTAACAAAGTTAAAATTAAATAAATTGAAAAAATATAACACAATAAAATAAAAGTTATGTTAAGGTCGCACAAAAAAGATTTAGAACTGTCTAATAATATAATAAAATTAAAACAAAATACATTATGAAACTAGAAAATAGTGAGAGGAAGTTTTATTTTAAGACACTTTGGAGAACGTGTGTAATGTGCTCAACCATCATATCATGTACAAATTGAAATCTAAACTAAAGTGTGCGAAAACTTTAAAAAATATTATATTTAAACTATATATATATAAATAAATATTTAATTAAATAGAGTTTATTGAGATAGAGCTAACAATATTTTTTTGTCTTGATGAGATCTCCATGGAATTACTATAAATTCAAAATTAGATAAGTATAAATAATAATAATAATTTATTTTTATAATAGTTACTAAATTAATATTAAAGCTAAAATAAAATAAATTAAAGTAATATAACGAAATGAAAGTAATGTAAACATCTTATTATAAAAGAATAAAAGTAACATTAAAATATACAGAAATAAAAGAATTGAAGAAATTATTAACAATAAAAAATTTAACAACACACACATGCACACACACATAGACACAGACACAGACACACGCACACACACACACATATATACATATATATATATATATATATAATATTAAATATTTGCTAAGATAAATCTCATAAAGATAAGTCTAGTAATGTGTTCTGTCATGATGAGTCGTTGGTTAGGATTGCTCCGATATACTGGATTGAAAAAAATAAAAGTAAAGTAAATTAAAATATTCTTTAAATAAATTATAAAATTATAATAATATAAATTTCATAACTTTATTATTAGAGTTTCTTATTTGATGAAAGTTTCACTATAAAATACACTGGACGTCCATTATCATATCTTTTATTATAAAATAACGTAAAAATTAAAATATATAGAAAATTGTGCCAAAAACATAAAAAAAAGAATAGTTAAAAAATATATAAATTAATATTTATTTGATGGGGCTCATTGAAAAGAGTTCAAAGACATTAAGTTCTTCTCATTCTATCTTTATTTGTAATTATTAAGAATTAGCATAGTAAATAGTAATAAATAACAAGAAATTATTATATTAATATTTAATAAATTTTCGTTTAAAAATGTAATAAATTGAAGTAATGTAATAAATTAAATAATATTAATACCAAGGTTGCTCAATAAGAGATTTGGAGTAATATAATAATATAACCAAATAAAAAAGTTATTTAGAGCAACAAGTTTTTTACATATGAAAACTACATTCAAGGAAATAAATTTTTAAAAAGTTTGTAAAAACCCTAGGAAATAAATATTATTATTTCATTTATTTTGGCATATAAAGTTAAGCGCAATGATATTTCTTTCATCATGGTCAAACCTTTTTATAAAAATTACTACAATTTACAAAAAATAAATAAGCAAAAATAATAACAAATTTTAATTTTTATATTAAGGAAATATATGTTAAATTTGAAACAATATAAATGAAAAAAATGCAACATAACCAAATCAAAGTGAATCTTGCACGACAATAGGATTAGAGCATTGTAGGGATATACTCAAATTAGAGTGAACAATTTAATAAAATGTTCAAAAAGGAATGAGAAAACATCATTCCAAGATTGTAAAGATAAAGTTCATGACATCCTCAATTGTAAAATCAAGTAAAAATGAAAATAGCATATAAAGCATGCCAAAACCTCAAAAGCTAAAATGTTTTAAAATATAAAAATCAGTATTTAATGGTATAGTGCTAGTTGACATAAGTTCAATGAGCTTCTTTCATCTGGAATGGACTTCGCCTAGAATTAGTATGAATTTCCAAAATAAATAACTATAAAGATGATAAATTATTAGTCTAACTATAAATCAATATATATTAATGCTAAAAAGAGGTCAATTACACCAATGTAATATAAACTAATAAAAATAATATAAATGTCAATACTTGAAGAAAAAATCTTGAAAAGATAAGATAAATTATGCAACAAAAGTTAAATTTCAAGATATTAAGAACATCAAGTGCAAAATCATGAGTAATTTCATTAAGTATGAATCAAAATGACTCGTCAATTATTAAAAAATACAAAAACAATAAATAAAAATATAAAATTAAATATTTAATTTGGTGGAGCTCTATAACTCAAGTCTAATAATGTTTGTTGGAGCTTGATTGGTCCTTATTTAGACTTCTCATGTATTATGAAAAAATAACAATAAACATTTACAATAATTATGTAAATTAAATATATACTAAAATTAAAAAGATAAAAATTCATTAAATATAATATAAAGTACTCAAAGCAATGTAAAACTGACATTAGGAGAGAATTAGAGTTTCTAAGTTATATTATCAAATGATTGAACACATTTTCCATAAGTTAACTTGTGTGAAAAAGTTTCAATGAAAGATACAAAAGAGATCAAGTTTAAAATTTTAAATTTTCAAATTAGATAAAACATAATAATTCATAAAGTTTTCAAAATATATAGAAAATAATATATTTAAAAACATAATTTTTTAAGCATGATAGAAACCAACGAAACTGGTCCAAGGACATTTGCTTCTTCTCCATGGATCCACCATTGGATTTATAGAGAACTATCAATGTAAATAAAAAACTAAGAAATTGTAATAGTAATAATAAGAGGGTATAGATTGAAGTTAAAATAATATAAATTGAAGAAATATAAAATTTCAAAATAAAATCAATGTAATGCTCAAACTAAAATTGATTTAGTGTTACATAATAATAGAACAAAGAAAGTAAATAATTTGAAGAAATGAATTTATTTGTTCAAGAAAATAATTCTCCATGTTACTAGGGAGATCCACTAGAGTTTCCTTGATTATCAAATTTTGTATGAATTAAAATGCTTCATAAGATATGTTAAAATTATAGAAAGTAAAAAACATGAAATTATAATAAAATAAATTTTTAATTTGATAAAACTTGTCATGATGTGTCTAATGATATTTGTTACATCTCCATCAATTCAATTTTGGAATTGTAAGAAATTACAAAACGAAATAAATAATAATAATAATGATTAATTATTATTTTGCTTTTAAGTAAATGTATAGTTACATTGAAATGTGATAAATTGAGAGAATAAAATAAAAAAAAATTTGAAGGTCACATTAAAAGAGAATAAATGTTATATATTAATACAACCAAATAATAGAAAAAATTTGAACAAATGAGATAAATTATGTATGAAAGTTAAATTCTAAAATACTACATAGATCAAGTGTGACATCCATAATTATTTAATTAAAAGCAAAAAGAAATGTCTTAAAAAGAGTGCAAAAATAAAATGTTAAAAAATTTAACGAAGCATATTTAATATGATAGTGCTCCTAAAACTGAGCCTTATGACTTTTGTCTCATCATGAACAAACTTAATTTCTCATTTTTATAAATTAACAAATTAAGGGGTTATAAAGAATTAAAAGTTATTATTTTCAAATTTATGGAATATATAACAAAATTGAAATGTTGTAAATCAAAGTATTATGATATAGAAAAATAAAAGCAATGTAAAGTTAACATAATAAAAGAGTTACTATTTTATCATAACAGAAGCAAAGAAAAAAAAACATAAAGAAATGAATTAATTTATGCTAGAAAGCTTAGCACTGTAGATTAGGCACAATCAGTAGAATGATAATCGTGATCATCAAATGAATTATAATTTAAAATATGCTCCAAAGTTTTATAAACACAAGAAAATAAATCATTTTGATAGGTAAAACTGATCATCTAATTAGATCATCCTCCTTAAGATGGGTGAAATGATGTTTATTTGTTCTCAAAAGACTTTGTTTGGAATTACTATGAATGAACAAATTAATTAAACATAAATAATGAAACATTGCCATTTCTACAATATGTAAAGAAATATTTTAAAGTTAAACTTAGATAATTTTAAATGGTACAAAATAGCCAAAAAAAAATGTGATTTATTAGTCACACAACAGAATACTTAGAGTTTAATGGCATATAACGAACTCAAAAGAAAACATTTGAATTAATGTGATAAATAATATGTTGAAGAAGCATGCAAAAATATAAGAATGATTAAATGTAACATCCTCAATCATCAAATAATGTAAAAATCAAAATTTCTTATAAAACATACTAAGTTGGTAGAGAAATATTGATAAAATATAAAAATAAACAATTAGTTTGACATAACTTGTCAAGACATGTCAAACAACACTTATAATTAAAAAAATAAATAAAAATAATTTAATTTTTAAAATAAGTAAAACTTTATTAAAGTTGAAATGAGATAAATTAGAGAAATATAATAAAACCAAATCAAAGCAATGTAAATGTCCCATGATAAGTGATTTAGAGTACAATGTAAAATAACAAAATTCAAGAAAATAAATTTTGAAAAAGAACCATGTTGTATGGAAAATTATCTTTCTAGCATACTAAGGAGACTAAATGTAATTCTATCAATCATCAAATCAAGTACATATAAAAAAGATACTTTTAATCTCTTAAAATCCAAAATGTAACATATTTAAAAGTATTTAAATAAATATTTAATTTTATAGAGTTCTTTAAGAGGGGTTCAGGAATATTTGTTTCCTCTAGAATGGATCTCTTAAGGAATTACAATGAATTGCCAAAGTAAATGTACATAAATAATAAAATCTTTTAAGTTTACTTTACAAAAATTTCATATTAAAGTTGAAATAAGATAAAGAAAAGGAATGTATTATAACAAAATGGACTGATACAAATGCCATAATCGATAACATTTAGAGTAACTTATGAACACAGTCAAATCTTAAAAAAACTTTAATAAAATGATATGTTATATAAGAAATGCGCATTCCAACATATTAAGGAGATTAAACCTACAACATTTTTTTTGTCAAATCTAGTAAAAATTGAAAAGTCACATGAAGTGTGGAAAAGTGTAAGAAAATAAATTGTGTAAAATCAAGTACTACAAAGATACCAAAGAAATTGAGTGTGATGTCTTCAATTGTCAAAGCAAGTACTACAAAAAATGCCTTATAAATATTTCAAACACATTAAAAAATAAATTTAAAAGAAAATTTTCATTGGAGAGTGCACATTAAGATGAGTCAAACAATGTTTGTTTCTTCTCAATCAGGTAAAGTTATGAATTACTACAAATTACTAAAAACAAAAAGTAAAATAAATAAATAATTATTATCTTAAAATTTAGTAGGAATGTATTAAAGTTAAAATGTAAATAATTGATTATATATAACACGACCAAATCAATGAGAAGTAAAGATCACTTATGAAGAGATTTAGAGTTTCATAGAAATATACCAAATCAAAAAAAAAATTGAAAAAATAATTTAAATTGTTTGGGAAAGTTGCATTGTAAGACACAAAGGAGACAGAATGTCATATTCTCAAATTCGAAATTACGTACAAAATGAATTTTTTTAAAAAAAATATAAAAATCAAAGAGAATAAACTATTTAAAAATATAATAATTCAAGTATTTTTTAGTAATGTTAATTTAGATAAGCCTAACAATTTTTATATCTTCTTGATAAGACCATATATAAAGCTATTGCTAATTAGTAGATTAAATAACTATAAATGATAATAAGTTATTATTCTAATAATATTTCAATTTATATTAAACCTAAAATGAGATAAATAGAATTAATATGATAGAACAAATTCAAAATGAGAAAAAAGATCATAAAAAAGATGAAGGCATAAATATTAAAATAGCCAAATTATAGTAAAAACCCTTGACAAAATGAGCTATGTTTATTAGGAATGTTACATTGCATTATACAGAGGATATCAAGTCTAACATCCTCAATCAACAAATAATGTATGGGTTGAGATGCCACACAAAATGTGTAATAATCATATAAAAGTAAACATATAAAAAAATAAAATAAATATTTAATTAGATATGGCTCATCATTATAATTTAAAAAGGTTTGTTTCCTCTCAATCAATGCTAGTTTTTAACTATTAAAAATTATAAAAATAAATAATCCCTAATTAAAAATATTATTTTAATGCAAAGTAAATATATGTTAATGGACAACTTACATATAAGTAATTTATATTGCAAAATCAAAGTGAAATAAATGTCAGTCAAATAAAGTGCAAAATGACATGTCTCATAAAACATGCTAAACAAATTAAAAATAATATATATATATATATAATGAATAATAACTATATAAAGTTTATCAAGAGAAGATGAATGATGTTTTGTTCTGTCTTTATTCGACCTTAATTAGAATTACTACAAAATTTAAAAAAGTAAATAACATAAAATTATTATTATAATATTAACTAAATATATGTTAAATTTCAAATTAGATTAATCAATGAAATGTAATATAACCAAACCAATGCGATTTAGTGGTTAGATAAGCGGATATTTTGAGCAACGTAGTAGTTATCCAAGTCAAAAGGAAAAAATTCAAAAAAATGAAATATCTTTTATAAAAAAATTATATTCAATTATACCAAGGAGGATGAGTAATCCTCAATCACTAAATAAGAAATGATGTTTAATGCATAAAAAAATGTTCAAAGCTTTATAAATAAATTATTTAAAAGTATAAAAATTAAACATTTAATTGGATATAACATTTTGACTTATCATAAATTTCTAAAGTATTAAGCATAAAAAAAATTATGTTATAGTATTACATAAATTAATATTATAGCTAAAAATATCATAATTTAAATAGTGTAATATAGTGAGCTGAATATGTCAAAAAGGCCACACCAAAAGAAATATAGAATTACATAGTATTATAATCAGATCAAAATAAACATTTTGATCAATGGTATAAAAAGTTTGTGAAAGTAACATGTCATGATAAATAAGTGATCAAGAACTACATTCTAATTTTTTTAAAATTAGTTATGAATTGAAGTGATTAGTAAAACATATAAAAATTATTTAAAATAAAAGTTTTAAAGACATAAAATGGATTATTTTTAGTATATTGAGACAAGTCCAATAACATTTGTTCAATTTTGGTTGAATTTCATTCTGAATACTGTGAATTACTAAAGTAATTAAGCATAGTCATAATATATTATTATTCAATGTTTAATAAAGATATATTAAAGCTAAGATAATAAAATTTAAAAAATTGTAAAATTATCAAGCAAAAGTGAAGTAAAGGCCATGTAGTAGGGTATTTAGAGATACATATTAATATAATTAAATGTAAACAAAAAATTTAAAAAATGAGATATATTATCGAAGAATATTTCATTCCAAGGTGTTGTAAAAATATAGTGTACTATCCTAAATCATCAAATAATGTACATATAAAAATGTTTCATAAAGATTGCAAAAACACAATTAAATAAAATAATTAAGACATGAAGATGAATGCTTAGTTGGATAATACTAGTCGAGATAAGTCCAATAAGAATTGTTACATCTCGATCAAGTCTTGTTTTGAATACTACAAATTACCAAAATAAAAAACATAAACACTAATAAGTTCTTATTTTAATGTTAGGTCAATATATAATAAAGCTTAAAATTGATAAATTGAAGCAATGTAATTAACCAAATAAAAATTTATTTTTTTCACATAAGAAAAGTTTTATTGTTATATCAAAATAAGACAAAATCAAAGAAAAAAATTGATGACATGAGGTAAATTGTATATGAAATTTTCCTTTGAAGTTAATATGGAGATTACGAGTAACGTTATCGATTGCCAAATTAGCTATGAATAGAAATATCCATAAACCAAGCTAAAACATTGGAAAATAAAATATTTGAAAATAATAGGAAAAAAGAAGACTAAATTATGTAGAGTTTATCAAAATGAGTCAAATGACATTTATTCCATCTCAATTGGAAGACATAAAGAATTTTATGAATTACCAAAGTAAAACAACATAATCCATAAGAATTTATTTTTTAATTATTGAACAAATAAAGATTAAAAAAACGGATAAATAAAGTATTATAACTAAAACAAAGTCATATTAAGTTCACACGAAAGGAGATTGCATAATTACATAGACAAATCAAGGAGAAAAATTTGAGAAAATGACAAAAAGTAAATAAATAAAATAGCTCACATTATTAAAATGACTATTTTGTTGGATAACGCTAGTTGAGTTCATCTAACATCATATTACTCATATAATATGTTGAATTACTATGAGTTACAAAAATAAAATGGCATAAATAATAAATAATTATTATTTTAATGCAAAGTAAATATATATTAATAATGAAATGAGGTAAATTAAAGCAATGTAATAATAGAAAATGGAAGTTTTGTGGACATCATATGAGAGAACATTAATAGTTAATAGTAATATAATAAATTCAAATTGAAGAATTTGATGGAATGAGATTAACTGTACAAGAAAGTTGTCTCAAAAAGATACTAAGCTGATCGAGTATAACATTATCATTTTCCAAATGAAGAATTAATCAAAATATCCCATAACTCAAGGAAAAAGTAGTGAAAATTAAATATTTAAAAATATAGTAACAATTGTTTAATTAATAAAACTCCTTTAGATGAGTCTAATGATGTTAATTTCATCTAGATTGGACCAAGTTTTGTGCTACCGCAAATTATGAAAACAAATAAAATCAGAGATAAAAAAATATTATTTTAATACTAAGAAAATTTAAATAAAGCTAAAGTGAGATAATTTAAATCAATGTAGTATAGCAAAATAAAATGTTTTCAAAAGATGACATAAGAAGTTATGAAGAGATATGTAGTTGTATCACAAAATGAAAGAGAAAAAACTAAAAGGAGCTAATTAAATTCTATCAAAACGTTACACTCAAAGAAAATAAGGAGAACTCAATTATCATCTTAGTTTTTACAAATCAAAATGTCTCATAAAACATGTAAAAGTCCTATAAAATAAAATATTTGCAAATATAAAAAAATATTTATTTAGAAAGTGCTCATTGTTACAATTCAAGTAATACATTTCCATCTTGACCATTTCTTATTTAGAATTACAATCAATTTGAAAAATAAATATCTATGAATAATAAAAATTTTTATTTTTAATAACAAAAAATATATAATATAGCTAAAGAAAGAAAAATTAAAATAGTTCAATATAACTAAATCAAAGTAATGTATAGGTCAGACGTGGGGAGATTTCGAGTGAATAGTAATATGACAAAATCAAAATAAAACAATTAGTGAAATTAGATGTATTTCATGTGAAAGTTGCATTTTGTGAGTGAGGAGATTGAGTATTATATAGTTGATACTCAAATCAAGAACAAATTATGGTTCCTCATAAAAGTGCACCGAACTATGTGAAAGAAAAAAATTTAAGAATGGAGCTCACAGAGATGATTCCAACAATGATTGTTTTGTCCTCATTGATCGTTATTTGGAAATATTGATAAGTACAAAATAACTAAGCATAAATAATAATAAATTATTTTTTGCATTACGTAAATATATATTAAAACAAAAATGTGATAAATTGAAGAAATGGAAATAAATAAAAATGATAAAATTTGAAACCTAAAAGAGATCTATAGTTTGTAAGTTTTATAAGGAACACAAAGCAAAATATTTGAAGAAATGTCATAAATACAATGGAAAAATTTTATTTTAAGATATATTGAAGATCGAGTGTAGCCTCTTCAATTACAACATCATGTGTAAATGAAAATGCCATTTAAAATTTGTTGAAGTACTAAAATAAATGTTTAATTATGTAAAAATAAATGTTTATTTTGGTAAAACTTACTGTGTGAAGTCCAACAATATTTCATTCATCCTAATTGAACTAGGTCTACAATAACTAATTATTACACTAGTAAAAAAGCACAAATAATTGGAAATTTCTATTTTATTATTAGGTAAATGAAAATTAGTGCTTAAAAGAGAAAAAATGAAATGCAACCCATATAAGTGTCACCCATGATGAGATCTATAAATTCATATTAGTATAGCTAAAGTAAAGCAAAAAGGTTTAAAAGTTGAAATAAATTATTCACGAATGTTGTGTTCTTAGATGCTATAGAGATCTTGTGAGCATCATTGATGGACATATTTGAAATGCCTTATAAAATATGCAAAACCATTGAAACTAAACAATTAATAAATTCACAAAGTAATAAAAAGTTGGACATACCACTTTGAGATGGATCTAGTAATATTTGTTTCATCTCGAACAAATTAAATAAGAATCACTTTGATTTTAAAAATAAATAAGTATAAATAATAATAAATAATATTTTCAATATTAAGTAAATTTATATTAAATATAAATTAAGATAAATTTAAGAAATATAACATTAATAAATCAAAGTGATGTAAATGTCTTTTAATAGAAGAATTAAACTTTCACAAAAATATAAACACATTAAAATGAAAAACTTAATCAATCATCTAATATGGTATGAACTAAAATCTCTTGCAAATCATGTCATAGACATAAAAAATAAAGTATTTAAAAATATAGAAATAAATTATTTCTTTGGATAAAGCTCTTTAGGAAGAGTCCAACAACAATTGTTTCATCTTTATGAGAACTCATTTCTAATTACTTTGAAATAACAATAGAAATAAAATAAAAAAATAATTCACTAATATTTGGTATCATGTAAATATATAAATAA
Organism: Vanilla planifolia; assembly: GCA_023846275.1. Classification (NCBI taxonomy): domain Eukaryota; kingdom Viridiplantae; phylum Streptophyta; class Magnoliopsida; order Asparagales; family Orchidaceae; genus Vanilla; species Vanilla planifolia. Next base: position 567,919 of record JAIUJO010000159.1, on the reverse strand, counting down.
ATTTGAAATAAGACATGTTGATGTAATGATATATAACCAAATCTATATAATGTCACAAGAGGAGAATTAATGCATCCTTATCAAATAGTAAAATCAAAGCAAAATATTTGAAACAATGAGATAAACTGATGCAATATTATGCAACAAAATCAATATAATATAAATGTCACATTAGAGGAGAATTAAAGTATCCTTATAAAATAACAAATTCAAAGCAAAACATTTGAAAAATTTAATTAAATTTTGCATTAACATTATGTTTTAAGATAGTAAAGAGATAGGCTGTAAAATCCACAAATATCAATATATTTAGGAATTAAAATATCTAATAAAAAATGTCAAAATAAAAAAAATAATTTATTAATAAATTTAACAATAATTATTTAATATGATAAGCTCATCTGCACAAGTCGTTTGATAATTATTTCATCTAAATTGCATGTCATTTAGAACTTTTACAAATATCAAAATAAAAAGAAGAATAATAATACTTTTTTTTAGTAATTATCAATATATTGTTGATGAAATGACATAAATTGAAGTAATCTAATGTTATGAAATCAAAGAATTGCAAAGGAAAAAATTCGGGAAATTTTGTGTTACAAAGTGATATAACAAAATCAATCAAAACCATTTAGGGAAATAAGATAAACTCTACCATAAAGTTGCATTCTATGACGCTATGGATATTGAGCCTAACAATCTTGATTGCAAAATAGTTATGCATTAAAATATCATGTAAATCATCCAAAGCATAAAAATAAAATACTTTAGAAAAATATAAAAATAAATATTTATATTATAAATGGTGCTTTTGAAAGGAGTCCAACAAACTTTCTACTATCTCTATTTGACATCATTTGGAATTTTAGAAGATTGCCAAACTAAATAACTACAAATAATAATGTATTTTTTAATTTAATATATACAAAATCTAAAAGTAGAAACCATAAAGTAATGTAATATATTCAAATTAAAGAAACATAAAAATCTCATAAGAGGAGAAGTATAGCTTCAGAGTTATATAAGAAAATCAATTTATAAAATTTAAAGAAATTAGATAAATTGTATGGTAAAGTTGCATTTCAGGATACTAAGAAGATGAAGTGTAACTTCCAAGATCATATTATTATTTACAAATTTAAATTCAACCCAAAGAATGCGAAAACCCTTGGAAATAAATTTAAAAAAAGAAATCTTTTTTTAAAAAGGTAGATCTCTTAAAGATGAGTTCAACAATCATTTCATCAAAATTCGATCATAATTAACACAAATGCAAACTAGTTATGTATGTATAAATAATAATAAATAACTAATTAAAAATTAACTAAATATTTTTAAAGAAAATATGATAAAAGGTAAAATAATATAATATAACAAAAAAAGTATGAAGGAATAGAAAATAAAATATTCTAAAATATAATATAAAAATTTAAATAGATAGAGCTCATTAGTACGTGTCCATAAAAAAAAATTTTATCTTAATCAAACCTCATTTAGAATTACAGTTACTTGCCTAATTTAATAAGAATAAATAATAATAATTTAATATTTTAGTAATTAAAATATATGTATTAAAGTAGAAATGAGGAAATTTATAATTTATAATAGAATAAAAATAAAGCAATGAAAAGGCCTTATGTGATGAGATTTATGGTTACATAATAAAATAACAAAATAAAATAGAAAAGTTTGCATAAATGAAATAAAGTTTATGGAATACTACACTACAAGACACTAGGGTTATTTAGTGTCAGATATTCTAATTTAGAAGAATTAAAATTATAGTGCCTTATAAAAGCTATAAACCTATAGAATATAAAATATTTAAAATTTTAAAAAAAATTAATTGGAAAGAACCCTTTAAAATTTTTCTATTAACATTTATTTCACCTAAATTATACTTGCTTTGTAATTATTATGAATTAAAATTTTAAATAAGTATTGAAAGTTATTTTTTTATTATTCAGTATATATATATATATATATTTAAGTTGATTTGAGATAAATTGAACAAAAATAATAAATGAAAATCAAAGTGTTGTAAAGGTCACATAAGAGGTGATTAGAGGACATTTAGAGTTTCAAAGTAAGATATCCAAATAAAAGCAAAGGTTTTGAAGAAATAAGAAAAGTTTTTCAAGTTACTTTCCAAGGTACTGTGGAGATTAAGTTTACTGTCCTCGATTTTCAAATTAAGCATGAACAAAAATGACCCGTAAAGAATTTTAAAATCTTAAAAAATAAAAAATATTTAAAATAAAAAAATTATTATTTTGTTATATCAAGGTGAGTCTAATAATTTTTTACTACTTCATTAGACTTTGATTAGAAATACTACAAATTATAGAATTAAATAAACATAAATAATAATATAATATTATTTTAACATTAGATAGATATATATAAAAGGTTAAATAAGATAAATTTAAGTTATGTAAGACAACCTAATCAAAGTAATGTAAATGTGATGCAAATTAGATTTTGAGTTCTATATTAATAAATATAAGAGCAAATAAAATATTTAAAGAAATTGCGTTAATTATGTGAGGAAGTTTTATTCAAGGTACCAAGTAATTCAAAGGTAACATCTTACATAATCAAATTATGTATGATTTAAAATGTCATTCAAATCATGCAAAAATCCTAAAAACATATTATTTAAAAATTTAAAAATAATTATTTCTAAGATAGACCAAGATCCTTAGGATGAAATGTTCACATGATAGTAGACTTGGAGTCGCTTAGTAAAATAACCATTCCAAAGGGAAACTATCTAAGAAATGAAATAAATTATTGAGAAAAGTTATTCTCTAAGATATTAAGGTGGTTAAGTTCAGCATTCTTAATTTTCAAATTAGGTACAAATTAAAATGTCTCATAACATACGAAAAAATCAAAGAAAAAAATGCTTAAAAACATAAAAAATATATTCAATTTATTAGATCGTCTTCAGGTGAGACCAACATCATATTTTTAGTCTATTTTGGACGTTTTTGGTAAATACAATGAATTGCCAAAATAAATAAACAAGAACAAATTATAATATTCCTATTAACTTGAAAAGTATTGAAGTTGAGATAGGATATTTTTAAAAAAATTAATAAAACAAACTTAAAGAAATGTAACAGACACAAGAGATAAGAAATAAAATTTCTTAAAAATATAACCAAATTAAAGTAAAATATTTGAAGAGATTAGATAAATAGCATAATAAAGAGGCATTGGATGGTACTAAGGAGGTCAAGTATAACATTCTTGATTTTAAATTAGGAATGAATGAAAATGTCCCATATAATAAGCAAGAAATCTAAAAAAATATTGAAAAAAATAAACAATTAATATTTAACGATTTGGTGCTCATTAAGATGTGTCAAATATGTTCGTTTTGCATCGAGCAAATATTGTTCAGAATTATGACAAATCATTAAGTAAATAATAATAAATAATAATTTGTTATTATTATACTCTCTGAATTGATAATAAAACTAAAATGATGTTAATTGAAATGATAAAATATAATAAAATAAAAATTATGTAAATGTGATATGTAATGACATTTATGGTTACCTAAAATATAATTGAATAAAAGACCAAATTTTAAGAAATAACATTTATTATATTGCAAAGTTTCATTGCATGATACTGAGGTGATCAAGGGTTTTATCCTTGATCAAAAAATCATGTTTGGATAATAATGTCTAATAAAATATGAAATGATGCAAATAAATAAAATGTTTTAAACATAGATAAATAAATATTTAAATGGAAAGAACTTGTCAAGAGTAGTCTAAAGATATTTGTTTTGTCATGACTAGTCTTATTTTAGAATTATTGTTAATTAAAGAATTTAAAATTTATTAAAAAAATACATTATTAATTTAATATTATTTGAATTATTATTAAAATAAGAATGAGAAATAATGAAGAAATGCATATAAAAAAATAAAATTTTGTCATGATTTATACTCATTTAGAACTATTTTGAATAACAAAAATAAATAAGCAAAAATAGGAAAAAATTTATTTAAATAATCAATAAATATATTATAAATTTAAAAATGTAAAAATATAATAAAAGTAATATAATAGTTTTATAATAATATAACCAAATAAATGGAAAACTTTCAATAAAATGACAAAAATTGTATAAGAAGGTTTCACAATAAGATAACAAGGAGGTCATGTGTGATATCTTCTATCATAAAATAAGCAACGAATCAAAATGTACTAACAAAATCTTTGCATTGCCTAGTAAATAAAATATTTAAAAATAATAAATTAATATCCAAAGACATTTATTTTTTCTCATTCCAACATTGCTTAAATTTACCACAAATTATGAAAATAAATATGACTGAATAATAAAAAAATTTAGGTGCATATTTTATAAATTTATATAAAAAATGAGATAAATTAAAACAATGTTATAAATTAAAGAAAAAGCAACATAAAGGCCACAAAAGAGATTTGGAGTAACATAGTATTATAGCCAAATAAAAAAAAGCTTTTTAAGAAATTAGATAAATTATATAAAAAATTACCTTCTAAGAAACAAAGGACATGAGCTTGAAATTCTCAATCATAAAACCATGCTTATATTGAAATTTTTTAAAAAAGTATGTGAAAACCCTACAAAATAACGTATTTGAAAAGGTAATGATTGAATATTTAAATGACTTCTACTCATCAAGATGAGTCCAATTATACTTGCCACATCTTGATCAAACCTTATTTAGAATTGGTACAAATAATACATAATAAAAAAGAAAAAATAGTAATTAATTATTATTTCAATATTAATGAAATATATAATAAGGCTAAAATCTATTAAATTGAATAAATGCAATTAACCAAATCACTGTGAGGTAAATCTTGCACACACGCAAGATTAGTGTTTTGTGGTAAAAAGCGTAATTAAAGTAAAAATGTTGAAGTAATGTAAGATGAAAAAACATCATTCCAAGATACTAAGAAAATCATTCATGACATTTTCAATCATAAAAGAAAATACAAATAAAAAAATTTTAAATTAAAAAACTCATTATTTAATGGAATAGAGCTCCTCAACATATGTCCATCTAAGATTGTTTAATTTCCACTGGACATTGTTCGGAGTTAAAAAATATATTACCCAAACAAGTACTGGAACAAAGAATTATTTTAATGTTAATAAAATAAATATAAAAGCTAAAAAGAGATAAACTATAGCAATATAGTATAACAAAATATAAATTATGTGAATGTAATGCAAAAAAATATTTTTACTTTGTAAAGTAACCAATTTAAAGAAAAAAATTGAAAAAAAGAGATAAATTATGTTGCAAAATTAACTTTTTTGATGTTAAGAACATCTTTCATCATTAAATAAAGTATAAAAAAATTACTTGTGAATTATTCAAAAACCCTACAAAATAAAATAATTAAAAAGTATAAAACTGACTATTTAATTAAGGCACGACAAATTGAGTCGCTGCTTGTTTGGTCTTGAGTTGACCTTATTTTGAATTTCAAAGAATTACAAAGTCGAATAAAAATAAAAATTAATAACAATTTTATTAAATAAAATTTAAAATTAGAAAGACATTAATTTATTATATATAATATAAATTAATCTAAGTAATATAAAGCTCACCCCAGTGGAGAATTAGAGTTTCTTAGTGATAAAACAAAAGAAATACAAACCATTTGTTAAAACAATATAAATTGTGAGCAAAATTTGTAATCCAAGGTACAAAGAAGATTAATTTTTAAATTTTCTATCATTAAATTGGATACGAATGAAAATGATAAATAAAGTGTTCAAAATGTATAGAAATAAAATATTTAAAGATACAAAAATAATTTGTTAGCCTTAATTAAATCAACGAAATAAGTCCATAGACATTTGTTTCATCCCTATAAAACCATTTTTTGACTTATAGAAATTTATTGAAGTAAATAAACAAAAAAATAATAAATTATTATAGTAATATTTTGAGGATATAGATTAAAGCGAAAAAGAGATTATTCAAAGAATGTAATATATCTAAATCCAAGCAAATGTAATGCTCACCTATAAAAATGTGATAAATTGAGATAATGTAATATATCCAAATAAGAGACAAGCAAAGTTCAAAGGGGAAGAAATTGGTGTTGCATAGTAATGTAACCAATTAATCAAAAACAAATTAACAAATAAGAGAAATTCTGTGACAAAGTTATAGTCCAAGACATTAAGGGGATCAAGTGTGACATTAATAGTTATGAAATTTATTAAAACAAATATCTCATGAAGAGTACTAAAATTCTAGTAATAAATTTTTAAAATTATATTATTGAATATTTAATTTTTTAGACCACCTAAAGTTCAGTCTTATGAATGTTGTTTCATCATTATTGAAGCTGATTTTGAATTTTTATAAATAGCATATAAAGCATGGATAAATAATAAAAATAATCAGTTAAATATTTATAGAATATGCAATAAAATTTAATTGAGATGAATTGAAGTATTATAATATAATAAAATGAAAGCCATGTGAAGGCCAAATGATAAAAGAATTATTGCTTCATATTAACAAAATAAAAAACCCCCTAAAGAAATGACAAAATTTGTACTAGAAAGCTTAGGTATTTTTTATTAGCAACAATCTAGAGAGTCATAATCTTGATCATCAAATATGTAAGAATCAAATGCTTGATAAATTGTATAAGACTAGAAAATAAAATATTTTAAAAGCAAAAATAGATAATTGAATGAGATAGACATTCATAAGATGAGAGAAACAATGTTTGTTTCATCTTTAATAAATTTTATTGGGAATTATTATGAATTAAAAAAAATAATTAAATATAAATAATAACAAATTATTAATTTTATATTTAGTAAATATATATTAGAGCAAATGGAGATAAATTTAAATTATGTAATATAACAAAATCCAATAAATGTGTATGTCACATAAGAGCAAAAATTAGAGTTGCATAGTGATATAACACAATAAAAGCAAAACATTTGTGTAAACGTGATAAATAGTATGTGAAAGCTACAGTCAAAAATACTTGGAAGTGTGAGTATGGCATCATCAGTCGTCAAATAAGGTGTGAATCAAAATATATTATATTGCATACCAAAAATATATAAAAATATTCATAAAATGTAAAATATTAATATTTAGTTTGATAGAGCACGTCAAGATATATCCAAAGTCATTTTATTTACCTTGATTGGACGTCATTTGGAATAACTTTAAATTATTAAATCAAATAAACAGAAGAAATAATATAATATTTTTAATTTTAATTAAAAAATAGAATAACATTGAATGAGATAAGTTGAATAGGAAAATATTGTTCTAACTTACTTGGGAGATAAAGAGTAACATTCTCGATCTCAAATGAAGTATAAATATTAAAGCATCTTCTATGCTTTGAAATGACCGGACATGACATATTCAAAAGTTTTCAAATAAAATTTAATTACATAGAGCTTTAAGAGTAGGGTTCAATTATGTTTGTTTCCTTTCAAATGAAACTTTTAGGGATTAATGATGAATTACAAATGTAAATAAACAACAATAACAAAAAAGTTTAATTTTTATATTAAGAAATTATATATTAAAGTTGAAAATAGATTAAGAAAATGTAATGTATGATAACTAAGTCTGAGCTATGTAATGGCCATAAAATATCTAATTTAGAGTCACATATGAATGTAACCAAATCTTGGCAAAACAATTGAAGAAATAGTATAAGTTACATTAGAAAGGTTCATTCTAACATATCAATGAGACTAAGTGTACTTTTGCATTTTTGTGAAACTTAGTATGAATAAAAAATTCCATAAAGTGTGAAAAATACAAAAAATCTTGAAATTAAATAAGAAAATAATCTTAAGTAAGTAAAAAAAATTATTATTTTAGTATTAAATAAATCTATATTAAAGTAAAAAGAAGATAAATTAAAGCTATGTAACTTAACAAAATAAAAGTGATGTAAAGATCACAAGAGATGAGAATTACAATTTTATAGTAGTAGATCGAAGTCAATAAAACAATTTGAAGAAACGTGATAATATGTATCGAAAGCTTGCTTTACGTTGTACTGAAGACATTAAGTGTTATACTCTCAAACCTTAAATCTTGTATAAATCAAACATCTTCAAAATCATTACAAAAAGTTAAAAAGAAAATACTTTTTAAAAAATAAAATTTAATTTTATGGAGCTCATTGGAATTGGAGCAAAGATGTTTGCTCCATCTTAGTTGGACCTTGTGTAAAATTACTCTAAATTTTAGGAATAAATAAACGTTAAAATAACTAATAAAAAATTTACTATTAATTAAATATATATATCAAGTTTGAAATAAACTAAATGGAAGTATTGTAAAATATCTTAGCCACAACTATATGAACATCACACGAGTAGAATTAGTGTTAAATAATAAAATGAGAAAATCAAAGATAAAAATTGTAAGAATTGAGCTTAATTGAACAAAAAAAACATTACGAGATGAGTCCAACAACTTTAATTTTTTCTAAATTTGAAGTCATTTGTAATAATCACAAAATGGCAAATTAGATAAGCATTAATAAAATTGAATTATTTTTTACTATTAAATAAAAGTAAATTAAAAAAAATGAGAAATAATTTATCATTGTATTACAACTGAATCAAAGTTTATTAATGTAACATGAAAGTAAGCAAGAGTTGTATAATTATATAAACAATTTAATTAAAAAAGTATCGCAAAATTTCATAAAGTTTATGAGATATTTGAATTTAAAGATTCTTAGTAATTCAAATGTAACATTCTCAGTCATCACACAGGCTATGAATGGATTGTTTTTCGAGGCATTTGACAACACAAGAAAATTATGTATTATAAAATATAAAAGTGAATATATAGTTGTTTAGAGTTCATCGGCACTTGACCACTATATTTGTTTCTCCTTAATCAATTCTCCTTTTAGATTCCTAAGACTTACAAAGTAAGCATAAACAAAAATAAATTATTATTTTGAATATTGGGAAAATATATACTAAAGCTAAAATATGATAAATTAAAATATTAAAATATAAAGAAATGAGAGTAATGTAATGTTTACATGAGATAAGATTTAGAGTGACATATTGGTATAGCCAAATCAAACCTAAAGAATTGAAGAAATGCAAATTGTAAGGAAAAATTGTATTCCTAGTCGTTAGGGAGATCGAGGGTAACATCCTTGATCATTAAAATTTTCATAAATAAAAATAACTCTAAAAGGATGAGTAAACAATAGAAAAAAAATAATAGCAATAACTAAAATGAATATTTAATTAGATATGGCCTATAAAATTGAATCCATCATCATGTGTCCCAACTTAATCGTAAACTTTTTGGAATTAATACGAATTACGAAAATTAAAAAAATAAATAATAATAAATTATTATGTTTTTTAATTAAATTGATTTTCATGAGGAAATGAGAGAGATTAAAGAATGTAATAATATAATAAATCAAAATAATTGATAATAAAATATTATTTTAATAATATGTAAATATATATTAATTTGAAAATGCGATAAATTGAAGCAATATAATATAACAAAAAAAGTGATTTAAAGGCCACATAAGAGGACATTTAGAGATATATAGTAATACAATGAAGTAAAAGAAAAAAAACCTAAAAAAACTAAGTAAATTCTATCAAAAAACTACATTCGAAGAAAATAAATAGATCAAGTGCAACATTCTTGATCATCAAATTATGTTTTGATCAAAATATGCTGTAAAGAATGCAGAATTCTAATAAAACAAAATATTTGAAAATGCAAAAACGAATCCATTTTTAGATGGAGCATTTTATGGAAATTCAAGCAACAAATTTTGATCTTGATCAGTTCTCATCTAGAATTGTAATGAATTTCCAAAAAAATAATAGTAAATAATTAAAAAATATTTATTTTAATATTAAGCCAATAAATAATAATAATAAAATATAATAAATTTAATCAACTTAGTAAAACTTAATCAAAGATAGTTAAAGATCAGACATAGGTATAGTTATAAAGAATACAAATACAAACAAACCAAAACAAAACATTTGGTGAAATTAGATGCAATGAGAAAATTACAATCCATACTACCAAGGGCATCGATTATAACTTGGTCTTCAATTTAGGTGCAAATGTTGTAACTAATAAAGTATGCCGCACTCTATTAAAATAAAATTTTTAAGTTTGTAAAAGACAATATTTTATTAGATAGATCTGATAGAGATGAATCCAACAACGATTGTTTTATCTTAATTAATCATTTTTTGGAATAACAAGTTATTATGAAAGTAAAAAAAGCATAAATAATAATAAATTATTATTTTTGAATTTAGTAAATATATATTAAAAATTTAAAAGAGATAAATTAAACCATATTAACTAACTTGATAAAAATGATGTATTGTGCAAGCCAAAGGAGATTTATAGTTCCATTGTTATATAGGAGAATCAAAGCAAAATATTTGAAGAAATTAGATAAATTTATGGAAATATTCAATTTCAGGATAACATGAAGACTGGTTATGGCATCCTTATTTACCAAATGAAATACAAATAAAAATTCCATCTAAAATTTACTAAAATACCATATAATAAAATATTTAAAAATTTTAAAATAAAGATTTAATTGGATAAACCATGCTGAGAGTTGTCCAATGGTATTTGTTTCATCTTTATATAGACAATAACTATGAATTATCTTAGTAAATAAGCAAAAATAATCGAAAATTGTTATTTTAGCATTAAGTAAATAAAATTGATTCTCAAATGAGATAAATTAATGAAATATAATAAAAACAAGCCAAAGCCATGTAAGGGGACACTTGAGGAGACTACAGTTTCATAATAGTTTAACTAAATTAAAGAAAAAAATTTGAACAAATGAATCAAAGTATGAAAGAAAGTTGTATGCCAAGATACAGAGGAGATCGAGCGTGATATCATTAATCCACAAATCAAAATGGCTCATAAAATTTGCCCAAAATAAAGAAATTAAATAATTATAAATTAAAAAAATAATATAAAGTTTCATAGAAATCTTTGAGAGGGATGTAATCACATTTGTAACAAACCACTTTTAGATTTATTATGAATTACAAAAATCAATAAGGATTAATACTAATAAATTGTATTTTTAATATTTCATAAACATATATTAAATCATTATTAAGATAAATTTAAGTTATATAATAGTAGCCAATGGAAATGATGTGAACGTATTATGATAAAAGAATTAGATATTCATACTAATATAAACAAATGATAATGAAAGATTTGAAAAAATAAGAAAAATGACAAAGGATTGTTGGATCGTAAGACATTAAGATGATCAAGAATAATATTTTTTTTTATTAAATTAGGTATGAAAAAAAATACATAGTTAAGTGTTTCAAAATCATAAAAATGAAATATTTAAAATTATAGAAATGAATTTTTAATTAGATAGAACTTCTTAGGATTTGCCCAAAAAGATTTCTTTCATATTGATCTCACCTATTTTGCAATAAAAAAATTACAAAAATAAATAAGAATTAATAATAATTAATTATTTTTAAATTTTTTATAGATATATAATAATGCTCCAATATAAATTAATTGAAATTATATGCTACAACAAATTTAAAGTGATGTAAAGCCCACACAAGAGGAAAATAAGAATTTCATAGCAATATAACAAAATTAAAGATGGTAAATTGAATAATTGAGATAAATTGTATGTAAAATTTCCTTTTGATATACTATGGGCTTCAATTGTGACATCCTAAATGATGAAATATGGTATGAGTTGAAATCTTCATAAAAAATGTCACCACAATAATTTTTAAGATAGAGCACATTTGGAATTATTTCAAATTACCAAACAAAATACACATAAAAAATAACAATTTATTATTTTAATATTATGTAAATTGATAATAAATATGAAATGACGTAAATTGATGCAATGTTCTGTAACCAAATCATTACAATATAAAGGTAACTCAAGTAGAAAATCAAATTAACATCATGAAATAACAAAATAAATGAAAAAGATTTTAAAATAAGGAGAAAATTTTATATAATGTTATAAGAAAATCAATTCAATATAAAGGTTAGTTAAGAGGAGAATTAAAATATCATTGTAAAATAATAAAATAAATGCAAAAAATTTAAAAAATTGAAGTAAATTGGTACAATGTTATATAACTAAATAAAATTAATATAAAAGTCACACAAGAGGAGCACTAAAGTATTCTTATAAAATAACCAAATAAAAACAAAACATTTAAAATAATCAATTAAACTTTGCAAAAAACGTATGTTCCAAGAGAGTAAAGAGACCGAGTGTAAAATCATTAAATATGAAATCATTTATGAATCAAAATATCTCATAACAAATATTCAAATAATAGAAAATAAAATTTTTAAAGACATAAAAATAAAAATTATTATTATAGAGCTCTTCAAAATGATAGCTATAATGACTTGGTCTCAATCGTGTGTCTTTGGGAATTACTACAAAGTACCAAAGTAAATAAGAATAAATAATAATAAACTATTATTTTGATATAATATATATATATATATATGTTGAAGATGAAATTAGATTAATTTAAGTAATGTAATATTACAAAATCATAACATTGTAATAGACACAAGTAAGAAGATTTGTAGTTTAACAAAGTGATAAAAAAATGAAAGCTATACTTTTAGAGAAATAAGATAAAATACATTATAAAGTTCTATTGTAAGATACTAAAGAGATTGAGTGTGGCAATGTTGATAGTATGCTTAGTAATAACCTGAAATATCAAGAAAATCATTTCATAGTCATAAAAAAATTAAATATTTTTTAAATATTAAATATAATATTTAATTGAATAAAGCTTCTATAGAGGAGTTCAATGAAGTTTATTTTATCATAATTAGACATCATTTTGAGTTATATTGTATTTTACTACTAAATAAGCAAAAATAACAATTATATAATAGTGTGATGTATTAAAATTAAAATGTTGTAAACATCACATGGGAGGAGAGGTATAGTTTCATAGTAATAAAAACAAATCAATTTGCAAATTTAAAAAATGTGATAAATTTTATGGTGAAGTTGCATTTCAAGATAATGAGACGATCAAATGTGACCTCATTGATTATCAAATTTGGTATAAATTAAAATACATCAAAAACGATTATAAAACATTATAAAATTGAATTTTAAAAAAATATTAAAAAAATATAATTGGATAGATTTGGTTGGGATGATTGTGACATTCATTTGATCTCAATTTCACCTTGATTAGTAATAAAAAAAATTACCTGAGTAAATAAGCATAAATATTAACGAGTTTTCATGTTAAAATTAACTTAATATTTACTAACGCAAACCTAAGATAAATTGAAACAATGAAATATAACCTAAACAACACAAAGTAAAGGTCACAAGAAAAGATGTTTTTAGCTATATAAAAAGATAACCAAATCAAAGTGAAAGCTTTGAAGAAATAAAGAAGTTTATAAGAAAGTATCATTTCACTATATTAGGATGATTGAGAGTACCTTCCTCATTTATAAAAAAAGATATGACTTAAAATCCTAATACAGCTAGAAAAAATAAAAAAAATAAAAATATACAAAATAAAATTTGAAACGATTCTACTCACTAGGACACGTCCAACTACATTTTTTTATCTTAATTGAACCTCACAAGAAATTATTCTTAATTATAAAATTAATATGCATAAATAATATTTGGTTATTATTTTAATAACAAATAAAGGTAGATTAAAAAAAATTGAGAAACTTTAGACAATATAAGAGAAAAAAATAAAATAATATTAAAGCCTTGTGTTTCAAGATTTATAGTTACATAATAAAATAACAAAATTAAGAAAAAAAGTTTGAAGAATTGAAATAAATATTTTGCAAAAATGCACTCCAAGTAACTATGGTTATGGAGTGTAACATCTTTGATTTTAAAATCATGCATGAATTTTAAAATCCCTTAAAAGTTATGAAAAGCTTAGAATGAAAAGCTTTTAAAAAAAATTAAAAAATGGAAAAGAAATTAAATATAGCTGTATGAGATCAGTTTGTTGACTTTTGATTGGTCTTAATCAAACCTCATTTGGGATTATTGCAAATTAAAGATTGAGGTAAGAATAAATAAAAACAAATTATTTTTGTAATATTACAAAAATATATATTGAAGTGGAGATGAGAAAAATTGAAGCAATATCACGTAAAAAAATCAAACATAAAGTTCACAAAGAAAGAGATTTATAATTGCTTGGTAATATAAAAAAATGAAAGAGAAAATTGGAAGAAATGAGATAAATATAACATAAAAATAGCATACCAAGTTAATAACAAGATTGAGGGTAACATCCTCGATCATCATATCAAGTATGAATAAGCATATATAGTGAAGCATGTCGAAACAATAAAAAGTAAATTATTTCAAGGTATAGAAATGAATATTTAATTAGATAACACTCATGAGTCTAGTATAATAATGGTTTTTTATCTTGACACAACCTTGTTTGGAACTTCTATGAATTATTAGAATAAATATCTGTAGATATTTATAAATTATTCTTTTATTACTAAATAATTATATCTTGAACTTTATATGAAATAAATTGAAATTATGTAATATATCTAAATCAAAATAATATAAAAGTCATATCAGAGAAGAATTAGGTTACATTTTCATGTAATCGAATCAAAGTAAAAAATTTAAAGAGATGAGAAACATTACGTAGGAAAGTTGTATTTCGAGATGCTAATGATTACAAAGAAATTGAGTGTAAAATCCACATTTGTAAAATAAAGTGCCAATTGTATTACCTCATAAGACATGCCAAAACCTTAGAAAATATAAATCCTAAAATTATAAAAATAATATTTGATTGGTTAAAGCTTAGTGAGGAGAGTCCAACAACAATATTTGGAATTAATTTGAATTACAAAATTAAATGATAATGAATAATAACAAATTATTACTTTAATATTTGTTCAACATATAATAAATGTAAAATTATTTAAATTTGAAAGTTATAATGTAACCAAATCAAAGTGATCTTAATGGCACATAATCAAAGATTTACAGATATATAGTAATATAAATAAATCAAAGACAAACAATTAAAGAAATTAAGAATATAAGGTGCAACATCCTTGATTGTCAAATAAATTAACAATGAAATATCTCATAAAATGTGCTAAATCATTAGAAGATAAAATATTTGAAACATAAAAAATAATATTTAATTAGTTAAAGCCATAATGATGAGTCCAATAATGTTATTTTTATCCACATAAAACTCATATTGAAAAAATGCAAACTTCTAAAGAAAATAAACATAATCAGTAAAAATATATAATGATTAAAATAACTAAATATTCAACAAATTTCAAATAATGTAAATTGATGCAATGTGATAAGGTATAATCAAAGTGATGTAAAGGATACATGGGAGGAGACAATGAGTTTCATAACAATATGACCTAATCAAAGTCAAAGATTTGAAGAAATACGAAACTTATTTATGAAAGTTGTAATCCAAGACATCATGGAGGTCTAGTTTAATATCCTTGATTGCCAAGTTAAGTAGAGACGAAAATGCCTTATGAAGCTATACAAAACCCATAATTAAATAAAATATTTTAAAATATAAAAAATATTTTATTTGATATAGCATATAAAGATGAGTTTAATGTTGTTTGTCATATTTCATATTACCATAATTAAAATTACTATGAATAACAAACTTAAATAAACACAAATAATAATATAATATTATTTTATTATTAAGTACATATATATTAAAACTTAAATGAGTTAAATTGAATTAAAATAATACAACCAAATCAAATGATGTAATTTTACATAAAAGGTTATTTTGTGTTCAATAGTAAAAAGCTTTTAAAAAATTAAATATTTATAAATTAAACAAATGAAGATTTAATTGGATATAACTTGTACAGAAAATAGAAATTTTTTTGGGACATAAATATCACATACTAGAATATTTAAGTTATATAGTAATATAATCATACCAAAGAGAAAGCATTGAGGAAATGACTTTAATTATTAAGGAAAGCCGTACTCCAAGTTATTAAAAAGATCAAGTGCAACACTATTGATCATCAAATTGGGCACCAATTAAAATATCTCAAACAACATGGCAAAATTTATGAAAAAGAAATTTTTGAAAACATAAAAAATAAATTTATTTTGGTAAAGCCTGTCATCATTAGTCTTGATATTTTTTAGGTCTACATTGGACCTCATTTGGATATATTGTAAAGTACCAAATTAAATAAACATAGATAATAATAAATCCTTATATTAATATTAACTTGATAAGGATTAGATTTGAAAGAAGATAAATTAAAGCATTGTAATATGAAAACATCAAGTAATGTAATGGGTACATGAGAGAAGAAATATAGTCTCATAGTAATATAACTAAATCAAAGAGAAAGATTTGAAGAAATGTAATAAATTATGTACTAATGTGACATTCAAAAAAACTAAAGAAATTGAATATAAAATTCTTTAATTTAAATTAAATACAAATTAAATTTTTTCATAAAATTAAACTAAACATTAAAAATTTAAAATTTTAAACTAAATAAAAAATTAATATTTAATTATTTAGTATGATTGAGATGTTTTAAACAATGAATGTTTTGTATCGATCGAACATTGTTTGGAATTTTTTCAATTTACTAGATTAAATAAAGATGAATAATAGTAATTTATTATTATTATACTTAATAAATTTATAACGAAAGTAGTATATCATCAATTGAAGTAATTAAATATACCCAAATCAAGATGATGTAAATGTCACAGGTGTTAAGATTTAGAGTAACTTAGTGATATCAGTAAATGAAAACAAATTGAAGAAATGACACATTATATAAGAAAGTTGTTCTCCAGGATACTAAAGAGATAAAGAATAGCGTCTCTATTTATAAAATCATGTATGAATCATAATCTATTATAAAGTATAGAAATAACCAAATAAATTAAAATTTTAAAATATATAAAAATAAAAATTTAATTCAATAGAGATTGTTTAGATGAGTACAACAATATTTTATTTTCCTTGGTCAGACTTGTTTTGGAATTATTGAAAATTTAAAAATAAATTATTAGTTTAGTAACAATTAAATAATTATTAAAGTAGTAATAGGACAATATAAAGTGATGTAACATAACCAAAACAAAGTTTTATATAGGTGACCTTAGAGGACATTTATTTTAACATAATGAAAGGTTTTAAGAGAAAAGTTATAATTGAAAGTTACATTTGCAGAAAATAGGGAGATTGAGTTCAAAATGTTTTATTATCAAATTAAGAATAAAATGATATCACAATCTACCATAAGGGCCAAGAAAATGAAACATTTTAAAATATAAAATTAAATATTTAACTTTATACAGGTCATTGAGATGAGTTCTAATGATAATTGTTTGACCTTGTTCAAACCTAATTCAAAACTATTATGAATTAGTAAATTAAACAAGCATGAATAATGATAAATTATTTCTTTAATATAAAACAAATATTTAATAAATTTTAAATAAAATGAATTGAATCAACTTAAAATAAGAAAATGAAAGCCATGTAAAAGTCACTCGATACAATATTAAGAGTTACCTAATAATACAATAAAATTAACAACAAATTTTGCTGGAAAGAGAAGAATATAAGGGAAAGTTGAATTAAAAAGATGCTGGGGGGATCAAGTAAATTATCCTTCATCATCACATCTTGTATGAATTGAACTATAATGTGAAGTGTGCAAAGTCTCTACAAAATAATTTATTAAAATAGTATATGTAAAAATAAATATTTTATTAAAAAGTGCTTATTAAGATAAAGCTAATAATGTTTGTTTTATCTTGATGGGATGTTGTTTGGAATTACTAATTAAAAGAAAAATATGAATAAAAAATAGCAATTTATAGAAAGTAATATTTACTAAATATTTATTAAGGCTAGAAAGAGATAAATTCAAGTAAAGTAATACAATCAAATGAAACTAAAGTAAAGGTTCAATTACCAGAGATTAAGACTCACATAATACCATATTCAAATAAAAAACATTTGATTAAATCTTTAAAATTAAAACATTAATAGCATATATATATATACAATTAGATATAGCTTATTGAGAATAGTCTAATAATATTTGTTATCTTAATTTGACCTCGAGTAAAACTAATATGAATTGTGAAAATAACTCAGAAAAATAGTAACAAAAATAATTTTTTAAATGTTTAGTAAATATATTATAAAACAAAAATTTGATAAATTTGATTAGTGTAATATTATACTTTTGTAGTAATATAAGCAAATCAATTATGATAAGGTTGTTGACTATAACAACATTTATTACAAAATAGGATTCAAATCAAAATATCTCAAAAGTATTAACATAGCCCTTGAAAATAACATTTAGAATAAATAAGTTAATATTAATTTTGATGGAGCTCATCGAGAGGAGGAAAATATCTTTGTTTTTCACGATTTGATCTCATTTTGAATTACTAAAAATTACTAAATTAAATAGGCATAAATAATAAAAAATTATTATGTTAATATTTGTTAAGTTTATAACAAAGAAAAAAATTAATAAAGTGAAATAATGTAATAAATTAAGTAAAGGAAATAAATAAGTCATATAATAGAAGATTTGGGGTAACATAATAATATAACCAAATTAAAGAAAACATCTAAAGAAATAATATAAATTATATAGAAAAACTATATTTTAAGAAATGAAGACGATTAAGTCTAACATTCACAAACTTCAAATTATGTATGGATTAAAATGTCTTAAAAAGTCTATAGAAACCCTAAAAAATAAAGTATTTAAAAAACATAAAATGAATTTCAATTCATTTGGACTTATGTAGATGAGTTCAATGACACTTGTTTCAACTTAATCAAATATCGTTTTAAATTGTTAGAAATTACAAAAAAAAAGAATAAATAACAATAAATTATTATTTTAAAATTAAAAAATAATATACTAATGCTAAAAATAAATAAATTTAATAAATATAATATAACCATATCAAAGTGATGTAAGTCACGAACAAGAGTACAACTAAAGTTCTATAGTAATATGGCTTAATAAAAAAACATTTGATTTATTCTAATAAATAACATAGAAAAGCATCATTCAAAGATACTAAGGTGATAGTTCCTAGCATTATCAATCATTAAATCAAGTGAAATTCAAAATAACATATATAGCATGAAGAAAGTCTTAAGAAGCTAAAAGAATTATGAAATAAAAAAATATTAATTGAATAGAACTCATGAAGATAAGTCTAGTGAAGTTTGTCTGACTTGAATTGAACATGTCATGAGTTACTATAAATTATGGAAATAAATAGGCATAAAAATATAAATTATTTTTTTAAAAATTACATAAATATACATTAAAGGTAAAAATAGATAAATGTTAGCAATTTAATATAAAAAATCAAAGCCTACTAAATGTGATGTGAGAGAATATTTAGAGTTACAAAGTAATACAACCAATTCAAAGTAAAAATTTTGAAAAATTGAAATAAATGATGTAATAAATTTCATTTGTAGAAATTAAGGACATCATGTTTAACATCCCCAATCATTATATTGGGTTTGAATTAAATTGCCTCATCAATTAAATTAAAATCAAACAAAATTAAATAAATACTAATATAAAATTTAATTTTCAATTTCATATAGCTCGATGCATGAGTCCAAGGATATGTATTTGATAACAATTTGACTTTATTTTGATATTTGATGAATTAGCAACTTAAAAATTCATAAATAATAGTAATAATGACATCAAGGAATTATATATCAAAATTGAAACGAGATAAATTTATTATAAATAATGTAAAATAATCAATGTGTTGTAGGGCACTATAGGAAAATTAGAGTTTCCTACTAATACAACCAAATCAATGCGTAAAAGTTCTTAGAATGACATAATCTTTTAGAGAAAGTTGTAGTCCAAGTAACTAAGTAGATCAAGTTTAAAACTTTTAATCCTAAAATTATGTAAGAATCAAATTTATTCATAAAGTGTTCAAAATCCAAGGTAAAAATTTTTAAGGATATAAAAATGAGTTATTAACTTGATAGTGTTAGATAAGACAAGTCAAAGGAGTTTGTTTTGTCACCATTGAATGACCATTGGAATTATAAAGAATTATCAATGCAAATAAATGAAAATAATAACAATAATTTTATTTTAATACTAAGAAGATATATATTAATGTTGAAATGAGATAAATTGAAGCAATAAAATATCGCCAAATCAAAGCGACGTCACGCTCGTAGTGTAATCCATTTAATGTTACATACTAATATGATCAAATCATATAAAAAGTTTAAAGAGATGACATTAATTGTTCTACAAAACTATTTCCATCATATCAAATTGAATAAATCAATCTTCCTTGATTATCAAGTTATTTACGATTCAAAATTCCTCATAAAATATATAAAAATTTTAGAAAATGAAGCTTAGAGAAATAAAATAAAGTGAATTTTTAATTGGATAGAATTAGTCAAAAGTCTAATAATGTTTATTACATCTCCATCAAACCTTATTTGAAATTACTACAATTTACCTAAGTAAATTAGAAATAATTATGACAAATTATTATTTTAGTATTAGATAAATGTATATTAAAGTTGAGATCTAATAAATTTAGGTAACATAATTTAACAAAACAAAGGACATGAAAAGGTCATAAGAGAAGAGAATTATATTTATATAGTAATATAACCAAATAAGAGCAAAAAATTTGAACAAATGAGAAAAATTTTATGAGAAAATTTAACTACAAAATATTTAGGAGATCAAGAGTGATATCCTTAATTGTGAAATGAAGGGCAAAAAATGTCTCAAAAGAGTGTTAAAATCGAAGAAAATAAAATTCCAAAAAATTTAATATTGAATATTTTATTTTACAAGGCTCCAAGAGCTATGTTTTGTAAATTTTGTTTCATCTCAATCAACCGTCATTTTAAATTTCTATATATTACAACCTAAGTATGGAAAAATATTAAAAAAATATCATTTTCATATATGTGAAATGCATCATAAAAAATAAGGTAAAAAAAAGTATTGTACTATAGCCAAATCAAAGAGATGTAAAGATCACATCATATGCAAATTATATTTTCGTAGTAAAATAGCCAAACAAAAATAATTTGAAATGAATGAAGCAATTTGTGGTAGAAAACTTAGGCATTATGGATCAAGCACAATCTCAAGTGTGAAAATTATAAATTTGGCAATGCAAGTATTAAAAGTGCCCCACAAAGTGTTTTAAAACCATAAAAGATAATCAATTTGAAGTGCAAAAAGTGATTATGTTATGAAATAGAGCTCCTTAAGATTAATGAAATTATTTTTTTCCTGACCAATAGACTTTATTTTGAATTATATTTAATTGCAAAATTAATTAAACAAATTAATAATACATTTTTATTTTGAAATTAAATAAATATGTTTATATACATATATATTAAAGTTGAAATTAAATAAATCTAAACAAAGTAAAATAACCAAATCAAAGTAATGTAATGGTCATATTCTAGAAGAATAATAGTCTCACAGAAATAAAACAAAATGAAAGCAAAACATTTGAATAAATGTGACAAATAGTACATGAAAAATTTATTAAAAATGCAAAGAACATCAAACATAACATCCTTCACCATCAAATAAGCTATGAATAAAATATTTCCTAAAATGACAAAAAATTATAAGAAAATATAAAAAAAAATTTAAACAAATTTTTAGATGCAATAAAAATTCTACATGGGACACTAGGCGTTGATAAATTAATTTTTTGAAGTCAACTTTCTAGGCATATTACATAGTCTAAAGGAACACATCGTATCTAGGCTTATTTACACATTACTTTACCTTAGAATTTTTTAAAATTAATAGAGTGCTTTGTTTTATACTATGCAATCAAGTGAGAATGAATACTTTGATGAAAAAATAAAAAATTAAAAATGTACTAATTTTACTTATATTATGGAATCATCATAGAATATGAGTTGCTAGCCACGAGATTAGACAAAGTGTAAAACACTAGTGATCCTATGAAAACTTGATTAAATATCATTTATACATGTTCAGCAACCACACCATATAGGTGTTTCTCTATTTCTCTAAGGGGGAAAGTAGAGGTATAGAACTATTATGCCTTCTAAAATTCAATGACCTTATTATACTTTTATGATCAATTCATTGGTAGAAATAGAAAAGGTGTTTGTTCTAGGTGATTAAATATGCATTATAGTTTGACTAATCATATAGGTACCACATATCATAATAGTATGATAAAGTTTTTTGGTACATGAGACTTGTGACATATGCATTAAGCAAAGTCACTTGCATTTACAAGTATGGTTCCATTATTATGTACAAGTGTGCTTTATTTATAGTGAGACTAGTACATGTTAATGGCTTTGAACATGTAAAATACATTTCATGTTATTATATGACCTATCAAAATTTGAGAGATGAGAACCTAGATTTGGATTGTCCTTCTATTCATATATGTCTGATGTGCTTATGGTATTGACATGATTAATTTTAAGTATGTTAAAAATACTAATCTATATTAGTTATTAGTTACATGGTGTGCATACATAGAATCAAAAGTGCATATCCTTAGATTAGACAATGATTAGTGAGTCATGACATATTTGATTGGATTTTAAAAACAATGATTATTTTTATTTTAGGTTTGCATGGAGCCATTGGAGAGCACTATAAGTTAATCTACATATCTATCTTGGATTAATTTAATGATATTTAGTTTAGGCCATTACTTAAATTTATTTTTACTATAAGAATATAAAATTATGATATATAATAGATTTCTTTATCCCATTGTAGGTACTATGTATTTTCATTTCGTATTGATCCTTTAATTAGTTGTATTTTTTAGGCCCTGTCATTTTTTTTGGTATTTTGGCCTAAACATTTGTAATGGCTTTTGTTCTGATAATTTATATATTACTTTTGACTAGTGTTGTAGCATTTGTTGTATTACATTTTATTATGTTTTTGTCTAAGTAATTATAGAACATTTTTAGCAAGTGTGTAGCATTTTTTAGGCTATAAGCTTTTATAAATTGTATTTCATTTATTAAGGTATTTAATTGAGTTTGAAATGAACAATGTGAAAATCTTTTTCTTACCTTTTCCTAATGCTCACTCATGAAAAATTTTCAAAGTTAAAAATTATTTTTTAAAAAAAATTAAATGGCTCCAAGAAAGGGAAAATTTTTTGTTGTAGTACATTTAAGACTATTCAAGTTTATGATTTTTACAATTCATGCACAATGGGCTCAACATTATGCTCCTTTATTGCAAACATTTTCCTTCGCATAGTAGTACACTAGATATTTATATTAAAATGGTATTGCTTGATGACTTATTTTCATTGCTATCGTATTCAATAATCTTATCTAACTAGAAAAGCTTTTATTGAACTATCACATAAATATGATTAAGTATTAAATATATTCACTATTTATGAAAAGTTTGTCATCTAATAGAAGAAAACATGAGGCGACTAAATCTACATTCTAAACAAAACATAATTAGATATTACCAACAAACAATTCATTGTGGTCGGAAAAAAGGATGAAAAACATTCATTATCAAGAAGGAAAGATGTCATATCTAACACCTTCAAGTAAATAAGAAAATGGAGGTAGTCTTAAAACAAACTAAACTCTTCAACACAAATGTGAATAGCATTTGCACACTCACAAGTGATGAAAACTTTAGCACACGGTCAGGCTGGGAATAAACTAGCAGAAAAATGCTAATACTGAATTCAAGGTTTAAGATTTGGATTTTTTTAAATGTGCATTTAAAGTATCATTTCCATTTTGAGAAGTTATAGTATTCTTCTAAAATTTTCTATGTGTTTAAGAAAAATCAACTTTCAGAAGCATTCAAACAACCCTTACAACTCTAAAGAAGGCTCAATGGGACATGCCATTATATGTCAATAAAAACAAGGCATAGTCTATCTTTGCCAATATTCTTCAAATTAAATGAGTAAAAATAACTTAAATTATTCAAAAAATCAAGAATAAGGCAAGAGCAATAAGAATACACTAGAGTTACATTTACTACAATGGTTAATTACTGCATATAAAAGGTTGTATAATCTAAAAAGTTGTATAATCGGGTTGTGCAAAGCACTTCAAAGATATGCAAAGCTACTGGTCGATTAAACAAAGTTTAAATCTCATACCTAAATATATTGTACTAGGTATGAAGCATCACCATATAGGATTAGTTATAATGATGATAGATTTTTTTACTTCACTTATAATTATCCTGTAAGACATGATATTCATCATAATACTATGGAAAACACATAATACTTATAAAATACTAGCATCATAATAGGATGATTTGGTTTATCTTAGTTTTCTCTAATTTGGCTTTATAGACATACTTGAGTAAAATCATATCATCTTAAAAGTAGGAATTTCAAATTAAAAGCAATGGACATTTACAACAAACTATCATTAACACAATTCATATTTTGAGATCATCATGCCTTTTGAAACCATTTTCTTAAACATAAATATAAGAAAAATTAAATAATCACAATATCAAATGTATAGAAAATTTATAATATAACATCATTCTAATAACTATCATCTTAACATTCCAAATACTTTTGGCCATCCTTAAAATAAAAGCATAAATATATTATCCACAAAATTAAAAAACCATTTCAATCTACTCCATTCTCCATGAATAACTACAAACGATTGTTAAAAAATTTCATAATAAACTATTAAGCTTAATATAGTAGTCCAATTGCATCGTTTGTCTAATAAAACTAAGTGATGATTAAAAAATATAATTAAGTACTACTGATGCTAAAATAAAGGTCATGAATTGTCCAACTAATGCACTCATTATTTTCAAGCTTCTTAACTAATGAAACCTTTCCTCCCTAATCCAAAAAAATATAAGGGGTTATACTTGAAGCCTCAATGGCAAATTCTTCATCCATAATATAAGACTAATATTTAGTAGCTAAGAAGCTTGTTTGTAGTAATTGAGTAAATCATGTTAAAAAATAGAATTTGTTTTTAACTACCACATGACATCATCACTAATAGCTAAGTCAATATATATATATATATATATATATATTTTTTTTTTTTTCTAATATTGTGGCTTAGTGCCTCTTGTTCGATCTAATACACTGTTTTATCCATGACAATCATGATAGGGCTTGGAACCCCTTTCACATGAGATGATCTAACAAAGGAGCATTGATCACATGGGTAAACCCGATATGGTTCAAGAAGTCCTCAAAAGCCATATGTGCTCCCCTCTAAAATATTACATATTACTTGATTTCTAATGGGGCTAAATCTATAATAGTTCCCTCTTAGAACAACTTTTATGATCACATTTAGCCAATTCTTTAAAGTTTTTTAATGCAATCTAGCACTAATCTCATAGGCTCAACCAACCATATGTAACTACCACCTTTTGCTAATATAATAGAGTAGCCTAACTTGCTTATCTCTTCAACTAGCATGCATGATCAAGGAACCAATACATTTGACCTCACTTAGTCAAAGTAATGACCTTAAGCTGTAGTATCCTACTAACTATATCCCATAACAATTTAGGATTCTTCAAGCCTTAAGTCAATTTAAGCTTTATACCCATAGTTGATTTTCATTTATCTAATGACATTATTATCTAAATGTCATAGGGCTGTTTATAAACCATAATTTAACTATTTATAGTCTCATAACCATTTATTCTTCTATTTATTTATGACTTTATTTTTCTAAAGACCATTTCTTTTATTAGTTAACATTAGTGTTTATGAAGCTTTTCCTTTTTCTCTTAGCATCAATTAATGGTTGATTTTCATTACAATAATGTCTAGGTTCACACAAGTATTATTAATGACCTTTGTACCCCAAACCAAACATTGACTCACCATACATATCCTGATGCTTATCCCAAGGCATCACATGTTCCCAATTATATTCATTTAGGGACTTATCATACGCACAAAGACATTAAATAAGGTTAGTCATGTTCTTATCCGAAGTACCCAGTGAACAAATTGGTCTAGCCAACATTTTTACCATATTATTTATTTGGAAAAAATAGTTGCATTTTAAAGTCTTATTTTAGGCTCCTTTACTTTCTTCTATGGCCTCAATAAGGAGCTTCACCAAACAAACCTTAATTTACAGTATTCAAAGAGCTTCAAAAATGGCATTTACTTAGCCCATCACTAAGACATTTGATAATAAATTCCTTTTCCATGAATTAATTGTAATCCTTTATGCATAATTCTAAGGTTAAGTTTAGCTTACATAGCCATATCTAAGCACCTCAAATCTAAAATTTAAGCTCTATTAGGGATTATCCATATAACCTTCAAGTCTAACCATAACCTTAGCACTTCTACTCATAGTCAACTCTTTGGTAGCCAACCATATTTGTACTAAACCTAGCTTCTTTTAAGTTCTTAAATCAAGCTCTCTAAAGCTTTCAACGAAAACAAAGGGTGAAACACACACACACACCATAGAAACAATCTAGATTCTCTTTAAGGGTTGAAACTATGCCTTCGATGACTTATCAAAGCCTTAGTTTCATGCTTTCAAAGAAAAATTATGGTAAGTGATAATTACCCATAATATTTGATATATGGTATTAGTAATACTTCTAAGATTCATATCATGGTTCATCATCAAATAAGTTTTAATTAATTTATATAATAGATGGCATAATTTTCCACATGGTTTTGCAACAATTATACACATTTATATCATGTATTGACGTGAAATAGAGTCAATGTTTTTTCTTGGTTGAGATCTTATATTTCTTATAGGTTACTACTTGCAAACACATTTACATACAAGCTTCAAGTCTAATTTTTTGTAGAGAAATAAAAAATAAAATACAAAAATCTTGTCTTAGTTTTGTGACCCACACACATTAGAATTTGCTATACTGTGGTTTAATAGTTGTATGACACTAATCGTGCAAAACTAATTAAATATCAATGGATATTTAGACAATCTACACGGCTTTAACATTGGCAAACTTTAGATCATGTCTCAATTATGAGGTATTTTTCAACTACAAATAAACATTCTAAATCCATTTTCTTGTTAGTTCAATAAGTAAAGTTAAACATTCATGCATATGAATAAGAATTTGACATACAATCAAAATTTAGTTAATGCCACAAATTCTTGCATAATTCCAATAACAAAATTCCATAATAAGTGGAATTTAAAAAATTTTATATGCTTATAAAAATTAACTTTTGTTATGGGTATAATGGGTCCCACTTTTTTTGAAATAAGATTCATGGAATAAAATCGACTTTATATTAACCAAATCCCATTACCTAGGTTCTACACACCAATTTAACAAGACAATTCGTTTTCAATCTTCCTTAGATCATAGATAGATGTGTTGTATGTTCGAAAGGGACAATTTAAACGTTCATGTAGAGTTCTTCTCCTTGGATAACTCTTTCCTAGTTCAAAACTTGAACCCTATTCCTTCATTTTTTTCATGGCTTATCTTCCTTTCCACCTTGGTATTCCCATATTTAGCCATGCCAAATTACCCATATTGCTAGAATTTTCCAATAGCCAAACACAAACATCTTAGAGGCTTAAATAGTCTCATCCATTCCTCCTTAAACCACGTATTGACTTTAAGAAAATGTAGTTTGCTTGCTTTAACCCATGGTTTACCCATTCATGCTAAACTTCGCCACATTTTTTTGGCTTCCCATATCTAGCTAAAAAAATTTAGGAATATAATTATTTAATGGCCAAAATATACTTTTCAATCTATTCTTCTGTCTCATATATTTTATCTTAAGATATTTGTTTATGCAACACAAACCATTTTCCCTTTTTAATCATCTTATCATGACTAAATAACTAACTCCAAGTTTTGAAATACTATCTATATCTTCATTTTGCAATAATTACTGGTTAATAATAAGGATAAGTATTAATAAAAACAATATAATTTAAATTACAAGATGATTTAAAGATTGAAGCCACATCATATCATGGCTTATGTCATATAAATCAAGTCTTTCTACTAAACCACAGTTCAAATTCTCATATTTCAGTTTTAAAAATTCAAAGTTTAATTTATACATATTAAAAATATAACCATATTCAATTTTTAATTTTAAATTATAAGTAACAAGAAAGGACAAACTTTCGTCATCTACATTGAAATAGTTTGGCAAAATGTGTAGGTAGTAATAGTACAAAGATGACACTTTTAGATTTTGTGTTGGATATGCTTTAGGATACCTTATGTTGTTCACTTGAGGTCTACTTCATTTGATTACAATTGTAGTTTGACACTCTAATGGGTAAATATGCTCAAAAAACTCTTTCCTAGCTCACATATTATGACAATTATGGAACTTACAATTTTAGTCTAGTATGTCTCTTCAGTGATTGTACAATTAATTTTGATGCATTTTCATACATCAACATTAGATCCATGAGAAACATCAAACTTCTAGTACAAATTATTTATATAATTCAACAACCATAAATCTAATTTGACACATCTAATTCATTAAAGTAATGCATCATCAAACTTTGTCATGACACGTTGACATAGTATTATACTAATCATAATGTGTTTAAAATATGAACATTGGCAATGAGAAGTAACCATTCAAATTTGTCATTATTAATCTAAGATGAAGGGGTGATCCCACATAATCAGAGTTAAAAAATGTGTCATAAAGGATTGGCATTGCCATGCCACTTACACGAACTTTACTTATTTCAGTTATGTGTAGCATGTTCAATGAAGCAGACCCTCCCAATCAATATATTCAAGCAATGCATGATTGTAGTAAGAAGTAGTTAGTCATTGACTCATCAAATTGAGCCCTCTATGGGTAGAAATTGTGATATCAAATTACTAAAAAGAGTACTGCAACAACTCAAAGCATGTTCTATAAACAAATTTTAGGTGATACAAATCTGAAATGCATAAATGAATTGAATTGGAATTGTCTCAAAAAAGTGTCAAAATAGTGGTGGTAAAATTTATATTTAAGCATACGATTGCATATATCTCACAACGAGAATGTTCTAATGTGTCGATTAAAATTTTAGAAGGGAAATCTCATTTTTTATGAATTTGTAATGCTATTATTAATAAAAAAAGTTCATGTTTTAATGCTTTCATTTAATAAGAGGATAATCTTCTCCCTTACCCAAGAAGAAATTTCTTTTTTGAGGAAAACATTAGGATATAGAGAGACTAAGATAGGAGGAGAGGGAGAGGATGGAATCAATAACATGCCATTGTTTATAGAAAAAAATGATATTAGGAAAGGAAGGAGTGAGCTTATGATTGTTTCTTTTTTGTAATAGCAGCTTGTCAAGGGAAGGGTCCTATTAAAGCTTTCTCGATAAGGCTTGTTGTGAGATAGAATGAGGGTCAAAAGTGGTTGGATCCTATTAAACTTTTAGATAAAAATTACTGTATATGTTGGCCAACAAAATAACACTTATCATGATTATATGCATTTGAGTGCTTTCACGATATGTGTAAAAAGGGAGGTTCCTTCACCTCATATTAGTGCAATTAGTTCTTCCTACATGTGCGATGGTGTAATTTGTGCATACATATATATTATCTATCATACAAGTATGAATGTCCTATTGGACTATATGATAGAGGTATGGTATTACATGTTAAATGATAGATCAAATTGGTATGAAACATTGATAGAACTTGTACAATATGGTTTTTGATAGCTCAATAAACATTTGTTCCATGATTAGTTGTTTGATTACCATTAGGCATGAATTATATAGATTATATGCAATGTCCTTCAATATGATTTTGAAATTAGAAAATAACTAAGTCATGTTTCTACAATATGAAATAATAATTAGATTATTACAAATATTTGATAAACATGCTTACTATGACCATTTGAAATCCCTAAACTGAGTGGTGAAATAATAAACGAGGCATCTTAACAACATTAGCTAGTCAAACTAAATGATAACGATATAAGTGGTTTATTGAATATCATTTTATTTTATCATGGAATGTTCGATGAAGTGCCATTACAAGGCATAACATGCATTTTACAAATGTTCTTATTTCAATGTAGCACTCTATTATTATTGGCACATAAAATGGAATACAATTACACATTTATCGTTGTTTGATTATTTCAACACTATAAATGAGTAAAAAAATAATATAAAAAGCAAAAAGGAAAAAAAAAGCAAAAGAAGATAATATAGCAAGAGAAAAAGCATGACCTTATCTTGTGGCTCCTTGACTCATGTCAGATATATGATGAACATCGCGAATAGTCTCATGGTGTTGAACCCGACCCATGTTTCTTTCTTTGACTAAAACAAAACCTAATATTTATAATGATGTTAGTCAAGTAATTTTTAAACATTTAAATAACTTATTTTTATGTTCATGGGGGAGCCTAAAAAAAGTAAATGTCAAATCCAAATAAGTTGATTTTGGTTAGAGTGTTAAACGCCTAAGAGGATTATTTTGAATTTAAATTTAGATATTTCATTTTTATTTTGACAAGATTGTTAGCTATATTTAAAATTATTTTTCCAATGCGCAAAAATTAAAATTGATCATCATAATAAATGATTTAAATTGTTTTTGTTTGAAAATGTTGATTTTAAATTTAATGAAAACGTAATGTACTATACAATAAATTTTAAAGTTGCACTAAAACATTTATAATGATTTCCCAGAGCATATTAAATAACCTAAAATCATTACTTTAAAGAATTTTTTTAAATAAGTTTTTTATAAGACAAAATTTTCATTCAAAGTAATTTGCTACTCTTTCTAGAACCATGCTTCAATTGGAATCAAAGTTGCATCAAATTCTTGTTAGAAGATATTAGCTAGCAAGACCTATGTCTTCTCCTATTAATCCTTTAGTGAATTTACGAGAAGGTGTAGCTTCTAATAAGCCACTACTCTTTTTTGGTGAAAACTATCTCTATTAGAAAACTAGGAAGATCCTTCACTTCATGTTATGTGGCAAGGAAATATAGTAAGTATTTTAAACTCAATGAAATTTCTTAGAGAGAAAAAGTTTAAATATATATTTATACATAAAACATTTAGTTAAATGGTTGAGAGGAAAAAACATAGGTCTAATAAAATTCTAGCATAAAAAATATTTTACATTGTACTTTAAATGCTACTATGTTTAATAAAATAATTAATTTCAAAGTATTTTTTGAAATATAACCCAAGTTAGTGGGAAGTTATGATCATACATCGTTATTTAATTAAAATGAAAAACATTTGGTGATATTTATTATGATTTGCTGAAAAATGCTTTCCAATGAATCTATTGTATGTTTGTTTACTACATTTACAAGGTTTACAAATGGACTTGCTAATTTTCAAATACATGTTTCAGTGAATGAATAGGTAAAGATATCCATTATAGAATTAAATTTCTTCATCACAAAAACTATACTTTAAATTTGTCATCCAAAAAAAGCATGTGATTCCAAGCGAAGTAATGGGCAACCTACCTAAAATGTTCTTTCAATTGTTTGCAGCTAGGTCAAACATTATATATAGCTTTCTCTCACACAAAAAGTTAAATTATGATAAAAATTAAAAATATTATTTTTGTATTTCAATTATCAAATTTTGAAGAGAATTTGAATAATATGATTTTGTGGTTAGATTAAATAATAAAAAATTCCTAAATTTGAAATCATGATAATTCAAATCCCTTCATTCATACATGAGATTTTTTTGATAGAATAGTTGAATTTTTTTTTTGCATTTTTTATGCTCATTGATTCAAATCGATTCTAAATTTTTCAAACATTCTAAATATGACAAATACAAGTTAGCCATTTGATTACACAATATTTGTGAACAAAAAGACAACATTAAATCTTAACTTCATAGTCAATTTTCTAACTCCTATTGACCTCATTAAAATTTAAAATAAAACATCCCAAGGATATCAAATCGGCCGTATTTGCAATTTCCTAAAAATAATATTGCTAGCTTGCCCATTATTTTTTCTTAATAGTTATTTTTGAGATGTTGTTATTGAAGTCATGCCATTCAACCAGTAATTATAAATTGTTTTTCTTAGTAATTTCTTCTACATATTGCAAAAAACCTATAAATAGTAGATTTTTTAACATAAAAGAATGAGGAAACATTTTAAGCCACAAAAATTAAGCCATAGAATTGGAGTTGACTATTATATGCATTTATTTTGACATTCACTATTTGAGCTCTAACGCCCTTTGTAATTCTGTTGTATATGATTTTATTCATTTATTTCTTAAATGATTCATGGAAAGGGATGTGTCTTCTTAAATAATTTCACTAAGCATAACATTAATTTATGCATAATATTTAGATTTGTGTCACTAGCATTTTTTTAATCATTTTATTTCGTTGTAAGTTTTGGGTAATCTATTTGTTTTATGTTGCTCTTGCTTTTGTTTTGCCTACCTATCTATTTGTAAGAGGCTTATAATGGTTAGTTAGGTTTTTGGCTAGTATTTTTTGGTGGTAAATGTCGATTTCAATTGGAGTAAAACAACATAAAAGCATCTATGTGATTTGTCATTATTCATAAATTTTTCATTTCATAGATCAGATTTTAAATTTTCAAAAACTTAATGCACTATGAATTAAAATTTAGTATTGCACAAAAATAATTTTGAATATATTTACTCAAGCTTTCTAGGTATTATGACATAATTATTTCAAAATATTTTCAAATAAAGTTTTTGGAAGTTATAATATTTGTTCTCAAAAACTCAGCCCTTTTTATTAGGCCACACATCATGTATATTATCATAGATCATATTTGTACAAATCTAAAAACTACATTGGATTGATATGATAATAGAGATAATATTATTGCGTTAAAACACTTAGCATATTAATCATGTATGTATGAACACGAAATTACACATGATTGATTGAGTCTCTTAGACTTTCAACCAAGAAGATAGCCAATATATTGATCATATTATTACGAAAATCAAAGTCATACTTTTATAATTCACAATAAGCTTCTTTTCCTATGAGGTTTAGTTGTGTTGTACTTGTTATTTACCTATATTATTCCTATTCAATGGGTTGTCACTAAAA
The DNA here is from genome assembly GCA_023846275.1 of Vanilla planifolia. Taxonomy (NCBI): domain Eukaryota; kingdom Viridiplantae; phylum Streptophyta; class Magnoliopsida; order Asparagales; family Orchidaceae; genus Vanilla; species Vanilla planifolia. Next base: position 534,647 of record JAIUJO010000159.1, on the reverse strand, counting down.
CGAACTATTAGTGCAATGATGTCTTACTAGTAACATGAGTTTCTTTTGTAGCTATAAATTGGTTAAGCTTTTGACATCAAAATTCTTAGCACTATAGTGATTTGTACTTGTCTTTTGAGATATAATACACAAGAATAATAGTCACAATTTTTCAATCACAACACCTCAAGTCCAGAAATTAAAGTTTTCATGAACTAGTTTTCCAAGATGCTTATATTTCTTATTACTCACCACTATCCACCAAAATGTTATCAACCCATGATTATGTTCAGATTTTGTTATGTATTACTGTAAGAAGCACTCATCATTTCTTGAATATTCATTAAAAATAGATAAGGTGATAGTCATGCCCTTATCTTTCCACTATGGATCACTTTCCTATCTAATGATATACCCGTGCAGACAGACATATAAATATGACCAATTTCACTTTTAAAAATGAAGGACTACTACTCTTTTTTCATTATACATTTGAAATTTTATAAGTTAGCCAGAAATGATTCCTAAACCCCAAGGTTTGTTTCCATTGCAACTTATTATAAGGACATTTCCACACATCTACTTCATCAATAAACTTAGTAACCCATGGCAACTTTGGCTCATAAGGTCAACATTATGGACATTTGTGGTAGTTTTTATATACCAAAACAATATGCATTTTAAATTAAGATTTGCATGAGCTGTGATTTTAGGTGAGAAAAAAATTAATCACTTTACAAGGGTTGAAACCAGTATTATCTCAGAAGGTCTATTCTATGAACATTTTCTTTATGTGCTAACCCAAGGAGGAATTTACACTTAATGGTTTAGCAACCATCAAGAATAACCTTTATGAACTTTTCGTTTGCTATATTTTAAAACTTATTTAAATCTTCTTAAGGAACCCATTTCATTCTGCACATTACATCTCATGGATTCATTAATATTTATCACCATCTCATGAAGTTAATTGACAACAATTACGAATTGAAACTATGATCTTAAGGTCTAAACATTAAAAGCATCCTTAAGTATAAAACTTGTGTATGAGTACCTTAAAATACTTGATAGAATTCCATTTAGTTGGCCAATGCATCTATCTTATTTGCTAAACTAATGCATGCAAAATTGGACTAATAAGATTTTAGAGCCAAAAGATATGCCTTGCATGAAGACTTTGTAGTACAATGGTTGTAAATCGGGTGGTATGATGCAAGGAAAAAATTTCAAGGTCACTTGCCTATGAATATTTTATTGTATGATATTGGAAAATTATATGTTATAATAAAGTAATAGACACAAATAAGAGATATGTGTGGAAAGGCTATGGAAGTATGTTTAGGTGACATTTGCATCAAAGCAACATATCATGTATGATAATAAGGAATGTGAAGTATTCCAATTTTTTGAATGTTTAAATTGATAAAGATAGTATGATTGGAAGCTTAACATTTTACAAATATGATTAGTTAAATGTTGATGGTGTCATGGTGCATAGTATGTTGTACACATTGGGATAATAGATCCAACATGACTATCTAAGGAAACTTTTGGTTGATGATTGTGAGTCTAGATAACTGTTAGTATGATGACTTTATCATACTAGAAGGATATGTTGATACTAAATGGGCCATTTTTTTATAATGAGACTAGCTTGATTCTAGTCTTGAAATTAAGATGCCCTACATATAAAGGTTAGGAAGAAGAAAAAGAATTGGTAGTAAAGGAAAAAGGAGACTTAACTATATGCAAAAGTGTGCCCAAACGTGAAAGAAGAAGTGCTTATGTTGTAGATGTTATACAGGAAAGTTATAAAGTAGGATAAGCTTTCGTATCTACATTAAATCAAACTAAGACCTATGGAAATATCAAAGTGCTATCTTATTATGTTTCATGTAGAATACTTGGGAAATTGAATGCGATAATATTTATGTAATCATCTTCAAAAAAATAGCTATGTAAATAAGGGTAAAATTTTATCGTGCAAAAAGATAGTAGTATCTAGCTTGTAAGGGATTACTTAACATGTTTTTCTCTTCAAAATTTGGGAATCATGCAAAAATGTACCTTAAATTGTAATCAAAGAAATTAAATTAAGTTACATGAATATAAGCACTTTTAGATAGCATCATTTATTTGTATTTCTGAATATTGGACTAATGGAAATTTTTTTGGTCATATCGGGCCATTTGTTGATATTCTTGTACAACCTTGCTTGTATTCTATGTGTAACTTTTATTACAGTATAATTAAAAAATATAAAAGATCATTTGATGATTATATGCTTTCATTGGTAGCTATACATTATTAATGTTCATGGGGATTCAATTGTTAAACTCAAAAAAATGATTATCAGTCCGAATTCCCACTTAACCAAGACATGATTTGTCATGAAAAGCATAATAAATTTTGTTGCCTTTCTTATTGTCTTAATATGTATGAAAAATAACTTTATTGCTAATATGGAAAATTTTATGTAGTCTTGAACCATAAAAGTACGAATTTTTTATTAACACATCCTACTTAACTAAGATACAGCCATATGGAATAAAATAATATGGTCACTAGTTTAAGTACTTTATTGGTTGTACAAGTATCCTTGGTTTAGCATGATAGTTTCTATGAAAATTAAAACAATGAAAGTGTAATGATATTGACTATATTTTGCATGGCCATCACATGGTGACCTTATTCTTTTACTATATCTTGTTAAAAATTAAGATCTTTCATGATCTCATCTTTCCATCTATATAAATTATATGCATGATAACATAGAATAATTAAAATGTTCACTACATCGGTGGGGTGCAAAACTACTAATAATTTTATGGCATGTTATAGAATTAAAGTGTAAAATTGAGTTGATGTTCATAGTTTCATGTAAATCCTAGTTATGTGATATATGTATATTAGCTAGAACATCTTTGTTAGGTCTGATATGTCTACAAATCAAATGAGTACTTTGACATGCAAAAGATGTGTGACATAGTTGAAAACCATTAGTAATAGTGTGCAAACTTCCATCTGTAGCAGCATTACTTTTTTAATGTACACATGGATGCAATTGTGGGACTTAGAACATTGAGTATTAGTCCAAATTGTAGCATGCCATAGCATTAAAACTCACATGAAAAAGTTCCACTTTGTCAGCTCCACCAACTGCTTGCACAAGATGCTGAAGGATGTGCATGAACAAGCTGCTAGACACGCAGACAGTACTTTTTGGTGCAGTCTCAAAGTGCCCTATCGAACATGTAAGTGTTCCAATGGATGCCTAGGGCCATAGACAATCTCCAAAACCTTAGCACAATTTGTACCATCCAACATTTCTTTACCATAGAACATTGCATGCTACACATTGGCCACCATTGATTGTTTATTACAACAACTCTTTAAGGGAAGAATGCATGTTTACTAATAACACAATGCCTAATACAAGAGCCAATAGCCCACAATGCTAAAAACCCCAAAAGAAGTTACACTCTATAGGCCTCATTAGCCATGCACACTAGAAGCCAAAGGGCAAGCACTAACAAGTTGTGAGGCACGTGCACATAATGAATTTTCGTTCTTTCGTTCATAGTGGCAAGTGGTAAGGACTACATCTTAGTAAGCACAAACCCTTGTGTATATTTCAAAGTATCAACTTCATTTCTATTTACATTACCCATTTTAGATTGTAGTTTGCAATAATTTCGTGAAGGAAGAAGGAAAGTCTCCCAATAAAGCAGCTTCGAATCCATGTTTGAGAAATCACAAGTGATAAATAGGGTAAAAAGTGTGAGATTGTTTGCCATGCACATAAAATTGCTAAAGGTGCTGCTTTAATAATGGATGAAAGCAAGACAAATTTTTTAAATTTTATGTGACATATTTAGATTTTTAAGGATGAATCTATTATGACATAAGTTTAGATCTCAAAGGATTGTGACAATTTGTAAAGAAGGAAAAATGTAATAATTCCTTCATTGTACCATCCAACTTGTACGATGAGCAATGTGAGGGAAATCAACCTTGTACTCAAGAAAGTGCACAGCGCCACAAAAAGAACATAGAAAGAATCATAATAAGTGGATCAAGTAGAGCAAACTTAATAGGATGAGTAAGCAACCAAGTGAGCATGAGGTGTTTTGAAACCTTTATAATGTCTATGTGTGTGAAGGGAAGAAATTGCTATGACATTGTTTTGTATCTTGGTGGATCATAACAACAAAGCCACTTTGCCTCTAATAATGTCTCATCACAAATTTAAGTCAATTAGAAAGGATTCCATCGACTATTCTTCATTAGCTACAATTTCTTGTGATGCATGTGTCATCCAAACTTCTACAACACAAGGCAAGCCCATGTTATGTACCATTGGGTGCAAAGCCCCGCCTATCAACCAACATAAGAATTGTAGGTCCTGTTAATACATCATAGTATGGAATTTGACTTAGAGGTATTCATTCATAATCCTACACATGATAGTTTCATTCCACTAGCTTTTTAATCAAGGACAATGGTCAATATTATTAATCAATGGTTCCCCTTATACTAGCTTAAATGATAAAAATTGCTTATTTTAAAGGAAAAACCTAACCTAAATCATAATTGTTTAAACCCATCTTATGTTACTTATTAGCTGGTGAACATTACAACACTTGGTGAGTTTTGCTTCATAATGATAGGAATTGCTTATTTTAAAGGATCAAAAAGTAATGCTATTATGAATGCTTGGGTATCAAAAGCTAGTTATCTTTATGCAACCTCTTTGACACCTCAAGCTTCAAATTCTAGAAGCTTAAACGATAGATAGGCCATGCTTTCTTGATTTGTATTCATATTGGAAATAAAAATCAAAAAAGCTTTTACCAATTTGTTAAAAATGAGATCTCTACTCTTGTTGAATTCTTCTTAAGACATCTATCTTATAATTTAGTAGATGAGCCATCATAGCCAAACTCCTCACCTAACAAAGTCCTCCACAAGGATGCACCCAATGATGAAAGGCTTGGAACCAAAAGTAGAGGCTCAACCTTGTCGTTATCGAATAGAATTAGTAAACTATTAATAAAAGCAATGGTATTTCAATTTCATTAGTATGTCAACTCTCACTTGTGCTACTCCCCTTATGTCATCTCACAAAGTTTTACTAGTCTAGAGCTCAACGTTGTCTTCAATCCCTAAAGATCCTACGAAGCTCATTCCCTTAGATGTGGTTTCACTAGATAGTGGATAAGGATAGTCAAAATCACTTGAATCCATTCCTACACATCAATAACTAGATAATGATTTGTTTAGCTACATTAAGATAGTTATAATTACTCCTACATCTTAGTCACATTATGTTGAATTTCTTTACTTTGCCATTTTTGGCACTACAAATAAATTATATAGCATGAGCATCCTCAATGACCATCATAATACTTTTTTTAGTTAAACAATCAGGTTTCCCACATCTTGTGAAGTCAATTATTTGATGCCAAGGGTAGGCCCTAATTGTGTTCACTACTAATTAGTCCCCCAACAGGCACACTTCATCTTGTAACTAGTTTGAGTAGTTTGTGGACAACCGATTGGTTGAGGACTGAGACCCCTTGCTTAACATTAAGAGTCAATCCTTTTCTAGACATTATTGATCAAATTTTTTGACTTCTCATACCTACATTGCTCCATTGAATGGGCATGGAAGGCACTCACCTATTCAGGTTTTCAAGCATTGAAGGTCCATTAGACACCAATTAATGCTCTACTAACTACTTCACCTATCCTTTAGCTTGACTGTTCTTAGGGCTGATAGGTTGTTAAGAAGAAATTGTAAATCTTTATACGACCACACTGACAACTTGACATTGCCATCAACCGCCACGTCCAAGTTAGAGAATTTTAATTCGACTCTCTTTCAAAGTTATTGTCAATTGGAACACTAGAAATAATCTCACTATCTCCATATCTCCAAAACAAATTTTAACTTCCATGACCACCAAAATTGTAGTTTCAACAAACTAACATACTTTGTGGGATCTAGGTTAGCACAAAGTTGTACATCATTAGTCTACTTTTGTTCACCCAATATCCCAAATGTTGCTACTAAAATTGAAGCACTTGGAGCCTAGAATTCTTTACTCGACTCATCAAGGCTTCTACTATCCTAAGGGAAGTTTTGAAGGGAGCCAATTACAAAATTTATCAATTGGTCTTTTCCCCCAATACCCCTTTCATGCAAACGATTTGCCTATCAGTTTTTCCATATACCTCCACTACAATTTCCTTAGGCTACACCCTACAGAGGCATAGTTCATTATCTTGTGTGTAGCAGTAGCAATGCTCTCTCCTTAGCCCATCACAAAAGATATGGGTCAGTTCATGTCACACCCTTTGCAAAAGGATCCCACCAAAAGCTTCCTTGCATCTTCTAAGCTTGCTCACTCATTGACTCACAAGCATTTTAGACTCCTTTATTCATATATTAAGATGTGTCAGATGGGGATCCCATTAGCCTTATCCAATGCATGTGGTGTAGTGATGGCACAACTCAATGGGGTGAGCATTTCGACTAGCCAAAACTATCAATATGTCTAGTTGCTACCATTGCGATGGCCCAAGACAATCTACTTCTCGAGTCGTATAATAAATTATATGATCACAATTTCAAGTACTCTTTGATGATCATTTCAAAGTCATTTTCATTGTTTTATCATGGTATTGGTTTAAGACAAGTCTCGTGTCATTATGTTGCCTTGGATCAAATTTACCACCTAATTTGGGCTGTATTCCCAAAGAACTTGACTCATTGACAACATCTTAGGTAGTAAAAGAATTTAAGCTGAATGAGTCTCTCACCCTCCTTGATGTCCCTTTGGGATTTGTCCTTATCTACCACTAAGAAGTCCTTTCTAGGCTTCAAATTTTAACTTCAGGTTGCTCTAATTCCATATTGATGCTTGTCCTATTTCGCTCACCATTACAAAGGGGATATTCTTAATTTCCTTCTCTGCTTATTTATATGTTTAGACTTAGTGGGTAGCCTCACCAAAAAAGTACTCTTTTTCCACACATTGTATATGGAGTTGGACTTGGGGCATCTATTTTTGCATTGTAACATAAATTTCTATTTGTTAATGCCACAACACTCGATGGCATCCACCTCTTACTACATTGATAGTCGGCCATCACCGAACGCATCAACACACCAGTTATTAGCATGGGGTGCCATCGATCACCTCCAACTGAGGTATGGGACCTAAACCTATTATTTTAGGTTTCTGCAATTACAGATAAGTTGCATAACACTCATGCAGCCCCCGATTTCAACTAGTGTTAAAAAAATTGGTGGTTCATGAGATTTTGCAATTCATAGCACATATCATATTTTATTACATTCTTCATCAATGGAAGATCCAAGATATCCATTGTTGAGATTCACTTGATGTTCAAATTCCAAGACCAAATGGACTTAGTAATGCACAATAATCTTATTGCTAACATAATATTTGATCTCATTTTGCATAGGACCATGCCCATAGGCTATTATTTATACCCAAAAACATTGAACTCCATGTGCAAGTAAAAGCACAAATGATGGAAGAACGTAGCATGGAATAGTGATCGCATAACCACATGTTGCATAGATCACTTGATAATTTATATCTCTTGCCAAAGATCCTTTCATAGGTTCATCTACATAAACCATGTTATGACTTCTTCTTCCTTAAAATGATTATGCTCTATGATCTTCTCACTAACTTGTAAATGAAAAGTTCATACATGATAATGATCTAAAAACTAAACCAGAACATTTAATTAGTAAGATTAATAAGCAATGTGTATAAAACATTGGGACACTGGCAACATAAGTTGAAGGAATTCATCATTGAAAACAAGTATTTGCAATGATCTGTCCCAGTAATAATGAAGATTTCGTAAAATTACCAAGACCTTTTCACCAACGAAATGCATTTGTTGAATACATAAGCCCAAACATCTAAGGGCATCACATACATATTGTTTCATAAACTTCCAAGGCCTATGTGACCATAGTCTCCTTATGAACTAGCCATAGGGCTTAGACTCCTCATCGCTTACCAATAAGACAAGGTCTTATTCATTAATATAAATAACCAAACAAATCACTCCTCTAATTAAGAATGGCCATGAAACATTACCCATAAAATCAAGAAAGAGCTCTTAATCTATCAATCATTATTTTTTTGGCTTGGTAAGCTTTCTTATGCTGAGTCAAGTTAAGCCATATGCTCCACTCCTTGTTGAGCTCATTGATGATGCTTCCTAAGGAGTTGATGGTTTAGGCATCTATGATTTATCTATTTGGTAGAAGGTGTTGGCTACAAAGCAATGTAGAAGGCTGACAACTCAGGAAGGTGGCCAATGGCTAAGGTATTGAATTTTAAATACACTATGAAAATAACAATTTCTATGATTGGAGGCCACATACATTCACAAATTATTTTTATGGTGAGTTGTATAAGGTAAATATGTCCTTTTATATACCATACTTCATTTGGATATCTCCTAGTTGTTATGATGCTAACATTCATCAATGTCTTCATTAAGTATCTATTCAATGTGGAGGACCTAGTTATGGAGCATGGAGAATTAGTTAGTGACAAAATTAAAAACATATTTGATGTTAATTTAGTATCTAGAGTTCTACAATTTTCTTAAGTCAATTTTAAAAGCCATAATGTATTTTAAGCAAAATGAAGGCATGGCGTTGGAATGTAAATTAATATAATATAACATTTTTGTTTTTTTGAATGTGGCATTGAAGGATATAGTTTAGGCCTGGAACAAGAAGTTGTAGCCTTATGTGATTGTATTCTTATGGAGTTTTATCTTGAATCTTGTTCCAATAAAGTTTTTGCTTTGTGTGAGCAACTTATTAGTGTAGGGGACATGCCCTTGGTGATGCAAGGAGGAAAATTTAGCAAACAATTTCTTGGAAAGTTACAAGGATAAAGAAGCATGGGAAAGAAACAACTAATTTTTTTTTATATTATTTAGTAGAAGTACTATAGTCAGGTTAATTCAGTATAAGAATTATCAAGTTGAATAGGAACAACTTTGGGATTCCAATGTTTCTAGTGAAGTGAATTTTGTTACAATAGTGTTGTATATTCTAAGGTTTAACAAAAATATGGGCACATATTATGACATGACAATTATTCTTGTAGTAATACAAAGGAATATTTAATTGGATTTTATGGCCATTATTGTAATATTTATTCTTCATAACCTATAAAATGGGAGTAGCTATAGCCTCATTAGGCTATGTGTGACCTCAAAATGGACTCCACCAATTTGTTGGGTGAAATGCACTTATGATTTTGTCAAAATGGAAAGTCATAGTGCTGGGATCAACATATGAATGTTGGATCACATGGCCAAACCTCTAATTCTTACTAGTAAAATGCATATGTTAGAAGCTATCACTATTGTGAAAACTCTTACAATCCTCAAAAGTATTGGAGAATTTAATAACTTTGCTTTTCAACATTCATGTTGTGGAGATACAATCAAATTCAAGAATAGCTATTGTGGAGGTCACATGATTGTTACTCTCTTCTTTTTGCAAGAAAAAGTATCATGTTACAATTGATTTTGTGAATCGAATGATATCCTTCAAGCTATCCTTTATATTTGACAAGGAAATGTTGAAACAAATTTCGTCACATATCAGACGCTTTCATGTGACTTTAATAGTGACTAGGAATTTATCTTTTTTAAACAACTTTTGTTATATCTATTTTCAAACGTTTTTATGAACCTCCTTAAGAGAGTATATTATATACTTAAAGTAGTTATTTTATCAAAAAACCCAAAGAATTAAAATTTGGAATGACAACAAAATGAAACTCTAAATAAATGGTGGATGGTAGATAAAATTGCAGGCAGATAGTGGATGGAACTATAGTTAGATGGAAGGGAAGGTGGGCAAAGGTGAAGATGGATGTAATTACTACAAGGTTTGCTAGCATAATGGTGGGCTCAAAGCAAAGAAATATTATGAAAAAAGGGACATGGTGCACTATCCCCTAGTGTGCATGATAGATGTAAAGGTTCTGATCCAAAGTAGAAAGAATTTTAGGGACCCCAACATTCTTCTTTTTGTGAGTATTCCAACATAGTTTCAAAACATACTTAGAGGAATGAAGGAAATTATTTTAAGACATCAATGGTTATGTCTAAATAAAATTAGGTATGTTGTGAAGTGAACTCATCAATAAAAGAAGATAGTGAATCAACTATAGAAAGGGGTACATCAGCTATTCTTTTGGAAACTATAACTAAAACTAAGTAGAATATGGAAGAAGTAAGCATCATTGATTGTAATTTGAAGTTCAACTAGTTTATAAAACCATGTAATGTACCAAGGGAGAATGTTATAAGTCTTAATTGTGTTGATGCATTTCATGTACAAAGGTGCTCCAAAAGTGTTTCTAATGATGCCAAAGTTGTAGGGAAGGGAAACTATCCAAATAGTGACCGCACAAGAAATAATCCAACTAATGTAAGTTTCAAGGATGCTCTTACATGATAAAAAATGAGTAATGTTAACATGATTTCCACTAGAGGTTCATTTGGCTATTACATGAAGAGACTAGCAAACCAAGAAGTGAAGATGTTTTCTCCTAATAGAAGAAAAAAGAGCATTCATGAAAATTGTAAACAAAAACTGATTCTTGTTTAGAGGAGGTTTTGGTTAGCCAACAAAAGGAGGCTCTTAAGTCCTAAAGAATTTGTGTAAATGTAGATGGTTGTAGTGATACCAAATGTCGTCAAAAATTGTGTGGTATCATTCAAAGATGTATTTTTTGTGAATATAGTGCATTTTTACAATGGTCATCATGGAAGGAAGTGGAATTCATCTTACATGAGTCATAACTATAGTCTTGCTGTTTCTGTGAGGCATAATTGGCATAGAAACTGGTGGCCTTTGATAACCATTTTGATAATAAGCTTACTCAATGGGCACCATGCTTGATTCAAGTAAGGAAGTAATTCAATTATGCTAATAACATGAAACATGGCCTAAAATTAAAGTATTTTGGTGACTAATTTGATGATGATCTTATTGGAGAAGGTTCATAACTGGCTTGAGAATGGATACTATAATGAGGTGGTAAGTTAAAACATTATGTTAAATTAGGATATGGTGAAGATGATAAATGAGAAATTATCATAGTGCTTGCAACATAAGAAGGATATTATTGTTTAAAACTAAGGATGAACTAACTTTTGAGTTGTATTATGAGAAAAATTCCTAGAGACATTATTGGAAGAGGAAGTTGCAAATAATCACGAAATGGCAGTTTGCTATGCATTAATGAAGGTTATGGATATTAACTTTATATAGTAAATGAAAAGTGGTAGGAATGGAGAGCTATTATAGATATAAAACTTATTTGGTTGGACTTGGAATCACTAAGATATAGTTCAGAATGTGTGAATGTCATTTTTATTTCTTAGGAGTATTCTAATTATAAACAAAGGAGGGCACCAACAAGAATAAGACCTCTTTGGGATGCCAAATGTTTTTGTTAGTGTAAGTAGTTGTCAATGGTCTGAATCTTCTCTCCTATGTTCAATATGTAGAACTTTGTTTTGTTTACTATGAATAAAATGAAATTCACTTGGCATAAAAATGGAAGTGCTCTAATATTTTCTTGAACATGATCTTATTGGTTAAGGTTAATCCTTTTTTTTTGCTAGACCACATGTATGAGTTAGGTGAAAATGACATGAAGTTGGATCAAGATACTAAGGGTAATAGGAATAAAAATTTATCAAATGCGTGCAATAGTGGAAGGATTCCAAACAGCAACATAATTGATGAATAATTCACGGAGATCATTGTTTCATAAAATTCCTAGAGTTACTATAGGCATTGGTGGTTGTTAATTATAATGATGATCAGATTTTCTAATGACTCATTGACCAGTTTATATGATTGTTGTTGAGTTAAACATTTTTTAAACTTGCCCAAGAAGTTGAAGATTTTTAGGCAATAAGAGATTTCATATGCATCGAAGAAGCCAATGTAGTTTTTTTAACTTTGTCATGTGCAAATTTGGAGCATAGCAGTGCTCCTTTGATGTGCTACTTCATTTTGTGGCCTTGAGAGCATTGAAAAAGATCTCTTGCTAGGGCAAGAGTATTTTTATGTACCTAGATTCATATATTATTTGTAAGATATAGAAGGAAGTCTACAAGGTGATCATTTTAAAAAGAAGTTAGAAAACTTAAGGAAGTGAAAACAATAGTCTAATCATTCGAACTTCTTTCCTAATTTACAATTACTATAGGAGTTTGAGTTTGATTTTTTGCTGTGTTAGTGTTGGTGATGTTTTTTGGTTCCTTAAATGCTTGTCTTTGTTACAATTAAGTAGGATATTGTTGTGTTAGTAGTTTGGGATTCTAAGGGATTAGAGTAGTAAAATTTAATAGCTATTTATAATTATTTATCGAAGAGCATGATTTATCCGCTATTGCCATATCTTAAATTTTGGTAGAGAAATTTAAAAAGTGTGAGGTAGAACGCCTTTAATTAAGCATTCGATCTACTTTGTCAAACCTTTGACTACATTGTCTATAGGTATCGTAGTGTTATGAATTATTGGAGTGGAGCTTGAGATTGTGAAGGAAACCTAAAATGTTGGGTTTATATAGGTGCAAAGTATAAGCAACCACTCTTGGTGATAATATGTGGTGCATGTATCCAATGATCATATGATCTATAGGATAGCATGGGACCAAATCAAAGAATTTTTAATATCTAGCAGTCTACTATTCATTATAGAAGATTTCCAAGTACATCTTGTGTAGAATGAGAAGAAAGGGAGGAAAAAATTCAATAGTGAGTTGGCTCTATATGAATTCTCTAGTTTCATGTAGGATTTAATGTTGTCTAACTTGGGATTTATAAGAACTAGGATCATGTGATGCCACAATAAAGAGCGTTGCATATATATATATATATATATATATATATATATATATATATGCTCATACAAAGTACTTCTTAATGAATTCTTGAACATTGATCGTATGAATTCATTCTCAATTACTAAAGTGACACATCTTCCTTATATTGGCTCAGCCCATTGATTTATGATTATTTAGTTTAAGCAGTTGGTTATGCAAAAAATTGAAAAGAGATCTTTGTTTGAAATTTTATGGTTTTCATGTCCTTATCCAACTAATGTTGTGTAGGCTACATGGAATAAAACTGTTTGGGTAAACCTAATGGCTGATTTTTCCTCTAAATTAATTAAAACAATATTAGTTTTAAAAAGATGAAGTGTAACTAAATATTTAAAAACACTTAACAACCCTCACTTTTTTCAGAAAGAGATTCAAGGGCTTCAACTTAAAGAGTCTAAGTTGGGGTTAACTTAGCAAAAGCAAGATCTTTTGGTACAACATATTACATTGTATCCCAAGGCTGTAGGTTTGGAGGAAGCTTGGTGGTGACATCTTGCCAAGTTGTACTGGGATAACGTTGAGTATAGCAACATGCATTTCTTTTAGGCTAAGGCTACTTCTGTATATGAAAGCAATTATATTCATCATCTTTAAAATTAAAATGAGGAATTGGTGGTTTCTCCACCAAAAAATAAACAAATACTAACATATTACTTTAATAAGAAGTGGGGCATCTTTTGGCCATATATGCATTTCCTGTCTTTGGTGTCATTCAAAACAATTTACAATAGAAATATGCTAGCTATTGTGGCACAAATAAGTGATGAGAAGATTATGATTACAACTTTGTCTATCAAAAGAAAGAAAGCCCTAGACATAGATGGCAGTTTTGTTGACTTTCTGCATGTGTTTTAAAATATTACTCAAATAGATATTGTTACAACTACGAAATAATTTTTCAACAATAGATTTATAGCCAAAAAATGGAACAATGCATTGATTATTCTTATTCTAATTGTTTAAGGCGCACAAAACTCTAATAGTTTAGACCCCATAAGTCTTTTTAATGCGATATGCACAATTATGTCCAAAATATTGTAGGGTATATTCAAGATAGTGATTCCTAATATTATTGCAAGGAAACAAGTTACTTTTGTGGACAGTAAAGCTATATCTAACAACATATCTTTTGCACAAGAGATAGCAATGCATGTGCACTTATCTACAACAAAGGAAGTGCTCTTTGCTACTAAGTGAGACTTGGACAAGGCTTATGATAAGGTTAATTTGTAGTTTGTCCTTCATATTTTATAAAATTTGAGGTTTCCAAATATATGGTGTTTTTCAGGTTGAGGCTTGTATCACTACACCAAGATTTGGAATTATGTTTATTAGAGATGATCATCAATGGATTGATGCTATAAGGGTGCTTAGATAAGGTTGTTCGTTACCAACATACCTTTTCTATTATATCTTAGCTCTCTTATACTACTATGCTATATGTGGAGCTTACCACTATGATTAATATTAGAAGTGTCCCTTATTCACCTATGATTTCTCACCTCCTATATGCTGATGACATTCTAATCTATATTTTTGTTATTTGTGTTGCAACATGGAGTATTTAAAAAATTATGAAATACTATGGCTTATAGTTTGGTTAGCTAGCTATTCATATTTGAAAATTATGTTAGCTTTCTTTTATTGCATTGTGGCCTATATATATCAATGTGAATGTGGAACATCTAATTCATGTTATAAAACTTGTTAAGGAGCATGGGGTTTGGAATTAGGTTATGATACAAAATTTTTTAATGTCTACTTTGGTTTCTAAGATTGTGCACTCCTCCTAGGACAAATCAAATGCAAGGAATGTGCTCTGTTTCAATCAGGTAATGAAACAATGCTAGGATCAAAATTTATATATAGTAACATAAATTCAAGGTGAAAAGAAGTGGCATGAATATAGAATTGGAAATTATAGCCTTTAGCGAATGTGTATGTATGGAGATTGATTTTAAACTTACTTTTTACTCATTCCTTGTTGTGTACATGAGTGATTGAGTAGTAGACATTTTTCTTATGGGGTTATATGGTGAAGGATGATATTATGCTTTACTTGTGGGAATGTTAAAAAGTGTAAGATATATAGGTAGTAATTTCATAATTTAAAATCTTAATGCTAGATGGAATAATGACATGCATTCTAGATTATTAAAGAAGATGTTGAACTAGATGCAAACTAATATTTAGTTGCTAATGCATAATAAGGAATCAAGCTTATTTCTATTGTACTATATATGCTTTGGATAAATAAAAATCTACAACAAAATTAGTTTAAATTTTTTAGCCCCATCGCTCTTGAAAGAAAAATTTAGTTAGAAGTTGTTACTACCACTCATCTTAACCCAACCAATAGGAGTTCTTGCAACCTTTAGGGGATATATTTAACCTCTTCATGGACTCCTCAAATTGGGTGGGTAAAGCATAATTGTGATGTAGTAGAGAATGCCAATCTTTATTATGGAATTGACATAATTGTTTAGGATCACTTGGGTAGGTTGATTACTATTCTTGGCAAATTGTTGATTTTAGGCTTAGCCTCCACCATTAAAACTATTGCCATCATGAAGCTAGTGGGTTTCTTAGAGTGCTCATTCCTAATATTCATGTGATAAAAAATTGAATCTTACTTTACAACACCTAATTCTATTATGAGAAGGATACTGGAATCTACCTCTTCTAAGAGCAATTACCAAAGCATTATTAATTTTGTGAAAGGTTTGAAGTCATTCAAAGATCCCAATATATGATATCAAGGCAACCATGCAACTCATTTGGTTACGCATCATGCTCTTTCAAATGATTTTGTGAGGCATTAGGGAATACCGCTTCTTAAACCACATATGTGTCATCTTTTTGGGAACTTTATGTCTAAACCTCCATAAAGAGAGTATGTTGTAGGCTTTGTCAGATTCTTTATTCAAGAAACCCAAAGATTTTGGAGATGTTGCCAGTGTGAAACATTGGAGATTTTGGTAGTATGAAACGTTGGAGATATTAACAATGTAAGAAGTTTGAGATATTTGTAGCACTAGGAACTTTGGTAAAGTATTGACAATGGGAAGGTGATATGTAGCTAGGAGGATTGTACCACTGGTGATGGCATGGACGAAATTTTATTCTAACTAGAGTTGGAAACTTGCTAAAAGATGTTTTGTTCCATTTTTGATGATCTCTAAAATTGACTTGGAATGCATAATTCTCTAAGTACACTGTGAGTAGTGACAAATCGTAGGAATGAAATCTAGAAATATTGCAGAAAAAATAAAGGGAAGTTTTGTTCAATTACACCCAACATCGGTGGCAAGCGAAGATGTATAAAACACTACAGGTGAAAATTCTATGGCAATTCTAGATCATGGGAATATTCCTACGATTCACTCTTCAATGAATAAAGGTAGTGGAGACCAGGGAATTGTAGTGAATAAAGTTGAAAAAACAAAGGAAGCATCATAGTTTGAAGAGTCCTATTATAATAAGAGTATGTCTATGGATGACGAGGGTGATTTTGTAGGGCTACAAAGTTCATTAATAGTACAATTAAGTATCGAATAGGGATAACAAAAATTAAGGAAAAGTTTAGCCAACTAAATAATCAAAGGAAGATGATTGAACATATTGGATTATGTATTGCCTCACAGGTGAATGCTACATGCCTTCTTGCTATTAATGAGAAGTTTTTTATAGTGATGCAATGTAAGAAGAACAAAAATTGTTGAATGGCAACCACACAATGCATAGTCTTGGTAAGGTAAGCATCGAGGAAGCTCTTTTAAGAGGGACAGTGAGCATTGATAGTGATACTGTCATAGGAGATCCCTTTAATAATTTCATAGAGAGATAAACAAATTTAGATATGAAGATGCTATCATCAAGGGATACTTTGATAATAATTAATGATGAAATACATATTTCAAATGATGCATGTTATCAACATGTTCATCACTACCAATTCAACCATTATAATCCATTTAATGTATTGTTAGGATTTCTACTTGCATTTTAGTTCAATTAAAAATAAAGATTTAGTTTGGTTAGGAGGATTTTGATAAGTTGTTGGCCGTGCTTTGTGGTTGGATATGTAGGCACTTAAATTTAAACCAAGTTCTTCAACAATTATGTTCATTCAAGTTTGTAATTACCTTTTGTTGCTCAAACATTTGTATTAGGACACATACTATTTTTTGCATTATCAAAGATGCAGGAGCCGCTATTTAGATTGATGGCTAGATCATAGTCATGAAAAGCTTATATTTTGCTTGGATATGTGTGAGAATGGACCTTACAAAGTCACTTACAATGGGAATGTGGTTTAATGGACCATTGAGGCAATCCTATCAATAGTTTGAGTGTGATTGTGTTTAATGATAAGATATGATCAAGATAAAAATGTGGGGGTTTATATTGATGCAAGTGGCAATAGAAAAACATGATGAGAAGAGACAAGGATTGAAACCTTGGATGGTTCTTCAACCTAGTGGAGGATGATTATTGTAGCACAACAGCAATGGATCATAATAGGCAAAGCAATGGGCAAGTAGGAGATTTAAGCATTACAAGCTTGAAGATATAGTGCAACTATTGGAAAGTGCTAGATCTAAAGCAAAGTATGATGAGAGTAGTAAAGGTATATCTAAGATTGAATAGGAATTGAATAAAAAAGCATAAGAGAATGATGAACTTATTTCTAATAAAAAGTATAGTCATTCAAGTAGCAAGGGAGTGGATGAAGACCATATCAAATCTTTAAGAATATGATGCAGACTTAGGAGAAGTAGGTGGAGTTCTCACAAAAGCTTATTGCATTTATTGCAATGATTGCACCTAGATTTTTGGAAAAGGTACTATGCAAGGTATTTGTTTAAGATATTGAAAAAAATGAGTAAAGTGAGGGGGTACTTGCAAATAATTACGAAACTTAAAAGAAATAATTGTGATATTAAAAGAGAAGATAGGAATTAGCAAACCATGGATCAATAGCTTCTCACAAAATGTTTTTGAGGAACTACAAATAGCTTTGTTGTTATTAGGATCACTTGGAAAATATATTTTGAATTTCTCAAGGCTTTATCTTGACATGAATAAGGGTACTACAACAAGGGTAGGCAACAACAAAGGGGGCTATTGTATTACAACTGAGTGCATGAAGCTCACATGGCATATAGTTTAGACCTATTCCATTACATTTAGTTTGTCTATATTACAAGATAAGCTTTAGGCTTGGGTTGTGCTTGCGCGTAGCTGTGATGGGGTAAGCAAGACATCTTTTGTAGTGGTTATAGTGATAGACTAATATTTGTATTTCTTCATCTATAACAAAGTCACATTTCAGGTCGGCAATAGAGGAAGTGAAATTTTTGGGGCTATACTCTACATAGGGAAAGTATAAATTGTAGTAGATTTCAAGCTATGTGTTGCTAAATTTTGCTAAGAACTCGACAACTAATTGCTATTATATGAAAAACTATCATAACTTCTGGTATGGCAATAGTTTTAACATCCTTAGGAAATTCTAGAAAATTAGTTGCTAGGAGAAGTGTTATTCATGAAAGGAGCCTTTGTATAATAGTCTACTACATCAAGTGCTTATTGAAAGTAATGGTCTCCTGACTTTGAGAAAAATCTTTATCTCGTGGTCTTAAATGAATTATTTTAGTATGTTTATAAGGGCTAGGGTCATGACTATCTAAGTAAGACCAAGTAGTTAGGTATCAAGCATCAATGGGACTTCCAGTCACTACATAGTCTCAAACATTTGGTACTTAAGTGAGAAGGAATTACAGTAATTTTGCGTACTAAAATACTATATATATTGTATAAAAGGTGATTATTTATTGAGGGAGCTCATTGAAGTATGTTGAATCTATTAGTGAAATGGTGTCACATTACTAGTTTGGTTATTATAGAGAGTATAGTCTCAAACATGAGTGTCTTTGGTTTAGTAAAATTACCTACTTGGAACCGCAAATAAGGATTACATGGACTAACCACTAAGGATTACAATATTAGAGGGCATTACAAAGCAGCTTCCTATGGTGGACCTATATGAATTTTACCAAAATGTTTATAAGTAATATGGATGGAGATATGTGGTGGTGGTATGGTTCCAAGAATGATTAGTTAGGAAGATGTCAGTTTACATCTATTCTATAAGGTGTATATATCAAGTTAATTATGGTTATGTTTTCTTAAAATTAGCTATTTGGAGCTTCAATTCAAGTTTATATAGATAAATAACTCAGGATGACAATATTCAAGGTTAGAGTATAAGCTACAAACATGTGTGAGGGGAGACATATCATGTAGTTAAAAGAACTAGGCAAGAGTTAAGAATAATTTATTACATTTATGTCGAATAAGCTTGCAATGTGAAACTTGTGGCTGCATAGCATGATTGCTACTATGTTGCCAATGCTCCATTATTACATTTGGACTCATTGCTATGTATGGTGGGAAGTAAATTGTTCTTTTAATTATTGCAACATGGTAAGATGCTAGAATTCCACATCTATATTTTGTTTGGATTAGGAATACTTTGTAATAAGATATAAGGATTGGGATAGTTATGAATACATTGAATTTTAGTTGCACATAATCAGCTCAAGAGCTTCAAGTCAATCAAAGAAAAAAGGAATATTAGTCACTCTAATCGACAAAGTAAGTGTGATTTAAATGTAAAGTAGGACTAAGAGTAACATTTTTGGACAATGGTTGTGAATGGCTACTACAGTGAATGGTGTTCTATGCACAAGCCGATCATTATGTTGGAGGGTGGGTTATGTATTTTTTTTATTTAACAGAGGTAGTGCACACATTTAACTAGGTTAATGTTCATCAACTATTAGCTTCCAGAAATTTTTTTGGAAGGTTTGTTATTTTCAAACTATGACTTATCTCATGAACTGGTTGACATGTATGTACTATAATGGAATTCTTATGTCCATAAAATGTAGATTTTGTATGGATAAAATGTCTAGCAAGAGATCATTTTTTCCCAAGGACAATGTATTTTTATTAAAAAATTATGAGTTCTTTTGTTGTGTGGAACATAAGGGTGATCGATCAAAGTAGTACACAATTATGGATAATTGTTGGATTTAGTGAAGCAAAATAGGGTCTTTGAAATTGCACTACTAAAAAGTTAGAAGAAGACCTTTAATCAGCTTGAGGTGGATTAGCTTTTGTCTATAAACTAAATTAATTTTTGTAATCTTCAATAGGGATATTTGGGGGGATTGTAGTATTAGAAAGGTATTGGGTCTAGCTTGAGATTATGTACTCTTCATATGTAATGACTATTTAGGTTAGGCCATGCATTAATGAGATTTGGTAGTTCTATGTTGTGTATGCATCAAAATATTATATTAAATTATGATTAGCCTAAGACCAAATTAGAGATTTTGCAAAGCTTTGTTGTTTATTACTTATTGTACAGGACTTCAATGCCTTACTTGCATAGGGAGACAAAAAAGGAGGTAAAATGTTTACCAGTAAGTAGGCTCAGTACAATTTCTTAATCTCATTCATGATTTAGATCAGACTGGCTTGTAATTTCTTAGAAATTCTTGTATATAAAAAAGATAGGAAGGAGCTTTCATCAACATTGATGGTATGAAAGCTTTCTTAATCATTACTTTGACCCAACTTTCTAACATAGCTCAGTTAAGCACCACTACTTTTATAGTTTAGAAAATTTTTTTTGGACAAAACTAATAAAGGAACCCAATTTGAAAACATCTAGTTGTCTTTTCCACAATCAACTAATGTAGTATATTCATCTTGGAAGATGAAGATTAGAGGAAACTCTATAAAAATTATTTTCACCAAATTTAGTAGAGCCTTGTTAAATTTAAAGAAATAGAGTGCAACAAAACTTTATAATATCCTTTGTAAGACTCACTAGTTGGAATAGCAAATCTAGGAGCTTCAACTAAAGGAGTTAGTAAATCGCTCAAATTAGTTATAGGATGAGCTTTTGGTACAACTTACTACTTTCTTTCATATAATGTGGCTTCAAATGAAGCATGGTAGTAGCAACATGCTAAGGTTCGTTGGCCACCCTTGTGGATTGGAACAAATGTATTTTTTAGGAAGTTGCTACCTATTTGTTTAGAAGCAATTGTATCCACAAACTTAAAAAGGAAGTTAAAAATTGGTGGCCTCCCCAACTAAAATTAAAGACATTCTCATTTAGGTTTTTAGTAAGAGTGTAGCCAAAGAAAGTATGAGCCTCCTCCATCTTTCTAGCCTTCAGGAAATATAAATAGTGATCAAGCAGCCACAGTTGTGGATCTAATTATTGATATGAGATTAGAAATGTAGTGATATCTATATAAAGAAGTAAATCACCTGGTATAGATGACATCTTTGATGAGTTTGTGTATGACTATTAGAGCATTAGTTAGGTGGATATTATTAAA
This sequence comes from Vanilla planifolia, assembly GCA_023846275.1. NCBI lineage: Eukaryota > Viridiplantae > Streptophyta > Magnoliopsida > Asparagales > Orchidaceae > Vanilla > Vanilla planifolia. The sequence goes on along the minus strand of JAIUJO010000159.1, from coordinate 513,258 downwards.
TAATTCTTTAAAGATGGCTTCATGTCGAAATAATGGAAAGAAATGTTTGTCGTTCTTGTTCCTAAAGCTTAAGGTAGTTCTGAACCTAAACGTTTCAAGCCTATTACCCTATGCAGTGTGATTTATAAAATAGTGAAAAAGAGGTTTGTGGCATAATAGAAGACAATGCTTCAAGATATTTTGCCAGGGAATAAGTAGATTTTGGGCTCTATATCTAACAATATATTATTTGCATAGGAAATGGTTTCCTTTTTGAATTTAGCTTCTTTTAGAGAGGGTTTGATGGCAGTAAACATAGATGAGAACCAAGATTATGATAAGATAAATAAGAAATTAATGTTGAATAAGTTAAAGAATGATGTTTTCAACAGTTTGGAGTGATTGGATTAAGGCTTGTATCACTTTGCCAAGATTTGGGATTATCTTTAATGGTGTTTATCTACAATAGATTGAAGAAGTAAGAAGCTTAGATATGCTTGTTTACTTTCACCATACCTTTTTAAGATTATGTGTGAGTATCTTTTGTGGCTTATATAGTACCAACTTTAGTATTCTTTCTTAACTAGGTTTAGGATTAGCCTTTCCTCAACAATGATTACACACCTTCCATATGTCTAATTACATCATTATTTATGCATCAACAATATGTGTTATAGAGAGGTTCATTCAAAATATTATGAAGTAGTATAGGTGATACCCAGGTTAAGTGGTGAATCTTAACAAGGCTTGAGTGTTATTCAATAACACGATGGAACTCAAGTGAAAGAAGATGATAACAAAGAAGTTACACATGCATTAAGTTGTTTAATTAAAATATCTAAGATACCAATTACAACAACTACATTTTGAAAAAGGACTTCAATTTTATCATTAAATGAGTTCAAATGTCAAGATTAATGGCTAAGTCATTGTGGATCTTAGGAATAGAATACATTACCTCTATTCGGAAATTGTTACTCTTTAGAAGCATTGTGGGAGACTTAGAATCAATAATTTGTTAACTTAGTAATCAACATTTGTTGCAAAGCGTTATATGTGAGTGATGGCTCAAGAAGATTTTTTTATGGGTTCAATCCATCAGATCCATGTACCTTACATCTAAGTTACTGAGTATTGCAACCCATAAGATAATTAACAATATGCATTGGAGGATTCCTGTGGGTAACACTATTGTATTCTCTTTAGCTAATTGGTTTGGCATCATCCCTATTTCAACATGGCCAACATATCATAACGTGGAAGTGGATCATTTGATACTGGTAGCAAAGCTAGTTATGAAGCACGATGTGTTAGATTTTTGTATGATGCAAAACTTATTTTTGGTAGATTTTGTAACTCATATTTTACTTTCAATGTTTACCAAATCAAATGAAAGAGATATGTTGTGCTTTAAACAATGTGAGAATACATTGTTGGACTAAAAGATCATTTATAATAATATTTATATGTGCCAAAATTCTATTAGAAAAGAGGTAATGTGGGTTTGGAAATTGATGGTGAAGTCATGGTTTAGCATGTTATCATGGAGATTAATGCCAAATTAACTTCCTACTTGCTCCTATCTATGTACAAGAGGCTTTGAGACATTGGAGCACTTTCTATGGGATACTAATATGATTGAAGATATTAAACACCATTTGTGAGAATTCTATAGTGTGAAACAATTATGGTCCAATAGCTTCACGAATGAGAATTTCAGTATGTGTTTGGTAAAAAGTACGAAAATTGCTTCAATAATGGGGATTCTTAGATTAATTTTTATGAATGTGAATTGTTATTACATCTCATATAGTCAATTTTGCATCCTATGTGTTATTTAATGTTTGCTATAACAAAAATTGTTATGCTCCTACGGAAATGGCTCTAAATTTTGGCTGCACTCCAAAGAAACATTAATTGGCTACTATGACTTGTTTCAACTTTTTGATCTCATATTATAGGAGCTCTAACGACCTCTACGGGCTACTAGTAGTCTCTTATTTGACTCCTCCTTTAGTGGGATGCATTAAACTCAACTACATTGCAACAATACAAGAAGATGTTAAAGTTTTAAATGTTATAGTTATTCGAGACAACATTTGTAGACCTATTATTATTGAAAATACATACTATTTAACAAGACAAGTTTTCCTATTCAAAAGGTGTTGATTATGGTGGTTTGTGTAGTCACACACAACATAGCTCTAAAAATGATGCAGTTCTCATTGAAGATAGTAATCAAAATGGCAAACGTTGATCATATGGACTAGTTAAGGTCACCTTTAAGGAGGCACTTATTGGACAGAGAAAGACCATAGATAATATGAAACTAATGGGAGGTTTTGTTTACTACAAAGAGAGACGAAACAATTTAGATGTCAAGATGCTAGACCCAAAGGATAACTCCATAATTAAAGATGGAATGCATTTTTGAATGACACATGTGAATGATGAATCCACTTCCACCAGTTTTACTTGTGGGTAGAGTGTATAATTGTTTGTTTTTACAATAGATAGCTAGAATACTATATAGTGTAGATGGGGTCATTCGTGAAGATTTTGGGTTGTGTTTTCAATTGGTTGTTTCTGTTTACAAGATTGTGTTTGGTTAGGAGAATCATGGTAAGTTTGTTAGCCTTGCATTGGATTAGACACAAGGATACCAAAATTGATAACGATTATTTAAGTAATTATGTGTGCTCAATCTATATTCATTTTTTGGCACTTCTACTTGTGTACTGAGGCAAGCAGGAATATGTAGTTTATTGTAAAAGCTGAAGGGGATGATATTCAAATTAGGAGTTGGACAACACACATGCAAAGGACATCTTTTGCAAGGGTGTATGTTAGAATGGACCTTTCAAGGCTACTTATAGTGGGATAAAGGACAATTTGACCCTTTGGTTGGTCTTTTTAATTGTTTTTATACAAGGGATTATCTACTATTATGTTCACACATGGTAAGGTCAGATAGTATTTTGGATATGCTATACCTAGGAAACTGATTCAATATAATTGCTATATTTGAGAGCACTTGTCCATTAAATGCAATACTTTATCAAGAAAAAGATGTGGGGGCTGCCTCGATGTAGGTGTGAATAAGAGAGCATGATGAGAAGAGATAAGGACGGGGACCTTGACTGGTAGTTTAGCCACAAAAGAAGAGGTTGATTACATTAGCATAATGGTGGAGGACAAAACTAGGTAAACTTATAAGCTAATAATATATGTAGAAATAGGAGAGTATGAGGCATTCCCATGTGTTTCAAATCCATCTTTTATTATAGGGATACTAAGAGTCTAGGAAAATGGCAAAGATGTTATGCAACGAATTTTTTAAGACAAATAAAAGAAAACTGAATAATTGAAGAGGAAACTCCATATTAATTTGGAAAATAAAACAAACAAATAGTTATGACAAGGAATCTCAATACAATTTTTGGTAGAGGATTAAGTAGCAGCTTCATTTTCAAAGAACATTTAGAAGATGGTCATATGGATACACTTTTTTGGGATCACTTACAAAGCATATTCGAGATTGCCCATTGTTTTACCTTAAGATTAATTAAGGTTACTATGGCTGCATTTGGCAGGGACAAAGTAGTTATTTATGTTATTGCATTGGCATACATTGCATTAGACTTACTTGTCACAGAATTTTGGTGTGTTCGATAACTTGCATTTGGCTTATTTTGTTGGTTAAGGATTAGGGTAGGCTGAAGCATGGCTATAGGTTTGAGAAGGGGAATCCAAGATAGCTTTTGTACTAGTTATGGTTATTAATAGCTTAGAAATGTTTTCCATCATCTTTGGAATAGATACATTTCATATAGGAAATTAGGGGGATGTACAACTCTTTAGCATGTACTTTGTGGGAGAAGGTTTGAGAAACTACAAGGTACTATGGATCTTCAAGTATGTTGATATCATAATTGTAAAAGAAAAGTTAGTTTGCTCGGTTGGCTTCTAGTACATAGATTGTAATAAAAACCTTATGTTCACCAATAACTCTAAAATGCCATAGGACCATCAAATAGCATGACATTGGAAGAATTATTACACATGGTATAGTGCTACATCTACTTTTGACCCAAATACTATGGTTAATAGTTGGATGGTAAGACAACATTAGGTTATTTTGCCCACCATTTAATTTTGAGGGGTATCATTAAAGAGTTGGATAGATTGATAAATAGGTACATTGGAGTGGATCTAGTGTGATTAATTCTATTCATTATTCAAGCTATAATTTGGTGATGCTCCTCATGGAGTGTGATTGCCTTCGTACTCATGATTTGTGCAATTGGTATATCACACCAACTACTATGTGCTATAGGAATTTGAAGTGTCAAGAAGAAGGTTTATGAGTATGACAAACAATGACCTCTACATGTCCCATGATGCTTTGTTTACACATTATTTACTAGTTTATGCAATTCCTTGGACAATCTAGAATAAGGTATGGGATGTTGGTAAAGGTAAACAAGTGTCCTTCATGTCAAACAATTGGCCTAGATTTCGCTCAATTGAAGTATGGCCAAGATTTTTTAATTTAGATATCGAATAATTAATTCTTGTGTTGGAACTTTTTAAGGAGCATAGCAAATGGCATAATGATAAGATTCAAAATTTGTTTGCTTGTACTTTAGTTTCCATGATAAATTCTAATGAAAGAAATATGCTATATTTAAGATAAAGTGAATACACAATGTTGGAATCTAAATATACCTATAGTAGCATTCATAGTTGCAAAAATATGCAAAGGAAGTTGTCTGGGTTTGGAACTTATATTTACAGCCCAGGCTGATAGTGTTTTTATGGAGATCAATTCTATATCTAATTCCCACTCATTCATGGTTGTGTGTGAGACATTAGGTGTTGTAGGCATCTTACACATAGTGTTGTAAGGATGAAGAAGATATTAAACACTAACATTGGAAAAGCTGTATGTTGAGAGAAATTTAAGGGACTAAAGTCTCCATGATTAATCTTGGTGCTGATGGAAAGAATGGCATGCATTTTAAATCATTGAAAGAGATGTTTAATTATGTTGTGTGAAATATTTGGAATACTAATGTTTTAACTAAAAAAAATTTTGTTTATTGCATTGTAACAACTTTGGATTAATTGAAATGTGTAGGAACATATGGGTATCATGTTTTGTCATGCTGCTCCTCTAAGGAATATATAGTTTTATACTACATGGCTACATGTTCTAACCATCCTAGCCCATCAAGAAAGAGTTTATGCAACCTCCATGAGTTTTTTGTAGCCTAAAATTTTATCCTCCTCCAACAAGATGGGTTAAGCTTATTTCCGATATGGTGGTAAAAGAGAATCTTAATACTGGTATTGGCAAAATTATGTGAGATCAATTGGGCAAGCCGATAACTATTGCTTGTAAAATATGCAGTTTAGAGGTGGCCTCTAGCATGGAACTTATAGCAAGTCTTAAGTCCATGAAACTCCTTATAATTTATTTCATAATATGCATGCCATAGAAATTGAATCCTACTTGACAATAGCTAGTCTCGAAGTAATTCAATTGTTAGTGTCTACCACTTATTGGAGTAGTAATCAAAGTGCTATTAATTTTGCAAATGGTATGAGGCCTTTCAAGCTTTCACACAGACTACAACAAAGCAACTATGTAGTTGATTGGTTTGTGTACCATGCCCTTTTATATGATTTTGTGTGGGATAGAGGAATGCTCCTTTGCAAACAACTTTTGTGATATCTTTACTCAAACTTTATGTTTGAACCTCCATAAGGAGATTATATTGTAGACGTCAGCAATATCTATTATCATGGAACCCTCATAGCATCAATTGCATTTGGCATAATATATTGCCTTATGTCATAGGACTATAATTTTAGAGGGTGCTTGGAAGTTGTAGTATGGCAAACTACATTTGGCTAATGTTGCAAATCACAACATGTGATTCTTTCAGAATATGGCTAGTTTTACAAACTCAAGCAATTATATTCAACTTACAAATGATTGTGGAAAGTTGTTGGCTTCCCAATTGAAATTAAAGAAATACTCATGTAGTATGTTAATAAGAAGTGGAGTAGCTTTCAGTAATATATTTCTTCACCACCTTTCCAGCATTATAGAACTACCAATAATGTGTATTCAATAGCTCTCTTCACATCAAATAAGTGATGCTAAGACTAGGATTGATTTATCACTATTAAAAGAAATAAAGGACCAAACATGGATGGCATCTCTATCAAGTTTGTTGTTAGGAAATAAAATGTTACTAAGAAAAATATTAACAAGGCTATGAAAGTATTTTTTAATAGTAGTTGGATGCCTAAAACATGGAAAGATATGTTGGTCATTCTTATTCCATAGTTTTAGGGTGCTTACAAACACAAATAATTTAAACCATTAAGACTTTGCAATGTGATATACAAAATTATAAGTAATATTTTGTTATGGGTAAATTGTAGATGCTTCTTCTGAATATTATTGCAAGAGAACAATTTGCTTTTGTCCTTGTTAAGAAATATTATGCAAAATATTTTTGACACAGTAGATGACAACCTATATAGCCTCGTGTAAATAGAAAGAAGGGCTTCGAAGTCTTATATTGGACATGGATCATGCTTATGATAAGGTTAATTGGTAGTTTATGCCTAATATATTTAACCATTTGTTGTTTTTTAATATTTGGAGTACTAGATTGAGGCTTGTATCACTACACCAAGATTTTTGATTACACTAAATTGGATTCACTTTTCATATATTAAAGTTGAGAGGGGTGTTATGTAGTGGTTATTATTTTGACCATAACATTTTTCTATTATATATGAATATCTCTTTGGACTTATTATGTAGCAGGTGGAGCTTACTGTCATAGTTGGGATCAGAAGTGGTACTTCTTCACCTATGATTTCTCACTTTCTTTATGCTGATGTTGTTTTGATCAATGTTGAAACTACTTGTGTTGTAGTAAGGAACTTTAAGGATATTATGAAATGGTATGGACTACATTTAGGCTAAGAGATCAATCTTAACAAATCCAAAGTTTTGTTTAGCAAGGGAATCATATGCAAGCATAAGAAGATGATTTTTAAGGAAGTTGCATAAGCCCCAAGGGCTCAATTCAAATATTTAGGCATCATTATTGAAGCAACTAAGTCACAAAAAAAGCTTTAATTTTCCTATTGATTAAGTTGAAAAGTGCATGGCTAAATAGAGGATCAGGGATCTATTTATGATGGGGCATGTTTTCATGATCAACTTGATGTTTACTACCATTGTTGCATATTACTTAACCCATTTTTTTAATTCCAAGAGGCATTGTTGTGGAGTTATAAAAATTGATATGCAGGTTCTTGTTGAGTGTCTTTAATGACATAATTCTATACATAATGTAAGCTAAAATCTAGTTACTCTCCCTATGGAGTGTGATGGCCTTGTAATTCTTTGCTTGTTTACATTACAAGTTGTAATGATTACAAAGTACTAAAGGTGAGTTATGGCTTTGAAAGAAGGTTTATTGGTTCAAGTCTTTAGCTACAAATATTGTATGGTGAATAGTAATCTTTTTATGTAATGTAAAGCTTCATATATGTGTAAGCTAATTTGTAGTGTTGTGTAATGGACAAAAAAGGATATGGTTTGGCACATTCCAAATGGCTATTAGGTTTTTTTCATGCCAAATAATTGTCTTGTCTTTCTTTTAGCTGCATTAACGCCAACATATATCCATGTGGACATCAAACATCCAATTCAATTGGTAGAACGTTTAAGGAGCATGATGTTTGGGACCAAGTTATGATGCAAAATATGTTTGCATAAACTTTGGTTTCCAATATTATGCACCATCTTGTGAAAAATAAAATGCAAAGGATATACTATATTTCAATCAGAGTGAAGACATATTGTTATAATCAAAATCTATATAGAACAACATGTATAGTAGCCAAAACTCAATGTTAGATGAAGCTATGCAGATTTAGAATTTGAAGCTGTAGCCTTGGATGAATGTGTTTATGTGGAGATTGATTTCAAATTTTTCTTCCCACTCATTCTCTGATGTGTGCAAGAGGGGCTAGCTCTAGGATTTTTTTCCATCGATATGCAAGGTGGAGGAAGATATTATGCATTACTTTTGGGAATGTCATAAGGTTAAAGAATATTTGGTGAGTAACTTCGTAATTACAAATTTTTGTGCTGGAGGAAATAATGACATGCATTTTAAATAATTAATTGCTTTATTTTGTTTGATGGAGATTAATATTTAAGCTTCTAATACATATAAGCAATCAAGTTTACTACTACAACATTGTACCAACTTTTGATTAACAGAAATCTCTAAGCACATGTGGGTAAGATGTTTAGCCTTATTACTCTTCAAAGAAGAATTCATTTTGATGCTTCTACTAATACTATACATTCCATTCATCCTAGCCCATCTGATGGGAGTTCTTATAACCTTTAGGGGCATTGTCTAACCTTTAATAGACTCCTCCTCTACCAAAGTGTGTTAAGCTTAATTATAATGTAGTAATGAAAGGGAACCTTAATACTACAACTAGCATAATTATTTAAGGTTACTTGGGAAAATTGATTACTATTGATCACAAAATGTGGATTTTAAGACTAGCCTTCACCATAGAAGCTATTGCTATTTTTGAAGCCACGGAGCTCCTTACAACTCTATTTCTTGATATTCATGTTACAAAAATAAAATCTTACTCTACAATATCCATTGCTAAAGTAAGTCAGATGCTGGCCTATACCTCTTGTAGGAGTAATTATCAAAGTGTTATTAATTTTGTAATGGGTATGGATTCCTTCAAACTTTCCCACATACTATGTCAAGGTGCTATGTAGCTCATTGGGTTGTTCATATTGCACTTTTTTATTATTTTGGCAAGCGATTGACGAATGCCCATTCCTAAATAGCTTATGTGTTGTCAATATTTTTTACATTGTGTATAAGCCTCCTTATAGAGAGAATGTAGTAGGATTTAACGATTTTGTATCAAGGAACCCAAATGGGGTTGTATAATATAAGCACTAAAAGATTATATTAATAGTTGCATAGCTTGGGACCAAACTAAATAATTAGCAAAGCTCGGTGGATCATCGATTGTTGCTACGCATTTCAATGCCTTGTGTAGAATGAGAAAAAGAAGGAAAAAGCTTCAATAGTAGCTAGGCTAAGTATGAGTTCTCCAAATTCATTCATGATCTTTATCTAACTAACATGGGATTTATTGAGAATAAAATTAGCTAGTGTAATAATATGGTGCAGAATGCAAAAATATATGATAGAGTAGATAGAGCTTTCATTAATAGTAATTGTATGCAAGTTTTATTGAGTACTGTAGCAACACATCTTCCTTATATTGACAAGGACCACTACCCTCTACTTATTATATTTAGATAGTTGTCATTGAATAAAATTGATAAGAGAACCCAATTTGGAAATATATGGCTATCATTTCCACATTCAACTAATGTAACGTTGGCAACATGGAAAAGGAAAGTTACAAGAAACCCTATGGATGGTCTATTTAGCAAAGCATTGTTAATTTAAAGAAATGGAGAGTAGTTGAGCTAGGTAATATTCTTAATTGGCCACATGAGTTGGAATAGGAGATTTAAGAGCTCCAATTAAAGGAATCTGATAAAGGATTAACAAAGCTAGAAATTGATCTTTTAGCACAATATATTGCTTCTCACCACAAGGCAATTACTTTAGATGAAGCGTGGTGGTGTTAATGTGCCAAGCTTTAATCAACCAACCTTGCAGATCAAAACACTCATTTCTTTTACAAAACATAACCTACATAAAAGGCAATTATATACATCATCTAAAAAATGATAATAGGGACTTTGTAACTTATATCAACTATGCTTAAAGACATTCTAATATGGTTCTTCAGAAAAAAAGTGTTGTTTTACGTAATATGAACCTCCTTGGCCTATTAAATATTTCAAAGCTATCAATAGTGAGCAAGAAACTACTCTTATGGCTCCAATCAAAGGTCATCAAATAAAAAAATGTTTTGTTTCTATGAAAAGAAATAAATCCTTTGGTGTGGTGACATCATTATTATGTTTGTGTTTTATTATTAGAACATTACTGAGGCAAATATTGTGATAGTTATGAAACAATTCTGTAAAGATAAATGTATGCCTAAATTAGTGAAAGACATAATGGTCGTTATCATCCCTAAAGTTCAAGGTGCTCTAAAACCTAAACAGTTCTGTTCCAATTGTCTTTTGAATGTGATCTACATAGTTTTGACCAACCTTTTTTTAAGTGGGCTAAAATAGTGCTTCCTGATATTATTATAAAGGAACAAGTTACCATAGCACTTGGTCATGATATATTGAATAATATACTTTTGGCACAAGAAAAGCTACTCATATAAAACTTTATGTTAGATATGTCAATGCTATTTATAATTCCTAAATTTTTTGTGTTGTTGGACTGATGCTTTTATCGTTAGATAAAGATTTGAGATTATGTTTATTGGTATCAGTCTTCATTGGACTTAAGTTACCATGAGTCATAGGCATGGTTGGCCAATATTATGATACCTTTTTACCATTCAGTATAAATATCTTACTTGGGTTATTCAATATTAGGTTGAGAAAGCTTTCTGATTGGGATTAAGATTCCCTTCATCCAAAATTATTAGACACTATCTATATGTTGATGATTTCATGATTGTTGCAGCAACAACATTTACTATAGTGGGGATTATTTGGAACATTACAAAGTAGTATGGGAAACAGCCTAGCTTGGTAGTTAGTCTTAATAAATCCGTAGTATTATTTAGCAATGGGAATAAGTGCAAGAGGAGGAAGTTGATAATAAGAAAATTGCTTATAAGTTAAGATTTTCATTTAAAATATTTAGGCATGCCTATTGTAATAATTAGACCTTAAAAAAGAGACTTTAAATCTATCATATGTCAACTTGAAAGTTGTGTGTAAAGATGGATGATCAAATCACTATTGATTGCATAGCATATTGTCAATATCAACTTGGTATTAGCTACTTTTCCTATCAATCAAATAGAACATTCCTTAGTTTTTTGTGGCATTATTTTTAAGTTGATGTGTTTGTATATGGGGAGAAATCTAATATTAGCAGCACCATACATTCTACCTACTTGGAATTAGTAACTTTTCCTAAGGTGTGCGGAGGACTTCTAGGTCATAGTTTATTAACATGGTAAGTACCATTGATTACTAAACATTACAAGTGTGATGGCTTAGGAAGACAATTTATGAGTTTAGGCATTCATATACAATTATTTTGTGACAAACAATAGTTTCTATTTGCCATGTGGTGCAACACTTGTGGGCAAGTTAATCATTATTGTGGAACCTTAGACAATTAACAATGTAGTTTGGTAGATTATTGAGTGTAATTCAATTTAATTCTTGTCAAATAATTGACTTAACATTCTCCTTATTGCTTTGTGTCCCACATATATTAGCATGGAAGTGGACCATCAGGTTGATGTAGCAGAGCTAATTAAAGAGCTTGGTGTGTGGGATCTTGTTAACATAAAAAATTTATTTACAACACATTTCATATTTTGGATTATGCATTCCCTTAAGGATAAAATAAATGAAAAAAATGTGTTGTACTTCAAACAAAGTGAGGACATAGTGTTGCAATAGAGAATAATTTATAGCTGCATGCCTATGGTCGAAATCTTAACAAGAGAACAGTCTACATAAGTTTAGAAAATGAACCTATAGCCCTGGGTGAGTGTCATTGTATGGAGATTACTCTTGAATTTAGTTCTTACTTTCTGTTGGATATGTGCAAGAGGGATTGAGACATTGGTCTTCTTCCCATAGGGATGTAATGTGATAGAGAATGTACAACATAGCCTATGAAAATGCCATACGACAAAGGCATTTTAATTGAACAACTTCATAAATGCTAATCTCATTCTGGGTAGGGTAAACAACAAGGATTATAATTCTTTAAAATAGCTTTTTGGCTGGTTGATAGGGAATATATGGTTCATAATTACATCTCATTGAATTAAACATACTACATAACCATTATATCACCTTTTGCTTAGAAAAAATTTGAAAGCACATGCAGACATGATGCTCAATTTTGTTGCACTCCAAAGAATTATTCCATTCACTACAATGCTTGTTGAATTTCTCCTATCTCATCTAGTGGCAGATCTAGTGGCCCTTGGAAGCTATTTATTACCTTTTATTTGAATCCTCTAATTGGTTGGACAAGGTTCAATATTGATGTAGCTATGCAAGATAATGTGAATGTTGGAATTGGTGTAGTTGTTAAGAATAAATTAGGAAGTCTTATTATTATTGCTATAAGAACTTGGACATTAGGTTCAAGTACCATTATTGGACTACTACTATTCCTGAAGTAATGGAGCTCCTTAGAAAGCTACTTCCTAATATCTATGTAGTGGTGATAAAATTAGATTCTATGATAGCTATTAATGAAGTGAACTATTTGCTTACATATACAATGAATAAGAGTATCTATCACACTGATATTACGTATGTGTATGATTTGAAATCCTCCAAACTAACCCATAAAAATTATCAAATCAACTGCGCAACCAACTAAGATGTGTATCGCTCTATTTTATATGATTTTATTTCAGATTAGGAAATGACACTTCCCAAACTGCTTCAACATCATCTGTTTATTGATTTTATGTATAAAACTCCTTATGGAGTGTATGATTAGGTAATTTGTGTGCCTACTTTCTTCCTTGAATGTAGTAGTTATCCCTTAGGCTCCTTCTCCAAAATATAACCGAAAAGCTTGGTCACTCATCACCACCATAATGGATTTTTATCCTACAATCAAAAGATGATAAGGCAGAAATTCAAATTATGCATCATCAACACGGAGGATGTGCTTTCCGAACAATTATCATGAATTAGCTCAAGAATTACTATGACTATCCAAGTAGTATGCACCATTGAACAAACTGTAATTAATTTAAGGAGCCATTTAAAATTTGACTACCTGAAACCAATCATACCTACAATACATGGCTTAATCTTTTAGACAAGCATATTACTACTAGTAGGATCGACAAGGTAGCTACATAGAAGTGAAGCTCTAGGCATACCTCTTTTCATAGTTGATATATTTCACTTTTTTTTAGATAATACATAAAGGAAGAATGAATTCAATGAAGTTTCAATACCGTCCCTCAACTTTCAAAATGTCGTCACTAAATAATAACATTCTTTAGTGACAATCTTAACTGGTAGATATTTTATATAACAATAAGTGATTTCTACGACCTTGCCAACATGAGAGTAAGGATGATCACACAATCAATAGCATAACAAAATTTGAATAGTGACATCATAGGAGAAGTATGGCATCAATCAAAGAATTGAATGGAATTGGCCTATCTGATAGGAACATAGGCAACATATAAGCTTCCCCCTTCGGAAGGTTTGATGACATGAAAAAGCCATACACATAGTGATTGACCACAACAAGAGGTACGCAAGTCATAAGAAGTAGCACCACAAAAAAAATCTTTTATGCAAAGTAATCTCAAGCCATTCCAATCCTATAAGCCTAAAGAGCTCTAAAGATATACAAAAAGATGCACAAATGGTCTACTTATGGATAAAAGATTTAGCTAGCACTCACATGACATGACAAGCAACATGGCTTAGAAAAGGGAACTAGAATTCAAATGATCTTTAGTGGTATGTATTAATCAAATAGCCAATAAAATGCCTAAATATTGTTACACCTTCTAAATCAAAGATGTTGAGCATGACCCTTTTCAAACTGCAAAATCTTTTGTATAAGTCACTAAGTAAACTACATGCTGAAAACTTGGCCATCCACTAAGCACACCACATTAATAAATTAAAAAAGTTAGAATTCCATAACTAAAAGGTCACACTTGCCAGCCAACAAAGTCATAGGTAAAGGAAGTCACAGCATATGGGTGTGGTAAGACACTATGAGCTACATCACACATATGCAACAGTATTCTAAACCATCACTTGGCCAAGATTAATTTACACCATTAAAGTTTCATGGTGGCACAGGTGAACACCATGCCAAATAATGCTAGAGTAGCAAGAAAGGTGCAACAGTTCCACATTGCAACAAGTCTAATCCCTATTAGAGTAGCACCTAATTCGTACCTTAGCAATCTTGATTGATGATAATGGTAAAAAAAGTATTATGCATTTTAGGCACAAATTGCTTCACTTTAAGAAAACTAGTGCATAAAGAAGGGGGAAGGCAGCACTCTTTGCTTCATAAAGGACAAGGGTTTGGAGTGCAAGGAGGCACCACAAAATTTTCACAACAACCTGAGCAAAATAACATAGCATAATGCCCCATAGAGTGGTACTTTGAACATGCACAATGACAAGTTTCCAAAAAAGGATTCACCTTATACATGCTCCAACAACCCATAGCATTCAAAATACCAAAAAAAATACACATTATAAGCCCTGACCTCAAGAAGGACAACAAAAATTAGGGTGTGAGCCAACTGGCTACTCTTGAATACAATGCATTGTTACTTCTAAAAGTGTTGTAATGCATGCAACTACAACATCATGTGACTATGGAGATTTCCCAACTTGTACAAACCATGGTGCTTTCTACACCATACAACTCTTGCTTCACTATGGACCATATTGGATTGTGCATTGTCCCTTTTGAATTGAATTTTGCATTAATTCTATCAAGATAAAGGTGTCTACAAATAACACATTAAAAACTCGATGCACTAGTAAGCCACAATGAAAAAAATACCTTTAAAAGTTACCCACTGGGTGCCCAACAAGGTGCATGCAAAGGATCAAAAAAGGCATAGGCAAACTGGCAATCATGCACAAGCATAATATTGTAGTAGACTCAATACTCTATTCTACATCAAGCTTGGGATGTAACCAAGTATGCACAAATCATACTGCATATTGCAACAATTTAGTCAAATAAGAAGAAACGTATCTCAATAAGACATAACCTTATACTAGCACTAGCATGCCACAACAATAAAATCAAAAAACATTACCCTTAGCTATCTCAATAGCCATGCACAGAAATTCATTGGCGACCTTTTGTCCTACTGCACATTGCTAGGTATGAAACTTATCATTCATATTCCCTAGTGCATATTTCACCATCCAAGTTACACTTCAAGGTGGGTTGCATCGTGTGATATTTTGCCACATGTGGATTGCATATTGTAAAATTTGTGCCATGTTGAAAGGCAAGTCTACATATATGGCATCTCCTTATCAATGTGCCAGTAGATCAGATGGTTAAAAATTCGAAAAAAACCTATACTTTGTAGCAATCAAAGCATGTCACAAGAAACACATGGACTTCCTACCTATCATAGTAATAGTGGGATCCAATGTGTGGCTATGGAGGAAGCCTAGCATGCACAATCCCTACGACATGAACACCATCCAACCACCACTTCATCATTAGCCACACCATGCCACGCATTACCCCATTTTGATTACTTGTGAAAATTCTATCAAGGGAGTAGGCAAGTCTCCTAGTAGAGCATCACCTTATCCATGCACCAATAGTGCACAATGCCAAAAATCCCAAAAGAAGTTACACTTTATGGGCCTCAATTGATGCACACATTAAATGCAACAAAGGGAGCGAGTAGTAACAACCACGTTTGTGAATAGTACATTACTGGTGCTGTAATGCACCAAGTGCTTTACCATAGAGTAGCTTTAATAGCACAAAGCTATTGTCACAACTAAACTTGCACAAAGCCTATAGCACATTGCACCATCCAAGTGCCTCTTTGCCATGTGCCACACTACACCTCATCTTGTGGATTGCATATTAAAAATAATTTTGTTAAAGAAGAAGCCACATTTATCACTTGGTCATCACCCATTGTAAGTGACAACAGCTCATAGTTCTAAAAATTTGGAAAAAATGTTACACTTTGTTAAAGAAAAGAGTTAATTTCAATGGATGTAGCTGGGTGTGTGTGAACAAGAAGTAACATTCTAGCTAGTGCTACAAGATGTCCAGGCCTCTACAAAGCACATAGCTACATCAATCTACAGTTGGGTTGCAGCTAAACATGTGCAAACCCCATTAAATATTACATCACTAAAAAACTACTTCAACATAGGCCATATTGCATTACACATTTCTTATTGTGGATGACATATTACTTGTATTTAGTAAAGGAAGAATACATGTCCTTGTGCTAGAAATCTAGAATGCTAAAAATCCAAAAAAATTACACAACATAGGTCCCATTAGCCATGCACAAGATGACATAGACCTAGTTTAGATTGGCTTCTATGCTTGGGAAATATTAAAAATCATCCACGATTAAGGAAGAAGCACAACATCCATAAACCTTCACTCATTATGCTTTATCTATCTTTTAATTAGCTATGGGCCACCCCACATAATGTCCTTAGTGATTACACATATTGATAGTTATATCCCAAAGGAAGGCATGTCTCTCTATAAAGGATCATATTATGTACATGCTAGTGGACCACAACATAAAAACCTACTAGAAAGTTAAACTTTGTTGGCCTCACCAGCCATAACCACAAGATACCATTGACTGCTCTTGAGGCTGGCTACAACACAAGCAAACATTGTGTTATTGCTCATAGCTAGGGATTATGCCCATCATCAACAAACTTCATAACACATCGAACCATCCAACTTTCATTTCATCGTTACTGTTGGCCACATTGCATCATACATTACCTCTTATGAATTTCAATTTTCAAAAATTCTATCATTAATGAAGGAAAGTATTTTAATAAATTCTTGCGACATTGAAGAGACAATATATCGTAGTGCTAAAAAGCTAAAAAAATCTACTTTGTTAGCCCCATAAGGTGCATGCATACTTTTGTATTAAGAACTTTTCTTTGTAGTGTTTTGCTTGGGCCATAGCCCAAAATAAACCATGTGAATATTAAACCCTTTAACTTTTGCTTCACTATAAGCTACACTATTCCCTATATTGTCCCTTGTAGATTATACATTGTAGTATGTTTTCCATGGGAAGTACATCTCCTAGTACTACATCACCATATCCATGCATTAACAACTTGAAGCTCTAAAAAAGCATTAAAATGCTACAATCAGTAGATCCTACGATATACGTGAAATTTATGTCATTGGGTGAACACTGATTTGAGGCCTAACACATGAACTGTTCTTTACTGTTCTTACAAATATTATATTAACACGCACATACACACATAATACTATTGCATGAAAGGTGCTATGTTGCATGCATAGCAATAGTAGTGTGTAACTATGATGGTAGCCAAGTAAGAACAAGACGTAAGGCTTATTGCATCATCAAACTTTCACTCCACCTAGAGCAACACTTCACCTCACATTGCCCTTTATGGATTACATATTATGTTGATTCCATCAAAAGAGATGAAAAGTCGTTAATTAGGCATAATCTTATACATGAATTAGTAGTTTATATTGTTAAAAATCCAAAAACAGTTAAACTTTGTAGGCCAAACCTACCTTACACATAGGATGTCGTTATGGATGAATAAGTTGTCTATCATGAGAGCATAAGGTGCTACAACTAGTATAGTTCTTTGTCATGCATGTAGTTTAAATAGTGCATGACTAAGTGTGTATCCTGCAATGCATAAACCTTAGCACATATTGTATTATCCAACTTCTTCTTTGCTATGGGCCACAATGAGCTGCGTATTGTCTCTTATGAATTATATATTTTGATCATTTTGATAAGGCATAAGGCAAGTCTCCTAATAAGGAATCTACTTATTCATGTTTGTATAACCCAAGTTAAAGAAAATACCAAAAAACATTAAAGATTATGGGCAAATGAGCCACGTGTATAACATGCTACAAAGCACATATGGCATTGTTACCATGCAAGCACACACTATTATGGCACACCCATTGCCATATTACACATGTAATAGCTACAGCACATGGCTAAGGTCATAGCCAATGATGCACAAAACCTAATGCATCTTGCTTCATCCAACTTTTGCTTCTCTTCAAGCAATCGCATAGCACATTACCCCTTAAGGATTGCATATTGTCACTATTTTATGAACCAAGATGGCAAGTTTCTTAGATGGGCATCATCATATCCATGTGTAAGAAGCCTACAATGCTAAATGTCTCCAATACATTGCACTTTTTTGGTCACATAATCCATGCACATCGACTACCATTGGGCATGTGTAAACAAACTAGTTACTATGCATTGACATGCTATAATGCATAGTTCTATATCTAATGACCATCTATAGTAGTTCACAAATATCAATGCAACGCAACATGAATAAACCATGGTACACATTCCACTATTGAACATCTACTTCACCATGTGGTGCTTCTCCAAATTATGCATCACATATACAAGAGCCAGTAACTTGTAAGGCAAAAAATCCCAAAAAAAGTTACACTTTATGGGCCCCACCAGCTGCATGGATAGGATGGTTCACGGTGTGCTTGGATTGGCTGTCGTGCAAGAATAGTGCTCTGTCATGCATGCAATAGTAGTAGCTTGTTGTTAGTGGCATAAGCCACCATACAAAAACACAAGTGCATGTTACACTGTTCAACTTCCACTTTATCATCGACCACATCTTGCAGCACATTGCCCCTTATGGATGGCATATTGCAACAATTATGTTAATAGATAACGTAAGCCTGATAATAGGGCATCATCTTATCTAAGCATCACTATGCTAAAACACTATAAATCTCGTAAGAGGTTACCCTTTGTTAGGCCCATAAAAAGCATGTAAAGGATGCCATAGGGTGTGCATGGATCACATGCAACACATGTAGTTCTTACAGCATGTCGACAGGGCCACAGCCCAGTATACACAAACCTAAGCACATCTTGCACCATCCAGCTTCTGCTTCATCGTGTGTCATACTTTAACATACATTACTTCTTTTGGTTGCTAATTGAGACAACTCTATCATGGAAGAAGGCAATTCCCTTAATTGAGTAGCTTTGCATACTTGCCCAAACAATAAAGTGACACTTTTGTACATGCACATAGAATCCCTATGAGTACTCCCATAATAATTGATGCAAGAAGGTATGCAAATTTTTTGAAACCTATGTGGTATCTTTTGGAATGGATGAATGAATCTAATACGACATAAGTTTAGATCTCATTGATCATGACAATTTATGGAGAAATAAAAATGTTATAACTCCTGTAATGTGCCACCCAACTTCCACAATAGGGAATTAAGGAAGCCTCTGAGGGGCATGAGGTAGATCATATAGTACCATTCCAACTAACACACAAAATGTTGTAATGTGGTGAAGGTGGAGCTAATAAGTGGAGCAAACTAAATAAGCAGGCAAGCATGCAATTGGTAGTTCGGAACTTTTCTCATGTCTATGCCTTTGAAGGGATGAATTTGTTCTGACAAAGGGTTGGACCTTAGTGAATCATGATAGCAATGCCATTCTATTAATTACAATGCCTTATTACAAATTTAAGTCTTATATAAGGTAATTTACCAACCATTCATCCTTAGATATCATTTCTTATGGTGCCCTTGCCATCAAACGTTCTACAACACTAAGTGATCCCATGGTCAAGTGCCCTTAGGTTGCAAAACCCTTTCTACCATTAGGTGAATGATGGGCCTAGGCATCACATCTTTGCAAGATTTTGACTTAGAGATGTTTAGGCATAAATTTGCACAACATAGCTTTGCATCATTAGCTTTTCAACCAAGCATGATGATAAATACTGTGAATCAATGGTTCATCTCATACTAGATTGAATTACTATCAAGACACATTCATTAATACGATAAAATTAGAATGTCTCATGATGGTCTAAACCAAGCTCATGTTTCTTATTGATGTGTTAGCAATCCAAGACTTGGTGAATTCTACTTCCTAATGATAGAAAGAGCTGACATTAAAGAATCCAAAAGCAACACCACTATGAATGTTTGGCTATAACAAACAAGTTATTCGTGTCGCTACTTTTTGATACCTCTGGGTTCAAATTCTAAAATTAAAAAGCATCAATAGGCCATGCTTTCATGGTTCATATACATACTAAAAATGAGAATAAAATGAGCTTTTACCAATTTGTTTCAAATGGCACTTTTGTTCTTATTGAACTTAACCTGAACCACCTATATTTTCCTTTAGTAAACCCCAAACAAACTCCCTTCTTAAATGTCTTCTTCATGGATCAACCCATTGAGGTAAAACATGAGCAAGTACAAGGGGTTGGGCCCCATCTCCATCTCATAGACAAATAAAATAACTTCTAAATTAGTGTCATTTTGATATCGTTGTCATGTTTACTCCTACTTATATTACACCTTTCAAATCATTTCATAAAGTTAAACTAAAGCTGAGCCCAACACGATCTCCTTTACCCACTGATTTTGTCAAGACCATTCAATTAGTTGATGTTTCTTTTGATAGCAGTTTTGGATGATATAAATGTCATTAATCCATTCATGTGCTTCATTATTTAGATGATGAGAAATTTTGCTATCATAAGAGATTCATAGTTACTCTATTAATTTAGATGCACTTGGTTGAATTTCTTCACTTCAAAATTCAAACCACTTAGCAGAAATCACGTTACATTAGCATCGAAGGACCATCACAATTCTTTGTTTTAATTAAAAAGTTGGATACCTAATGTCCAAACAAGTACTGAGATGATCATTTGCTGCACCCCTAATGGACACATGTTGACCCACTTTCTTTACATGAGATCATGAGCAATCTTTCAATAGTTCATAGGTATGGCACTGGGACACTCGTGCTCAACCCTTAGAGCTGTTACATTTTCCTAAAGTTACCTATCAATTTTGTCAACTACACTTACCTAAAATGCTACAACATTAAGAGGTTGTTTACCTTGGATACTTGATGCGGTTCTGATTATGATAGGGCATGGAAGACACTAGTCCATCTTGATTTTCAAGGGTCACTGGAACACATAAAAGACTACTCAATATGTATTTCTCTTCTAACCACTTGGCCCCAATTTTGGAAGAGTAATTTCTGTGGTATATCAACTATTCAGTAGAAAAGATAACTCTTCTTGAGGCCCAACCGATATCTTTGGACAACTTGACATTGCCATCAACTGCTACATCCAATCTCAAGAAATTGATCTGAACTCATTTATGAAGCTCTTACCATATGGAATTCTTCAAAGTGTTTCTCTCATCTCTTTGGATTGACTAATCCATCTAGAATTGTAGCTCACATAGAACCTTCTCCTCTTTAGGCTTCAAAGTTCTCATTTGAATATTTACTACTACCACCAAGACCTACATCGATGAATGCTCCACATAAGTTGTGCTCTATGTGTTACAATGACCATTGCACTGTCCTGGTTATTAAGGTATTGCATTTCACTAATGGTCAAGAGTGGGTTGCGCACTTAAGAACCATCCATTTCCAAGGCTAGTGATTTAATGGGTGAGTTGTTACACACTCCTTGGTGAATTTCAATGTCCTTGACCACCAACCTACTATCTTAACTGATCAACACCCTTTATGGGCGCTAGATTAGCGCTCATTTGGAAGTTGTAATCTAGCTTTTGGTTCATTATGCATCATCAATTTATCTTAGAAAAAATGTCTTACATGGAATTTGGATTGCTTCATTCAATTTATCAAAGAAATCAAGTCATCTATTAGATTTTTACCTATCAAAAGTTTGACAATAAGTCAAAAGCTTTCTACCCCAATTCCTTTATTCATTAGCTTTACCTAATAAAACTCCAATATTTGCTCCAATTATCTAAAGGGAAGTTGTAAAGGGAACAAACTACTAGATGGTTTGATTAGTCTTTTGCCTTTAGAGCCAAGTGAGATGAATGATTTGCACAACAAAATCAATGTAGGAATCCACCAAAGTCTCTTCTTACATCATCTTACTTTGGCATAGTTCACCTTATTTTAGGTCCCAATAGTAATGCTCTCTTTCAAACCCTTCATAGAAGATTTGGGTCAATTTGTCACTCACTAATGGAATTGGGATCCCATCGGTAATCTTCCTTGCACCCTTTCAGCATGCTCACCCATCAACTTGCTAATGTGTATGATGCCACAAGGCATACCTCAAAGCTATGAGTATTAAAACTAACTGTCACGATAATTTCTCCACCGGAAACATCCATCATGATTCTTGCAATGATGATTGCCTATGGTGGTCCACTCCACAAGCCATGAAACAAAACACATGAGGGCAATCTACAACATATCAAGGTGCACGATGAGCACCTATTTCCTTCCCTCCAAATTATTTGAAGCATTTTTTGGCTCAATTTTCAAATTCCTTTTCAAATTTCCCTCTTTGTGCTTGTTTTTTATCAATCCCTCCAATTATTTTGCCTTTAGTGCAATTTACCACCTAGTTTTGGCTACTTTCCCTAATAAACTAACTCATTGATAATGCCTTATGTAGTAATAGAATAAAAATTAAATGGGGCTCTCATAATCAAATTTGTGATTGTCTAAAGGGCTTGGTCTCAATCCATTACTAGGGATGCATCTCTAAAGAATTATTTCTGCTTCAAGCAGTCTAATTTTCATGCTTGGTTGGTCTTGCCTCACTTGTCGTTATTTAGAGAATCCTCATAAGTTCCTTCACCTCCACCTATTTATATGGTTAATATTAAAGGGTAGCCTCAACAAACTTGGTGCTATTATTCCACACCATGGAGCATGGAGTTGGATTTGTGAGTGGGATCTAGTTGTCACACTACAACATCAACTCCTTTTATCCAAAACAACAACATAGAAGAAGCCATCTTTTACCCACTAATAGTCTAACATCACCCAAAGAATCTACATGTCGTGCTATAGAACAAGGTTCCATAGATCATGTCTAGATAAGGGACGACACCAAAAGCAATGATTCTTACCTTTCAAAACATGTTATATGTCACATTATACAATTCTAGGTATGCCCTTAGCTTGAATCTTTAGGCACAACTTACATTGAAAAATTGGATGGTTCATAGGACTATATAATTCAAAACTTCTATCACATTTTACATACATCTTCATTGGTACAAGAGCCTAGATATTCATTATCAAGAGTCATTGAATTATCGATTGCTAAACCCACTAAATCGATGACAAACAACATACACATGTCCAACTTAACAGTTTTCTTCCTTCAAAACAAGTGTGTGCCTATAAGCTTATGTTTATTCCCCAAAACATCAAGCTCAAGATAAAACCAAGAGCATGCATGATGCAAGAATATGAGAGCAAATACTTGTCATACCCCAACAAGTTCTAGAAATCATTCAATCATTTGTAGCTCTCATAAATGATTCTTTTGTAAATTTACTTATGGAAGCCTTGTTATAACTATTCAATCCTCTAAATGATTAAATCTAATGGATTACTTGCAAAGTCCTACATGATAATACTTTTGCATCATAGTGATATGAATAGATGGCCAGACAATTCAATTAGTAAAAGTGATAGAGAGTGTGCACAGATGGTAGTAATGTAGTTCACACAAGGCTATAACTCTTGCTTACTAGAATTTGTCATTATGAAATTTTCTTAATTTACCTAGGCATTTTTACCAAGGAAATGGACTCATTGAATACTTCAATGTTGCACATGAGTGGCCCAGAGATTCGAAGGGAACCACAAATCTAATATTTCTTTAAACTTCTATGGCCTACGTAGCTCTAATCCCACTAAGAGGCTTACCACTAAGCTTGCACACCACATAGCTAATTAGCATTTTAACTCTCATTCATTAATGAAATTAACAAGTCAAATGGCTCTCCCAACTAAGATGGTCAAGCACCACCATTGAAATAATAAAGAAACATCTTTTAATCTATCAATCCATGCTATGTTTGAGAAATGTAAGCTCTCCCATGCTAAGTCAAATTAATTCATAGGATCAACTTCTAATTGTGCTCTTCTATCAAATATTTAATGTTTTACAATTGTAACTATACTTGCTTCAAAATTTTTAGTGAATAAAATTATTAAAAGACTTGTTTAATGATAACATTCTCAATTGTTGAAAAACTTCGAAATGACCAAGTATCAACTATTCTCTGTCAGTGTGGTGTTTTGATTAATTATGGGCTCCTAGTCAAGAAATAGTACACAAAAAAAGGATGTGGTGCAATCTTCCCTAGCATTAGAGGTAGGTGCATAGGCTCAGTTCTTGGTATGTGACATTTCTAAGATCCCAAAATTGCTCTTATGATTAGTGCTCTGACATACTATGGTGGTGATACTTAGTGGAATGTAGGAAATATTATGGTGATATCATTGGATGTGTTTGAGTTAAATGAGGTTTGTTGTGAATGGAATTCACATATGGACATTGATGGAAATTAATTTGTCATGCAGGATGTAGTACTTCTAGCTTGAATAAAATAATAGAGAAAAAAGAGTAAATGGAAGAATTAAACATAACAGATAGTGAACTAATGTTAAATGTGCTTACAAAATCATGTAATGTCTCAAAAGATAACATTATACATCCTAATAATATTGAGGTAATAGATTCATGAAGGTGTGCCAAGGGAGTTTGTGACAATGCCAAAGTGATGGTGATAGAAAACTCTCTAATAGTATCCATTTAGTATACGGTCTAGTTAAAGTGAGTTTCAAGGATGCTCTTAGTACACAAAGTTCAATCAATGGTAATAAGTTTCTAAGTAAGGTTAGATCTAGTAATTACATTTAGAGATTGGCAAATATTGATGCAAAAATTGTTTTATCAAAAGATACCTTCATTATTATAATAGTTGAAATTCACCTTTCAAATGAGGCTTCTAACTGTTGAGTTTGGTTACCACTAATTTGATCTTACATGTGGTGTATAGTTGTCATCTATCTTTTTAATGGATTGCTACAGTTCTCCAAAGCAAATTTGGGCATTTTAGTGGATTCTAGGTTCTGAAATTATCAATAGGGTATTTTTCTTCACACTTTTAGTTAGCTATGAATAAAGGCTCAGAGTACATTGGTAGTCCCAACTAAGAAGTTTTCCTCACATTGGGTTTGGATGTGTGGACACCTAGATTTTGGCAAATTTCTTTAACAATTATGTGTTCCATAGTATGGATTCATTTTCTAGCACTTTGTCCTGTTTACTATGGCATAAAGAGCATTTTGCGTGTTGTGAAGGTAGTGAGTGAACCTATTTAGATATATGATTACACAACTAACATATACAATTTGATATTTGTAAGAATATGTGTTAGAATGGAACTCTATAGGCCTCTTAGGATAGTATGTGGGTGAATGGACCATTGGGTTAATATTTTTAGTGGTTTGAATATCAGGGACTCTGCTATGACTACACTTCTAAAAAAGTGGGACATGGTTCTAGGCTATGTTCAACCAATGAGCTAATCCAAAATACTACTAAAGCTAAGTGTTCATGTCCTATTGAGGTAGGGCCAAATCAAGACGAGAATAGGGAGATAATTACAATGTAAGAAGGGATAGAACTTGATGATGATAAATGATAAGTTTAGAGATCTTTGATGGTTATGGATCTTAGAAGGAGGAGAATGTTTATAGCAACACAATAAATAATTAAATACGAAAGGTTTGAGTAGGAAGGAGTTTTGTAGGAATTACAAGTTGGAAGATAAGACACAAGCCAAGCATAATGACAATTGTAGATATATGAATGTTGGGCATAATAAGAGCTTATCAAATATGGAATGGGCACCAAAATAGAAAATATAGGGAGAAGCTAAAATTAATGAAAATAAAAAAGTATCTATCAAGTAGCTTGGATGTTTTTGAAGGCCATTGATACCTTACACAAATCAAGGTGTTGATTTTGGGGAAGCAAGTGGATGTTTCAAATGCTCCCAGTCCATCCATTAATGTGATACCACTTATAGCTAGAATAAGTCGAAAATGCTCCATGGAATGAATGTAATCTTGGCGATGAATATAAAATGGAATAAAGGGAGGGGTTTCTCTCTAGCAGGTTTTAAATTTATAAAAGTATTATGATATTCGAGATGGACATTGGGTATGGTAAGGATAATGTGCTCTTATTTCCCAAGTGGTTTTAGAATTGTAAATGATTATGGCATTGCTAGGCGTATTAAGAAATTGTATGCAGTATCAGTCAAAGTTTTTTATGGCAAATGTAAGGCATTTTTCACTAGGGTGAATAAAGGAAGAGAAGGCATTTATATTACTGTAATCATTGTTACATAGCTATTGATCATGTGAAACTCAATTGGCATAAAAATTTGAGGCTTTTAGTTGCCTACTTTTGGATGATCTTGCTAGATTGAGATCAGTTTGGCTTGTGTATAGAAGGCATTTATATTCTTATTCATGCACTCGTTGTTGCATTGGGATAATAGTGTGAAGCTCAATAGGCATATAAACTAAAGGATCTCCATTGCCTACTTGGAGACCTTGTAGGATATCTTTCAAATGTGGATCAAGCATGCATTCAATTGTGAAGTTTTGAGGAGATGTTGTTGGAATAAAAAAATCTTCTACAGTAGCATGTATGAACAAAAATGTAACAAGGGAGGATGCTTTATAGGTTTGGAAATTAAAGCTGTAGCCTCGAGTTACTGAGTTCATATGGAGATTAATTTTTAATTTGCTACCTACTTGCTTCTTGATGTGTATAGGAGGTATTAGATAGCTACTTTCTCCATGGGGTGGAAAGGTGGAAGAAGTTCAGAATTGCTTATTAGATTGTCCTAAAGTAAAGGAACTCTTTGTGAGCAATTTCATAATCATTAATCTCATGATCGATGGGGCACACAACAATGTTTTAAATTATTTAATTTTGCAGCTTAACTTGATGGAAAAAATATTAAGGTCAAAACAAATCACTTGCAATTGAATTTTCTACATCAATCTTATATCACTTATGGATCAATCAAATTTGCAAGCACATGTAGCCAAGGAGCTTAGTCTTGGTACACTTCAAAGAAGCATTTAATTTTCTATTACTATATGTTTCTTTTCTCCAATCCCATATAGTGGGAGTTATAGTAGCCTTGAAAGGCTATTGGTAGCCTCTTATTAAACTGCTCCAATAGGATGGGTTAAGCTCAATTGTGATGTAGTTGTGCAAGATAATTTTAATGATAGAATTGGTATTGCTTTTTGGGATTACTTCAATAAGACTATCTTTATTTGTGTTAGAATGTGGACTTGGGGTTCAATGTTCTACATGGAAACTATTGCTATTCTTGAAGCTATGGAGCTCTTTAGAATGTTATTCCAAAATATTCTTGTAATAGAGATCTAATTAGACTCTACCTTAGCCATTTCTAAAGTGAGCTAGCAGCTTGCATCTACTATGTGTAAGAGTAACTATAAAAGTGCTATGAAGTTTATTTTTGGTATGTAGTCCTTCAAACTATCTACATAATTACTTAAGGTAACTATGCAGCCCACTGGGTTGTGATCACATACTTCTATTCGATTTTCTAAGGGATTGGGGTATGACCCTTTTTGAAGTGCAACAACATTGTCTTTTTTCTAATTATATTTATGAACCTCCATATGGAGAGAATGTTGTAGGCTTCAACTATTTCGTTATCATGGAACCCAAAAACTTTGGAGTCATTGGAGCGGTTGGTAGTGTATCGACATTGGTGTAGTATGGATTGTCAGAATATGATGTCCATCCAAGTGGAATGTAATGTTGGCAATGAATGGTGGGTAAAAAAACGTGGTAGAAGTAAGTCCCTGAACTACGAGGTAGAGTAGAAGCATGACTAAATTCTATTTTTGGTTAAAGTTATCATTTCATTGTAGGGCTTGTGTGTGCTTCCTAATGCTTTGTTCTATTTCAAACAAACATTTAAAAGAATCTTGGATCTTAATCTCTCTAAGTACTCTGTGATGAGTAATGATTAACGGTGGGCATGAAATCTAGAAAGAGTGCAAAAAAACAAAAGGTAGCTTGGTGCAATTATCCCCTAAACTAACAAATAATAAAGATATATAGAGAAAGAAAATTATTTAACAATTCAAGATCAGGAGATTGTTCATAATAAGGTATGGAAACTAGTTGCAAAGTATAGAAATGTTGAGGTGACAACTTTGTGAGATAATGGAAACATTATAGTTAGACTTGGCAAACTATGATGATAATTCTTCAAAAGATGAATCGTAAGGGATGTGGGTTGCATTAACTATGAAATTAAATGTTGTAATAAGGACATGGTTGGAGGTAAAAGAGAAAAAATTAATAGATGGTGAATTGAAGTTGAATAAGCTTTAATAATTGTGTTACCTCAAAGGAAATTGTTGCACATCTTATTGGTACTAAATTAGTTGATTTACAAATGTGGATGCAAGCTATTTATGATAATGTTGAAAGTGATAGAAAATTCTCTAATGGAAGTTATCTAGGAAATATCACCATTATGTTGAGCATTAGAGAAGCTCTTATGAGAGGGAGAATAAAAATTGGCATTTTCATAAAAGGTCCCTTTGGTTATTACTTGGAGAGACCAACAAATTTAAATGTGAAGATGTTGGCATTGAGAAATATCTCTTTCATAATGAATGATCAAATACACCTTTGAAAAGTTGTTTGAGATCAATAAGTTCACTATCACCACTACAATGGTATTGGTTGACTGTATGGTGATTGTTTTTCAATTCAATGGATTGTTGAAATACTCCAACATAGATGACAGCATATCAATGGGTTCTAGGTTGTACATATTTGAAGTATGTGAATTTTCTACACTCTAAGTCAGCTATAGATAAATAATCTATCATTAGGAGGACACTTGTATGTGTCAAGTCTTGCAATAAGAATACATATCAAAACCTAGTTTTAAGCAAAGCACTTTAGTGATTATGCACCTCTTAATTTGGGTTCATTTTTTGATGCTTCCTCTTATGTATTAGGACAAGATGAAAATTTTATGTATTGTGAAAACTATGGATGATCTTATTCTGATTTATTGTTAGATAACTAACATGCAAAGGTCTTCTTTTCGAAAGTGCATGTGAAATAATAGACATTTCAAAGAAACTCAGAGTGGATAAATGGCTTAATGGACAATTTGACTGGTCTTTTTAGAGGTTTACATATGATGGATTACAGTTTATCTACTTCACTTATGGTAATGTGGGAAATGCTTATGACTTATGTACCCCTAGAGTGTCAGTTCACATGGTTGGTGTAGTTTAAGGATGCTATCCTTTAGATGTATGATGTGATCAAGATAAGAATTTCAGGGTGGTTTCAACATAGTTGTATAAAGATGTTAATGATGAGAAGCAATGATGTTTAGGATCATGGATGTCTATAAAACATAGGAAGAGGAGAGTATCTACAATAGCACAATAGATGAAGACAATAAATGGTGAAGATAGGAGTAGGAAGGAGCGTAGTAAACAGTAAAAGCTTGAAGATAATACACAAGTTATGCATAAAGGAAGATCCTCAACCAAGAATGATGATTGTAGGGGACATGCATCTAAGATTGATTGGTACCAAAAGTGAGAGCTTAAGGGGAAGATGGAATTGTTACATATAAAAGCATTTTGCTTTAAGTAAAAAGGAAGTTTATGATGGACCTGGTTATTATTCATAGATTGTGTTTTAGATTTTCAAAATCATGTAGAAGACTTGTGCAATCTTTGATCATCCAACAAATTGGTAGGGCTTGGAGCTTAGTAAAGTGGCAAAGGCACAATGATATGAATTTAGGGGAAATCATGAAAATAAAAATGAATAAAGGGAGGTGGATCCCCTAAGAAAATTTTTAAAATAAAAATAAAAATAATGATGATATTGTAGAGGAATGTTGGAATTGTTAGAGGATGGAGTAATGGCCTCCTCTATCTTGCAACTTCTAAGAAACTATAGATAATTATGATGTTACTAGGCTCACTTAAAAGTTTTAATTGACATTGCTCATTGCCTTACCATGTCGACAATTTAGGGTGCTCTCTTCAGGGTTGGAGATGGTATTCATACTAATATATTGCTAATGCTCACATGAATTTCACTTAGCATGGAATATGTTGGTGTTCGATTACCTGCATGGCACTAACCTCGATGTATAAGGTTTGTGCTTAGCTTTAGCATACCTACATCTATTGGGTGATGAGAAGTAAAGTTACTTTCGTCCTTCATGTAGTGATTAATAGGTTTGCAAACCTTTTTAGTGTTTATAGTTTAAGTATTATTCAAAATGGAAAAGGAGAAGATGTGTAATTCTTAAAGATATATTTTATACAAAGAAATGCTTTTCAAATAATAAATTTTTGTTACATTAGTATTGTGGAATATTTAGTAGATTAGAGCTAACAAATTCTATAACTACTTATTATTCGTTGTAATGGAAAATAAAGTCTTCACATTTACATTGTTTGAAATTTAGGTGAAGGATTTTCATAGGCATGAGGTGGATTTACTTTTGAGCAAGAATTTGAACTGCTTTGTTCAATGTTTTATAAGGATGTTAGAGAGTGCTATGATTTTATGGAGGCATTGAGTGGAGGATTAGACTATGAAATCATCCTCACAAGTGATTACTATCTAGGTGAGATCTGGCTGCAATGGTACTTGGTGGTAATGTGTAGTGTATGCATCCAAAGTTTAATGGTTCTTAAGATTTTAGAATACAAGAGCCAACATATATTGGTAAACTCAAGATTATACAATTCACAACATGTATAAAATTTCGATGTTTCTTGATCAATACAAGAGATAAGATATCTATCATTGAGAGTCATTCAACAATTAGTTACCAAGCTCTATTGGACTTCTAGATGCACAAAAAACTTATTGCTAGCTTAACATTTGCTCTCACTTAGTACATGACCATGAATATAGGATGTTGTTCATCCCTTACAAGAGCAAGCTACATGTGGAAGAGAGAGCACACACAATAGAAGAATTTATCATCGAATATCCATCATACCCCCAAGTGGGAGTATTGGCCACATGATTACTCATAGCACTCAATAATGATGCTTCTACAAGGTCACATATGAAAACCACGTTATAGCTTCTTCTTATACTAAATCATAAGGTTCAACATATCATTATGTAACACATGGTAAATAACGAACATCACATCAATCTAAACACTTCATTGGGCAATTCAATTGGTAGGAGCAACAAGTAGTGCATCAAATGGTTAGTACATAGTTAGTGCATGCTGATGACTCACGCTTATTAGGAATTCCTCAATTAAGACAAACTATCTCAATGAACTATCTGCATCATAATAAAATTTTCATAAGATTACCTAGGGCTTTTGACCAAGGTAATGTAATTGTTTAATACATTAGCTAGTCCATATGTGTCCTAGAACATGTAAGTGCATCATAGAACCATTATTGCCTCAAACTTCCATTGCTTAACCAACCACAATCACAGGAAGATGTCGGCCACAAGACTTGCACCACACATAGCTTGTTATCCACTTGAAGTCTTTTTTGATAACAAACTTAACTAGACAAATCACTCCACAAGCATAGAACAACCATGGACCCTCAACAAAAAAAATATGTAAAGAGCTCTTAATCTATGAATCCTAGCTATGTCTTGAATTAGTAAGTTTGCATCTACTAAGTTAAATTAAGCTATGTGCTTTACTCTTTGTGGTTCCCTTCCATCGATTTATTTAAGTTTCAACCTTAAGATAGTACTCCCTTAGACAAGCAAAGATTACATGTGGCTATCATAAATTTTAGATAGTTGAAGCCTTATTTGTTAATAGAATAAACAAAACAAATATCATCATCAACAAAGAATGGCCATGGATTGCCACTCATAAAATTGAGGATGAGCACTTAATCTGTAATTCTTACTCATTTTGGTCCTAGTAAGCTTCATTGTGTCAAGTCAAATTGAGTTGTAAGCAACACTCTTATGGTATCCTTTCATCAATTTATTTATGTTTGGAACATGTGACCACGCCTCCCCTAAAACCTAAGCACGAAGAATATTCCTTATATAATGAAGGTTGTTGGGAAGCTTTTACTAATAAATAAATGGATGAATAATATGTAGAGGTCATCCTTTTCTAGAGTTTTTTTAAGAATTGACTTATCAAAACCACTTAAGGTAGGCATAAGGCTCAATGGACCTTTTAGTTGGTCATTTGAAAGATTTGAATATGAGGGGTTTGGATAAATTTGCTTTACTTAAGGGAACATTTGACATGTATCTATAATGTCTCCATCAAATATGTCAATACAAAATGTCGCTTATGAAAAAAATTAAGTCTTATAAAGGAAACTCCTAAGCAAGCAAAGGAAGAGGAAAAAGTGTTAAATGGCAAGGAGCAATTGATGAAGATTATATGTGGCATGGTTTAGGGCCATGCATGGCTGGTGATGATTAGGAATGTAAACTCTAAAAGAAAATTGAAGAATAATGATGGAAAGCTGGAACGAAATAAAAGCTAGTATATAGAAAGAAATCATGGTCAAAATATGATGGGAGAAAAGTCAGTACATGTATGCTTGAGTGGGTTCCTAAACAAAAGGTCTTGTGAGAGGAGAAAAACAATACAAATTTAAATAAAGAAGGCCAAGGGCTTAAATGGCATAACGAGAGGTCCAGGTACAACAAAAATTAAGCATGGAGTTTTCTGCAAGTAGGTAAGTTCGCATTGAGGATAATGTTACCTAATTCACCATGAAGGAGCCACCCAGATGTTCATATATGGATAAATTCCCCTTGGAACAATTTAGTTATACAATGCCCATGAGATGGAGTAAAGGGAGATATTTCACTCTAAGAATTGGGACATTTAATTCAAAAATAATGAAGGTTGTAGTGAGAACTCTCTTTATTAATGTCTACAACATCCTTATTCTTGTTGATGCTATGGTGTGGTTGAATTTTGTTGTTTTTTGGTTCTTATAACAAAATTGCTTTTCTGGAAACATTATGCGGAATAATTGAGGTGGGTTGCATTGAGATTCATCACTATTTACTATCACATGAAGGTTACTTATTTGAGAGATATTTTGGGAAAGTATTGGAACAATTGAGGTATGTTTCTAAGGAAGAGCATGCTATAAGAACTTTAATATGTCATTGAAAATTGTAGCAAGCTTACTGAAATAAGAAGCAAGATTGAAAACTATAAGGAGCTAAAGTCTTTGAAGTGCTATGTACCTAAGAGTTGGGGATACTTTGGGTAGGTATCATTGAAGAATTTCATCAATTGATTTATTTTGTAGAGTTATGGGAGACAACTTGAAATGGCTTCACCGAAGATTGTGCTTAAATGTTTTTTTTGGTAAAATAAAAATGGAATAATTGTTGTACTATTATGGAGATATAATGTAATTTGTGTTGTCTAGAGATATTTGCTTGGAACTCAAATTTAAGGGAAGGTCATGCTGTCAGTTAGAATAAATGTTTTGTTTTATTAATTGAGATCAACACAATTTGGATGTGTGTTGATGAAATGAACTACTTCCATATAATGGAAAAAGCTAAGAAGGAACCTACAAATTAGTCATGCATCTTTGTTACATATGCAGTTCAACATACACAAAATTAAAAGATCTAATTGCTTTGCTAATTAAATTTTATGTATTAAAGGGTTTGATAGAAGTTCAAATTATAATCTTGATGGGGTTGCTAAATATGTATCAACGGAATGCATTTGCAAAAGGCAATAATAGAATTTACTATATTACTTTAACGACATTAGTGGCTGAGGTTTCTAGTGGTTGTTTCATTTAGAGAAGTTGGCATATTTATCATACATCTTTTGTTCTTAGACATTTTAAAGTGCTTAGGCTTGAGATGTTTGTAAATTTAGCTGTGCAAAGTTTCTATAATGATGAGCTAGCTAGAAGTACGTGATTTATGCAAAATATGGTAGAACAACATGTATCTAATTATTGCATTTATAGAGGGAATCAAGTTCCTTTGCCTTATTGCATGGGAGGAGCAAGTAGATGTATATTTAGTAGAGTAAATGTGAAAAATGATATTGATTCTTGTTATGTAGTTAGGAAATTGGAAATGTTTTACTTATTAAGAATAAATTTAGCAAACTTAGGGGACACAACATATGAAATCTGTGTATTCAATTATAAAGTGCATTGCGAAGTGGTGGTGCTAAGAATGGTGATGTAGTGGCTAATAAATTAATGCAATCGTAGGATATAATGAAATATGAATGTTATCATTAGAGTAATAAATAATAACTCAACCCTATACCTTGGAAGCAAATGTATGGAAACATATATAGAATGTGACATATTGGGAGCTATGTTATGCTAATATTTTGTAAGGAAGGAGCTGCTAGCTATTCAAATAATTTTTACAAGGTTCAAGGGCATTAGGTGATTACTTATAATATATATTTTATAGTTAAGATAGAACATAAAGTTAATAGAGAAAGATTCACTATGGGATAGAACATGTTTATGGGTGGTATGACATTTATGTGATTATCCAACTTACTTTGTGATGTTATGGGTACTGTAGGTTATATTGACTTTGTTATTATATGCTGGCTATTTGTAAATAATTTGTGTGCTTATTTATCTAAGCATTATGATACTAAAAAATTTCTCATGGTTGTGTTAGCTATTTGGTATGCATAGGGAATAAGGGAAACAAAATAAATTGTTTTTTGTAGCCATTTGCAAGTTGCATGGTGTATTAACAATTGCTTTACTAGACAGAAGAGCGGAGAAGTTTAAAAAGTGAGATGTAGATAGACTTCTTGATAAGACTAGTTAGTTTGAAAATGTATCACTTTCATTCCCTTAGGCAATGAGGATTCTGCAGAGAGTTTGTAGTATAATAGTAAGGGCAAATTTTATGGGTTGATTGTCTGTGAAATTTCGTAGAGCACTATCAACTATACAAAATTTTAGTGCAACTGAAACAGAAAATTTTCTTAATAGAAATTATCAATTAAAGTGAAATATTTAGGTGTTGCAAATCAAGGAGTTTGAGTTAGGGTTTACTGAGTAGGAGCATGAGCCATTGGGTTAGCAATTGCACCTTTCCTTAGTTTGGTGGGCCTTTAGGAGACATTATGGTGGCAATGTCTTAAGCTATATGAGGCACACATAGCAGATCATAACACCAATTTTTTTACGATGTGGGTACTTCTATCTTTAGGAATAACTATTTTCCAACTTAAGATGGTAATGTAGACTTAGTTACTTCATGTGAAATCAATGGTACACTAATGTAGCTTATTAATTAAAACTAGTGTAGTGATAAGGACAATATTCCACCTACCACCTATATTTCTACCATTATAGATGTATTGGTGGAGACTAGGTGGCATTTCCCATGGTACCAATCCCTAATGAGGAAATTTGCACTACTGTGAAATCTATCAAGAATAATAAGGCATTTGTCATAATGACAACGTAGTAAATATTCTGCATGGTTATTGGAACATTATTTAGACATTGTTAATGTTATGAATTAATTTCTTCATGATAGATATATGCCAAAAAAGTGGAATGACACTTTGATAGATTATTGAAGGTAAATAGGTGTCCTACTTACCAAACATCTCGCTAGAATTTCTTTAAATTAATTTGTGGCCTACATTTATTCATTTGCATGTGCAGTATCCATTAAACATGCTGAAGCTTATCAACAAGCATGGAGAATGGGTTTGTGAAAAGATTAAAAACATATTGGTAACAACAAACCTCAAGAATTCCTATCACACTTTGGTTAGATCTAATGTAAGTGTCTTTTTTAGGCAAAATGAAGACATTGTGCTCAAATCTAAACATGTATTGTAGCATGATGAAATGTGTAAATATGAGTGGGAAGGATATAGCTTGAGTGTGGAAAATGAAAGTGTAACCTTGGGTAAAGTGTTCCTTTGGCGATTAATCTTGAATCTTATCAAACCAACTCTTTATTGGATGTTAAAGGTTTAATGATGAGTGAAACATGTCATGGTAGTGCATCATGAACGAAAATATCAAGCATTTCTTTTTTGGAATGCTTTAAGGTAAAAGCACTATACGAGAGTAGCATCATTGCTACCATTATTGGTGCTGGACGAAGAAAGCTACCATCACAATAAGTCATTGTGCAAATTAACCAACTGGATGGGTAAAGTTAGGAGATGTGGATACTATAATGAAAAACAAATCAATAAAGTTATGGGATCTCTTAGTAAAGTTTGAAAATTAAAAAGAAAAAATAGTGTTCAAGCAAACAAAAGTTGGATTGGTATAATAAAGAGCATTGGCTTCCTATTTCCTCAATCTTCTAAGGAACTGTAGATGGCTTTGATCTTACTAGATGTATTTGGAAATATTACTTAGTATTTTTTAGGACGTCACTTTGTTGTGCAAGTAGGGAATTATAGCTATGGTGAATAATAGAAGTGAAGGACTTTGTGCTTTTGCACTAATTATTGTTTTGTTTTAGATCATGTGAAGCTCAGTTGTCATAAAAACTAGTGGTTCTTAATTTCTTCCTTGGTGATGATCTTGATTGTTAAGGTTCCAGCTTGGCTTGACAATGGCCACAATTATGAGATGGGAAGAAACAATATTATGTTTGGTGTGGATAAGCTGATTAATAGGATTGTAATGTTTCCCAGTGTTTATAATAAAGGAAGGCATTAAATTGCTAAAAAGTGGATATGAAATTTTTGGAGATGTATTATGTGCAAATTTCCCGAAGGAATAAAAAGTAGAGGAAGATACAGATAATTAGCAATTAAGAGATTGGCTATGCAAGTAAGAAGACTGTAGGTTTTTTTAAGAAAAAACTTAATTTTATGGTCTTGGAATCACTCAGATAGATCTCTTATATGAGTGAGAGTTTCTTGAGTTGCCTAGAATTGAAACTTTATATCTAAGGTATAGTATGCCTTTAGAACAACGACATCAAAGGGAAGTGGGTGCTTTTCCATAAATTGAAATAGTGGCCAAGAGATTCAACCTACATTCTTTGGTTGCAATAATAGAATTTTTATTTGCTATATTGTTATTATTACATGGATTTCAATTAGCAAGCTAAGAGGAGGTTTTCAATTAATTGTGTGGAGATGATCTAGTTTGATAAGGTCCATTCTTGGTTCGAGCTTGGCTACAAAAATAAGATGGCAATAAATAGCATAATGTTTGGTCAAGTTATGGCGTTTAATAGAAATGTTAATTTCTCAAGTGTTTGTATCAGAGGAAGGCCTAAAAATGGAAATGAAGAGGATGCATAATTAATGGAGACATACACTGTGTATAATCGAAGAAGATTGTGTACATTAGTTTATTATAGTAAGGGCAAATTGAGGGTAATGGTGCGCTATATTTTAGATGTAATTTATTTGATAGCTTATGGAAAGCTTGTTGAAAAATTTTACATCAGAAAGGGCTTCTTTAGTTGCATATAATTGGTAGATTATTGTTAAGAAAAAAGAGGACGTCTATAGGAAGAAGATTTGAAATGGGAGTTAGAATATTTGTTCAATCACAAACAATAGTGAGATGCTTTGCTACTACTTGTATTTTAGGCCCTGGTGCAATTTTCATAGCTCAATCCATCTAACATGTTGACTTGACATGTTTGGGAGTTCTAAAGAGGTATGGATCTTATCTAAATAAAAGTTTTTTAAGCTAACAATATATGGCTACATTTACAGTATGGCATTTTGATTATTAGAGTGGCTAAATCTTATAGCAACATACAATTCTTGGTAAAGAAAAATTGTGTTTTTGTTTTTTTCTTTTGGAAAACTTGGGTGGAGAACTTTAATAGATGTGAGGAAGATGAACTTCTGAGCAAGAATTGGAACTACTTTGTGCAGCCCTTGAGCATATTGTCGTGGTGTAATGTTGTTTTGTGGAGGCCTTAGGTAGAGCTTGAAATTGCACAATCATCCTTATAGGTGGCTATTATCTTGGTGAAATGTGGTAGAAATAATTCCTGGTAGTGTTTTGAGTTGTATGAATCAAAAGATAAAATAATTTATAAAGAAGTCTAGGACCAAATTATAGAATATGCAAAGGTTAGTGAACCATTGGTTATTGTAGGAGACTTTAATGCAGTGCTTGTGCAAAATGACAAGAAAGAAGGAAAATAATTTAGTTGTGGGTAGGCTCAACATGAGTTCTCAAATTTCATATGGAATTAGATGTCACTAAATTGAGATTTATTGATAATAAGTTCATTATGTATAGAAGGAGGGAAGTGCATGTATATATGAAAGATTGGATAGACTTTAAATTAATATTAATGATATGTAGGCAATCCTGAGCACTTTAGTGACACATCTTCCTCATATTGGTCTACAGAACAACCTTTGCTTATTTAGTTTAAGCAACTATCTTTCAATAAACTTAATTGGAGAATGCTATTTAAAAACTAATGGCCCTAATTTCCACATTTAGTTAATGTTATGTAGGTAGCTTGAAGTAGAATCTTTATGTGCAACCCTATGGATGGTTTGTCCACTAAATTCAATAGAGCACCATCAACTTCAAAGAAATGGAGTGTAGCTGAACTAATCAATATTCTTAAAATACCTCACCAGTTTGACTAGGAGATCAAGGCGCTTCAACTTAAGGAATATGAGAGGGGGTTAACTTGATAGGAACACGATCTTTTATCACAACATATTTTCTCTAACAACAAGCATAGGGCTTTTAAAGGGTCATGGTGGTAATAATGGGCCAAGATTTGTTGAGCTTACTACCTCAAAGATTAGAACATGCTTTTCATTTTGGTAGTGACTACTTTTGAATATAGAAGAAATTATTACATCACCTTAAATTTGATAGTAGGTAATTGGTGGCTTTCCTAATTGAGATTAAAGATATGCTTTGTTGTTCTTTAACAAGAAGTGGCATAGTTTTTTAGAGCTACTAACTATACACAACTTATAAATTTAACAACTTTAATGAGAAATGATGAGTTCAAGATTGTTGTTTTGCGTATCGAAGCAATCAGAGCATCTTGTTTTGATGGCAACTCTATAAAGTTTGTGCATGGATATTGGAATATAGCCTTTATAGATATTATCACTATTGCTAAATAGTCCTTTAAAGATAGCTCTATCCCAAAAGGTCGAAAGACACACTGATCATTCAAATTCCTAAACTATAGGGTGCTTCTAAAAAACATAGTTTAGACCTATTAGTCTTTGCAATGTGATATACAATGTTGTTACTAACATTTTTCTTATTAGACTAATGTTGGTGGTTCGTAATATTATTACCAAGGAAGAAGTTATATTTATTCCTAATTGTGTTATATGTCATAACATATTTCTGGTGGAGGAGAGGGCTATGTATATAAACTTTTTTAGTTCTAAAATGTGCCTCACAACATTAAATTTTGACATGGACTAGTCTTATAATAAGATAAATTTGAAATTAATTCTTGATATCCAAAAGGATTTATAGTTCCTAAATCTTTTATGTGATTGGGTTGAAGATTGTATCACTATACCAAGATTTGGGATTATGTTCAATGAAATCCATTTCTAGGGGTTTGAAGTTTCTATGGTTGTTAAGTATGGTTGTCTATAGATCTTTTTAGCATTGTATCTATGTATCTCTCTTGGCTTTTTAAGCAGCAACTAGGGCAAGATCACTCGATTAAGATTAGGATTGGCCCTTCGTCACCAATCGTTACTTAGTTTTTATATGGTGATGAAAAGTTTATGTATGTACTTACTTGTTCTACAACAATGACTATTCAAGACAATATGAAGTAGTATTGGGAACACTCTAGTTAGGTGTCAAATCTTAACAACATTAAAGTATTGTTTTGCAATGAGATGGAATGTAATTGATGAAAGATGACACAAGAAATTAAATGAGTGGAGATTGTCAATTGAAACATTTAGGCATACTTATTGCAATAACTAAATTTAAAAAAAAAAGATTTCAAATTTATAATTGAATGAGTTGAGAACTACATGTTAAGATGGAAGATAAGGCCTCTATCGATGGTGGGGTGTCTTGTCAAGATCAACTCAGTGCCTGCTATTATTCTGTGTTTTACTTAGTCCACTCTTTAATTTCTAAAGGT
Organism: Vanilla planifolia; assembly: GCA_023846275.1. Taxonomy (NCBI): domain Eukaryota; kingdom Viridiplantae; phylum Streptophyta; class Magnoliopsida; order Asparagales; family Orchidaceae; genus Vanilla; species Vanilla planifolia. The sequence goes on along the minus strand of JAIUJO010000159.1, from coordinate 473,258 downwards.
ATTCTTAATGTGTTAGAGAAATTAATGCCTTAGTACTTGTGAAGTAGTTTTAATGTTGGCAATGTTATGCATTAGGATTGTTGGAATTTGTTTACTGTTCCTAAGATGTGTGAAAGTCTTGAATTTGTAATTTGTCAATGTGGTAGGTAACATTAATTATAAAGAATTTTAGGTTGGTTATGGCTCAATGTGACAAGCTATTAGTTCAAGCATTTAAATTCAAATATTGTATGATATACAATAATTTATATATGTTGTATGGTACTTTACTCAATGTTATTGTAGCTTTGACAATTGAATGATTTGGCAGATTGCTGATAGCAAGAAAGTCACGTTCTTGATAACTTATTTGCATGACATTCTTCCTATTATATTGTAGCCTACCTATATCGACATGGAAGTGAACATCCAATTCATGTAGCAAAGTTTTTTAAGGAGCTTGATGTGTGGTGTTGGACCAAGATAAGGTACAAAATTTAATCACACTTTCTTAGGTTTTTTAGATTATGCATTTTTTTGGACGAAATCAAACATAATGGATGCGTTTTACTTCAAATATAGTGAGCACAAAAGGATGGAATAAAAATTCATTTATAGTGGCATGTTCATAACCTAGAATTTAATGGGAGATGGAGCAATGGGGGTTTGAAAATTACAATTATACCATCAAGTTAGTGTTTTCATGTGGAGAATTGTTTTGAATTTTATTCCAAATCACCCTTAGTTGCGAGCAAGAGTTATTGGGATGCAAGTGCTTTGGCCTTGGGACTATATGATGAAAGAGGATGTACAACATAGCTTATGAGATTGTTATAAGGCAAAAGAATTTGGGTAATTTCATAAATGCTAATTTCATGCTTCCCTACACAAATGGCAATGATTTTAATTCATTAAATTAACTTCCTAATTAAATATTGGTGAATATATGTGATGCAACTACACGTCACACAATGAAATTTGCTACTTTACAATTACGTCTCTTTTCGTTTAATAGAAATTTGTGAGCACAAGTGAGCAAGGAGCTTAATCTTGCTACACTTCGAAGTACTATTCATTTTGTTACTAGTTTTGCAACTTCATGTTACATTTCTCTAATCCCATCTAATAGGAGCTCTAGTGTCCTTCAAAATTCTTTTTGTTACACTTATTGAACTCCTCCATTTGGGTGGGTGAAGATACACTACACATAGTATTATAAGAAACTCTAGATGATGGATTATTTAGGATGACTTGGCCAAGCCTATTATTATTTCTAGAAGAATGTGGATTTTAAGTTTACTTTTTTCCTTTGAAATTATTACTATTCTTGAAGCTATTGAACTGCTTAGAATGTCATTTCATAATATTTAGAAAACAAAGATTGAATTAGATCCTATGACAACCACTCCTAAAGCCAATCAGCTTCTTACACCAATAATGAAAAGTAGAACATATCATGGTGCTCTTACCATTGTGAATGGTATGGAGTCCTTCAAGCTATCCTACATAAACAATCAACAAAATTGTGTACTAGACTAGGTTGTTCATGACACTCTCCATATGATTTGGTATGGGAATGGGGAATGCCAATCCCAAACTACTATAACATTTTCTTTTTTTTCCTAATTTTATGATTGAACCTCTTTTAGTAGAGTATGATCCAAGATTTGATCATTTCATTATCAAAGAATTGAAAGTTTAAAGGAAAACTTATGGTGCAATGGTTATCGAAGCATATAGATAGGGAGAGGCCAATCCTACAACTTTAATGAAATTGTAGTCAACCAAGAATAAAGAAAGTGGAGGAAGGCATTATCTATTATGCATATACTTGGTTATAGAATTTGGAGATGTAGGTTGTTTTCTCAAAAATTTTAAATTCTTTCGATTTAATGTTTAAGCTAGGAACTTGAAAGAAGGGAAATAGAATAGTGGAATGATTTCTAGAAAAATAATGAAGTCAGAAAAGAAAGCTAAGAGGTAGAACCCATAAGGAATTTGGGAAATTGAAAAACCAATAAAAAGGGTGACAAGATAAGTCAAAGTAAGATAAGGTAAGACAATATATAATAGCTTCACCCCTCAAGAAAATTTACAAGATATCCATATTGTTTTAATGCTATTATGAATAATTTAAAAGAAAATTTATGATTACACATAGTTCTAACTTTATGTGGATATAGGTTATTTTGGTTCAATGGATCTTATAAGTCACAAAATCTGAATGCATGATTGTTTGTGTAAATTTTTTTTCCTAAAATTAGCTTTCCAATTCTTCATTTGACAAATAGCATGGGATGATTTCAAAAAGCATTAGTGAGCATTAACAATCTTTCAAGTATATTTTGTTTAGGCAAGAGTGAGAAATTACATGATACATTTGTTTTTAAGTAGAAATTCTAAAATGCCTTGGGAGTTATAGATTAATAGTTACTAAGGAAAGTATTATGCATGAAAGGAGATTATATGTATCAATCCACTACGATTTGATTGAGTTGAAATCTATGATCTAAAGGCTTCGAGAAGCAGCTTCATATGGAGGTCTTTCTTGAATTTTGCCAAAATAATTATGTTGTTATCGATGCAGATTGGTTGTGGTTACTACTCAAGGAATCCTGAAGTTGCTATTTGGAATATGATGACTAACTTGTGTAGTCATGAATGGCCATTGTAGAGTTCATATTGCAACAATTTTGTCATGGAAGAATGCAAGTCTTACAATGATCATGCAAGCAGCCAACATCGATAAATATCCCAAATAAAGTAACACTTCATGGGCCAAACAAGTCATGCACGTAGAATGTTGCAAAGTGATAGAAGACAGTGCATTGTCCTAAGAAACTAGGACTAAAACCCATCATCAGACCTCATTTGGAATAACTAGAAATAGCAAGAGAAATTTACAAAAAATATTAAGAAATTGTTATTCTTAATTTTAATTAAATATATAATAAACCTCAAAATAAGATAAAATAAGAAAACGTAAAATCACAAAAAACAATATTTTAAAAAACTAAGTTAAATTTTATTAAAAAACAACATTCCAAGAAATTAAGAGGTGGCACACAACCCTTGGAAACATTATTTTAATTTAGTGAATACTAAATTAGATAAAGCTTGTTGTCACGATTTCAACAACGTTTGTTTCATCTCAATTAGACTTATTTTGAAAATGCTGCAAATTATTAAATTAAATAAGCATAACGAGTAAGTAATCTTTATTTTCTTATTAACTAAACAGATATTAAGATTGTAATTCTTTGAATTGTGAAAGAAAATAAAGAAAATTAATTATTAGTTTTTTTCTATGATAATTAAATATATAAGAATGTCAAATGAGATAAGAAATGTCATATTTCAAAATCAAAGTGATGTAAATTACCCAAGAAGAGAGATTTAGAGTTACATAACAATAAAGCTGAATGTTAGCAAAAGATTTGAATTAAATAAGATAAATTGCACGAAAAACCTACGTTACAAGATACTATATAGATAAATATAATGTCCACTTTTTCAAATGAGGTACAAATCAAATTTCTTATAAAAAAAGCCAAAAGTAAAGGAAATATTTTTTAAAAATTACTAAAAGAGAATATTTTTTAAGAAAGAGCTCATTACGATGGGTCAAACAATCTTGTTTTACTCTTATTTGTCCTCATTTAGAGTTACAATAAATTACAAGTAGATAATATTAAATTATTATTTGATATTAGTAAATATATTGAAAGCTTAAATTTAGTAAATTGAAGCAATATATTATAACAAATTAAAAGCAATGCAAAGGCTAAACAATTATAGATTTAGTGTTACCTCTCAAAAAAATAAAAGCAAGGAAAAAACTTTAAAAAAATGAGATATATTATATGGGAGAGTTGCATTCCAAGATATAATGAGGTCAAGTGTAACATCCTCAGTGATCAAATTATGTATGAATCATTGATCTTGTAAAAATGCCAAAACACTTGGAAATAAATATTATAAAAAAAGAATTAGTATTTAATTTGATATAGCTCATTGAGGCAAATGCAATAGTCCTTTATTTTTCTCGATTGAAATTCATTTTAGTTTACTTATAGATGAAAAAATAAATAATCTTACAAAATTATAGGTTTTTATTTTAATGTTAAATAGCTATATTTTGAAGCAAAAGTATGACAAATTTAAGATATGTAATATATCACATTCAAAGAAATATAAAGGTCACACAAAAGGAGAATGAAATTTATGTAGTAATATAGCGAAAAGAGCTAAAAATGAATGAAGAAATGACAAAAATTCTACAAGAAAGTTTCCTTCCAACATATTAAGTAGACGATGTGTTTCATCTTGATCATCAAAATCGATAAGATTAGAAATGCCTTATAAAATTTGGTTAATCCTTGAAAAAAATTTTAAAATACAAATATTAATATGTAATTGGATAGTGGTCAACAAAACAATTCCAATCATTTTTATTTCATCTCAGTAAAACATCATTTTGAGTTACTACAAACTACCAGATTAAATAATCATTCATAATAATTAATTCTTTTTTTAAATATTAAGAAAATAACTTTGAAAAGTAAAACGCAATAATTCATAGCAATATAATATCAAAAAATAAAAGTTGAGTGAATGCATGAGAGGAGATTTAGAGTTACAAAAAATATGACAAAATCAAAGTGAAATATTTGAAGAAAGGAGAGAAATAAAAAGGGTAGATTGCATTCCAAGTTTCTAACTTTATTAGGTGTGAGATTAGCAATCGCCAATTCTGGTATGGATGGAAATGTGTCAAAAAAATGCATGAAATCTACAAAAATTTAAAATTTAAAATTAAAATAATAAGGATAAAATTTGATACCTCTTGGTTACACGAGTCTAACAATATTTTTTTTCTTTATCAGACATTGTTTAGACTTGGTATGAATTACAAAAAAATATAAGCAAAAATAATGATCAATTATTATTTAAATAATAAATAATTGTATATCATAACTAAGAAAAAATTAATTGATGTAAAATAATATAACAAAATCAAAGGCAATTAAGAGCACATGAGAATAGATTTATAGTTAGAGAATAACATAACGAAATTAAAAAATAAAAATTTAAAGAATGAGCAAAAATGTATGGGATTATTACATTTCATGATACTAATTAGATCATATGTAACATCCTTGACCATTAAATCAAATACAAATTGAAATACATTTTATAGAATGGCAAAACCTTAGAAAATAAAATATATAAGTAAATATTTAGTTGGATTAAGCCCATTGAAATGAGTCCTGTGATGTTTAGTTTGTCTTGGTTAGACTTTGTTTGGAGTTTTGAATTGTTAATATAGATAAGTAATCATAATGGTCACTATTTTTAAATATTACATAAATATGTAAAATTTCTTATAATAAGATAAATTGAAATATTTAACAAAATAAGAAAAATTGTACTAAAAAAAACATTCTAATATATAAGGGAGATCATGTGTTACATCCCAACTTGTTAAATATGGTACAAATTTAAATGCCTCATAAAACACACTAAAAACAGACAAAAACTATATTTGAAAAATATAAAAATCATCATACAATTACATAGAGCTCATTAACAACAGTTCAACGACATTTGTTTTAACTCAATAAGACCTTGTTTATGATTACTACGATTTGTAAAAATATATTAGCATAACAAATAAGAAAATATTTTTTATTACTGATGAAATAAATATTAAAGCTTAAATGAGATTGGTAGAAGCTACATATTATAATAAAATCAAAGCTATTTATTGCTTTAAAATGCAATGACTTTTTATTACATAATATTTTAAAAAATTTAAATAAAATATTTAATAAAATGGAAAATGTGTATGAAAATTACGTTCCAAACTACAAAAACATTGAGCATAATAACGTCGATAATCAAATCAAGTGCAAATCCAAACACACTTAAAGCATAAGAAATTCCTAAAAACTAAAATATTTTAAATTGTGAAGATAACAAAATACATAGCTCATCAAGACACATCCCATAATAGTAATTTTTGTCATGATCTTGTTTGGAATTATTGTGAACTACCAAATTAAATAAATAAAAACAATAATAATAAAGTATTATATTATTAATTAGATATATAATATAGATCAAAATGAGGTTAATTGAAGAAATATTATATAACTTCCCCAAGTAATATAAAGGTCACACAACTGATGAGTTAGAGTTACATTGTAACAAAGCCAAATACAAGTGAAACATTTGAGGAAACAAGAAAAATTTCATGAAAGGTTACATTTCACTATATATGAAAATTTAGTGTAACATCCTCGATTATGAAATATGATAAGAATAAAATCTCTAGTATAACATGCCAATATGCTAGAAAAAATATTTAAACTTTTTTAAATAAAGATTTCATTAAATAGATGTCATAGCCAGGAGTCTAATGATATTTATTTCATCCTAATAAGACCTTCATTAGAATTAGTATGAATTATGAAAATGCATTAGAATAAAAATTAACAAATTATTTTTTTTGATGTCAAGAAAAGATATATTAAAGAAAAATATAAGTTAAATTGAAGCAATTTGCATAAAGAAATCAAAGACTTTTGATGATCACATTAGCTAAGATTTGACATAACATCATAACATGACAAAATAAAAAGAAAACCAGTATAGAGTTCAGATTACTTGAATAGGAAAGTTGAATTCAAAGCTACTAAGGTAATTGACTATAACATATTCAATCATTGAATTCTGCACCAATTGAAATGCCTTTATAAAATCAAATATATGATAAAATTAAATATTTAACAATATTAAAATTATTATTTAACTATATTGACTTCAACGACATGATGGAAATGACATTTTTTTAGTTCAATTCAGACCATATATAAAATTGCTATATGATTTAAAAAATTAAATAAATATAAGAAATCGTAAATAGTTAGTTTAATAATAAGAAAATTTATTTTGTAGCTGAAAATAAGATAAATTGTAACAATATAGTATAACCATGTCAAGCAATGTAAATGCCACATAAGAGGAGATTTAGAATCACTTTATATTTTAAAAAAATCTAACTCAAACTTTTGAAGAAATAAGGTACATTTTATGAAATAGCAACATTCCAAGATATAAGGAGTTTGAGTGTAATATCTTTAATTGCCAAATAAGCTACAAATTTAATTGACTAAAAAAGCATGCCAAAAACATTAAAACATATTTAAAAATTAAAAAAAACAATAAAAATAAATATTTAATTAGATAGAGAACATTGACATGAGTCCAACGAAGTTTTTCTTTTTCTTAATTATACCTCATTTTAAATTATTGTAAATTAGGAAAGTAAATAGCATTTGATAAAAATTAATTATAATGGAAATCTTTTGTAAATTAATAACAAAGATAAACTAAAATAATTTTTAAGTAATATAACCTAAGAAACTTAAATCTATGTAATGGTCGCACAAAAACTGATTTAAAATAACTTGGTAATATACCTAATGCATAGCAAACTAATTGAAGAAACAAGAAAAATTGTAAAAGAAAGTTCTTTCCATGATACTAATGAGATCGAGTGTGACATCCTCAATATCATATTAAGTGTGAATCAAAATACATTGTAAAGAGCTTCAAAATAATAAAAAACTATTTAAAAATTATGATGAATTGTTAATAATATAGAGCACATAGAGACAAGTCCAACAATATTTATCTTTTTCTAGATTAGATCTTGTTTGAAATTATTGTGAATAACTAAAAAAATAATGATAAATTTATTTCTATTACAAAGCAAATACATATTAAAGCTCAACAAGTGTTAAATTTGAGTAATATAATTTAAACAAGGCAAAATAATCAATTAAATGAGATAAATTTGATGGAAATTTTACTTTACAAGGTTCTAAGAAGATTAACTATAACAGCCTTAATCAAAATCTTATTTGCAAAAAGAAATATCTCATCCAACACGTTAAACCCTAAAAAATTTTTTTTAGAAACATAAAATGTATATTTCTTAACTTAAATGTCATTAAGACTTTGTGTAATTACTTTAATTTGATTTTAATGAGACCTCAATTTTTATTATCATGAATTACTGAAAATTAAGAATAGTAATAATAAATTATTATTTTAATATTATGCAAATATGTAATTAAAGTCAAAATTAGATAAATTGAAACAATGTGATATAACAAAGTCAAGAGATGAAAATATCTCCTTAGAGGACGTTTTGATTTACATTGTAATATATCATATCCTTATAAAAATATTTGAAGAAATGAGTTCAATTATATAAAAAAATGGAATTCAAGTTATTAAGGAGATAGAATATGACAACTTAAATCGTAAAATCATGCAAAGGTAAAAATTTTCGTTAATACATGTCAAAATCACAGAAAAAGTATTTAAAAAATAAAAAATGAATACAACATGGATTCAAATTTGTTTCATCTCCATTAAACCTTGCTTGGGATCACCATGAATTATTAAAGTAAACAAGGTTAAAAAATAAATTATAATTTTATTATTAACAAATATCATTAAATTTGAAATTAGCAAAATTATAGAAATATAATGTAACATAATCAAAGAGAAGTAAAGGTTACATAACATTGTGTTTTTTCATTTACCTTGTAATATCACAAACCAATAGTGAAAAATTTTAAAAAATAAGAAAATATTTAAAGTTGCATTTTTAGATATTAGAGTGATCAAGTGTAATATCTTCGATCATAAAATAAGGTATAAATTAAAATGTTTCTTAGAACATAATAAAACAAAAGGAAAAAAAATTTAAAATGATAAAAATAAATATTGATTTAGAAAAAGTTGGTTGAGTAAATCCAATATCATTTGTTAGATCTTGATTAGAGCTTATTAGAAATTGCTTAAAATAGCAAAATTAAACAAATTAAAAAAACTTATTATTTTAATATTAAGAACATATGTCAGATAGTTGAAAAAATGTAAATGAAACAAATTTCATTCAATGAAAGAAAATCGTTATATAGGTTACATTAGAGGGGATCTAGAGTAAATAGGGACATAGCAAAAAAAGGGTGAAAAGTTTAAAGAAATGAGAAAAATTGTATAGGAAGGATGCATTCTTAATTTTTTAGGTGATTTTGTGTAACATCCTCGATCATTTCTATACAATTTGAAATGTCTTGTAAAATGATCCAAAACCCTAGTTATCAAATGTTAAAAAAGATTAGAAAATGAATATTTACTTTAATTAAAGTTATTGAGAAAACATTAATGACACTTGTTTCTTCTAGATTAGAACTCATATGGAATTAACATGAATTATAATTACAAAGAATAAATTATAAATAATTATTATATTAATTTTCATTAAATAAAAGTAAAGTTGAAAAATATAAATTGAAGAAAAGAAAAAAAATAAAAATTAAAGGATACAAAGGCCAAATAATAACATCTTCATTGTTATGTAGTTATACAACAAAACTTAAAATAATTAAAAAAATTGTTAAATTTAACCTTATTGTCAATTTTGTGAATTAGAAATGCAAATAAATATAAATAAGATTAGTTTTTTAACTTTTCTATTAAGTAATTATATGTTGAAGATTAAATGAGTTAAATTAATAAAATGTAATATAACTAAATCAATAATATGTAAGGACAATGTAAGAGTATATTTGGAGTGAAAAAATTGGAAGAATTGAGAAAGTGTGGAAAACTTGTGTTCCATGATTTTTAGAGGATTGAGCATAACATTCTCAATCGTTAAATTTTGTATGATTTTTAATGCATCATAAAATATGTACATGAGAGAAAAAATTTTAAATGAAATAAAAATCAATATTTAATTGGATAGATCTCAGCAAAACAAGTCGAGCAATGTATGTTTCCTCTTGGCTCAAGCTTGTTTGAAATTATTGTAAGTTAAAAGTTTAAATAAGAATAAATTACAATAAAATATTATATGAACAATAAGTGAATATACATTAAAGCATACATTTGATAAGCTGAAGTAGGATAATACAACAAAATTAAAGTTTTGTAAAGTACACATGACGTGACAATTAGAGTCGCATTGTAATATAAGTAAATGAAGGAAAAAAATTAGAGAAGTCGAATAAATTGTAAGAGAAAGATGCAGTCCATAATACTAAAGAGATTGAGAATAATATTCTATGATACAAAAGATACATTGTCTTATAAAATGTGCAAAAATCTTGCAAAATAATTATTTGTAAATATGCAAATGAATATTTAATTGATAATGCTCTTGGCGATGAGTCCATCAACATTTGGTTCATCTTAAATAAAACTGAATTGTAAATATGGTAACTTACCCTAGTAAATAACCATAAATAATAATAATATTTTTGTTATTAAATTAATATATTATAAAGATAAAATTAAGTAAACTTAATTCATATGACAGAACAAAATAAAAAATAAAAAATGAAGAAAATAAGGTAAATTGTATAGGAAAGCTACACACCAAGATCATAATGAAGTTATCTACAACATCATCAACTATCATATCAACCACAAATAAAAATATTCCATTAACTTTGGGGAAATGAAAGAAAATAAATTATTTAAAAGTTTAAAATAAATTATTTCATTTAATAGAGATGATTAAGATCAATCTAAAAAGAATTATTTTATTTTAATCTAACATTATTTGAAATTTATCTAAACAACAAAAATAACGAACAATAAATAATAAAAAATTATTTTTATTATCTATTAAATATATATTGAAGTCCAAATGAGACAAAGTAAAGATTTGTATTATAATAGAATTGGTGTTGCATAAAACTTACCAAATTAAACCTTAACAATTTCAAGAGATAAGATAAACTTTACAAAAAAGCTACAATCCAAAATGCTATGGAGATCAAATGCAATTTTCCTTCATTATCAAATTAGGTACAAATAAAAAAGTTTTGCATTATTTTTAGAAATCTTAAAAAATAAACTATTTAAATGATAAAAATAAACATTTAATTAGATAAAGGTCATTTAGAAAAGTTTGACAAAATTTTACCACTTTTAAATTTATGATGAATAAGAAAGTTAAATAAACATAAATAACAATAAATTATTATTTTAATGTTAAGAAATATATGATAATGTTGAAAAAAGATAAATTGAAGCAATATCATATGAGAAAAAACACATGTAAAGTTTACATTATAAGATATTTTGACTTACATTGTAAAATAACTAAATCAAAATAAAAGATTTGAAGAAGTGGGATAAATTGAACATGAAAACTATATTTAAAGATACTAAGGAATGCAAGTGCAACATATTTTTTTGTAAAATTTATTATAAAAATAAATTTCTTGAAAAACATGTTATAAACATAACAGAATATAAAAAACATTTAAATTGGAGAGAGCTAGTTAAGACATGTTCAATGACATCTATTTCAGCCCATTAGTCCTTTTTTGCCATTTTCACAAATTACAAAATAAAAAATAAATTAAAAATAAATTATTATTTAACATTAAGTAAATATAAATTTAAGCTCAAAAAGAAAAACTTTAAAGTAGTATAATATAACCACATCAAAGTGATGCAATAAAGGAAAGGAGAATTTTTTTTTTGTAGTAATTTAATGAAATAAAAGAATTGAAGAAATAAAATAAACTAACCTATGAATCTATAATTCAAAATATTAGGAGAGCATTGGCAATATCTGTAATCTCCAAATGAAGTATGAATTCAAATGTCTTGTAAAGCAAGCCAAAACCCTTAAAAAGTAATAATTGATATTTAATTTCATTGAGCTATTCTAGATGACTCAAACTACATGTGTTTCATCATCATCAAACATTGTGTAAAATAACTATTAAGTTTTTTGAAAAAATAAAGAATAATAAATAGAACATTATTATTTTATGACATAGATACATAAAAGTGCTCAAATATGAAAAATTGAACATTTGTAACTAATTAGTTAGATGACATGTAAATGACATGTGAGAGGAAAATTATAATTACATAGTGTATATAAGAAAAATAATTGAAAAAATGAGATAAAGTATTTAGGAAAGATGCATTCAATGACACTAATGATAAACAATATAATATCCTCTATTATCAAAGAAGGTTTGAATTGAAATGCTAAGAAAGCCTACCAGAACAAAAGGAAAGTAAAATATTTAGATATATAAAAAATAAAAATTTTGTGAGGTAGAGCCCATTAATGCATTTCTAATGATATTTCTTTCATGTTAATTAAGCCTCATTTAGAATTACTAAGAATACTAGAGTAAATTAGAATAAATAATAAAAATATTTTTTTTATTATAAAGAAAAAACATAATAAAATGAAAATGAGAGAAATAAAAGTAATGTAATATAACTAAATGAAAAGATGTAATGGTGACATGAAATGACATTTAGAGTACCATAAAAGACTAGCTAAATCAGAGTGATAAATGTTAACAAATGATATCAATTATGATGTAATGTTCCGTTTAAAGTACGAATGAGATTGATGTCAGTCAAAGATCATTAAGTTAGGAATGAATCAAAATATTTAATAAAATAAGCAAAAACCCTAAAAAAATTTTGCAAAATCGAAATTGAATATTTCATTGAATACATTATGTCGACATGAGTATAACAACATTTATTCCATCTTGATTGAACCTCACTAAGAATTACTGCAAATTACCTTTAACCAAGTGTAGGGCACATAATACTCACACGATAAGAAATTTGTAATTATTTAGATGTATAATCAAATCAAAATGAAAAATTTAATAATATTATTGAACTCTATATATCTCATAAACACTAGATCAATGATGTTTGTTTCATTTGGATCGTACCTTATTTCAAATTACTACGAATTTCTAATATAACTAAAAATATTCAATTATCATTTTAGAATAAAGTAAATCTATTAGAAATCTAAAAGAATATAATATATGCAAATCAAAGAGATAAGGGTCATGTATGAGAAATTGAAAATTTCGTAGTAATATAGCAAATTTATATTGAAAAATTTAATGAAATATGACAAATTATATGAGAAAGTTACTTTCTAAGGCACTAATGATATAGAATCTAACATTCTTAATTATCAAAAAAGAAACAAACGAAAATGACACTTAAAAAGTGTTAAAATCATAACAAAAATGAATACTTGAGTTGGTATAGCCCATCTTCATGAGTCTAATAAAATTTGTTTTGCTTCAACTAGACATTTTTTATGCTATTATGAATTCCAAAGTAAATAAAAAACAAAGGTGAATTACTATTTTAATTTGAAGTAAATATATAGTAATGTTGAAATTCAACAAATTGAAACAATTTTATATAACAAAATCTGGACAATATAACATCCACTAATAAAAGTAAAATAATATTAATTATTATATCATATTTAAAGGTAAAAAAACATTTGAAGAAATGAGATAAATCATACTATAAAGATACATTCATTGATTCCAACATGAACAAGGGTAACCTCATCGATAATCAAATTACAGCTAAATTTAAATGTGTCATAAAGTAAGTAAAATTGCCGAATATTAAATATTAAATGAAAAGATAAAAAGAGTATTTAATAGGATAAAGCAAGATGAATCAAGTGCAACAACATTTGTATCATGTCAATTTGACTATTTTGGGATTACCCTCAGTTATCAAAATAAATGAGCAAAAATAATAAAATAAATATTATTTTATTAATAAGTAAATGCATAAAAAATTAAAATTAGATGAATAGAATTAATGCAATATACCCAAATCAAAGCGATGTAAAGGTCACATAAAAGGTGATTGAAGTACTAAAGTCAAATAACTAAATCAAAGCACTAACTTTTAAGAAAAACTATAAATTATGTTGTAATCCTACAAAAAAACCAACAAGATCAATTATTACTCTTAGATCATCAAATGAGGTATAAATTTTTTTCATAGAACATACCAAAATGCTACAAAAAAAATTCAAAAATACATAATTAATGCTTAGTTTGATAAAAGTTTCAAGTAGAGCCCAACAACTTTTATTCAATCTCGATTTGAGCTTATCAAGAAGTACTAGTAATTACAAAAAAAAATAAAGTAATAACAAAAATAAATTGTTATTTTTAATTTTAAGAAAACATATGTGAAAAAAATGAGAAAAATGAAAGCAAAGTAATATGGCCAAATGAGAGGCATTAATGATCACATGATAAGACATTTAGAACTAATTAGAAATATAATCATACCAGAAGGAAAATTACAAAAATAATTATTTAACCATATAGATCTCATAGAGATGAGTCCAATGACATTGGTTTCATCAAGATTAGACATTTTATATATTTTCTATTAATTTTCAATGTAGATAAACACTAGTAATCATAAATTAATATTCTAATATTAAGTAGATATTTTAGAATGTTTATATGAAACAACTTCAAGTAATCTAATATATCGAAATAAAAGGGATATAAAGGTCACAAGAGAGGAATTTAAAGTTACATCTTAATTTATGAAAATGATAATAAATCTTTTTAGAAAATGAGAAAGTTTCATTTGAAGTTAGCAAGGATATAGAGTCTAACATCCTCAATTATCAAACAAGAGATAAATCAAAATGAAACATAAAAATGCAAAAGCCCTAGGAAATAGTTTTTGAATTATTAAAAATTTAAACAATATTTGAATAATTGGTTGAGATGAGACCACTGATATTTCTTATGCCTTGATTAGACCTTGATTTTTAATTTTAGAAGATAAAAAATAAGTAAAACTAAATTATTATTATTTATTATTTAATAAAAAGTAAATATATAATAAAGCTAAAATTACATAAATATAGGCAATATAATATAACTACATCAAAGCCAATTCAAAATCAATGAGGGGAAATTTAGAATTATTTAATAATTTAAAAAAATAGAAGAAAATGATTTAAAGAAATTAGTTAAATTTTACTAGAAAGCTACATTAAAAGATACTAAAATAATCAAGTGCAACATGCTCGATAGAGCTAAGATTACGATAATGTTTGTTTTGTGTCAATTAGATGTTATTTTTAATTACTCTGAATTACAAAAATATGAATCATAAATAAAAAAATATTATTTTATTACAGAGGAAATGGATAGTAAAACTAAAATAAGCAAAATTGAAGTAATGCAATATAACCAAAATAAAAATGATGAGATCACATAATAAGATAGATAAGGTAACTTTGGAAAACTAACAAACCAAAGTGAAAATATTAAGAAATAGGGAAATTATGTGGTAATATTACTATCAAAAAGACTAATAAGGTTGAGCATCACTCAAAGAATATCAAGACTAGTATGAATCTAAATGTTGCATAACACATATCCTAATGCTAAATAAAAAATTAAAAAATATAAAATAAATATTTAATTAATTAGAGCTTGTCGAGAGAAGTTTAATAACATTTATTCGAACTTCATTGGATCTTGTTAATAAGTACTACAAATCACAAAAATAAATAAGTAATAATAGAAAAAAATTATTATTTTAATTTTAAGTAAACATATGTTAATGCTGAGAAGACATAAATTGTGGTAATTTAACATAATAAATTGGAAGACATGTAATGGTCACATGATAAGAGTTTTAGAATTAGTTAAAAATATAAATAAGTGATGTTTGTTTATCAAATATCAAAACTCATTTGTAATTATTATTAATTGCCAAAATTGATAAAATTAAACTCATGTGAACAACACAAGAGTGTAGATTTAGAGTTACAAAGTTATATATAAAAATCAGATGAAGCTGTGAAGATGTGAGATAAATTATGGAAGAAAGTTGTATTTCAAGATTCCTAGGAGATAAAGTGTAACATTGTAATAATCAAATTAGGTATAAATTAAAATAATTCATAAATATGCAAAAAAATAAAAAAATATTTTAAAATATAAAATTTAAAAATTATTAAATAGAATTTAATTAGATGAATTCGAAGGTATTTCTTTTCTTTCCAACAAACCTCAGTCGTAATTACCACAAAGTTTTAAAAGAAAGAAGAATTAATAATAAAAAAATATTATTTTTATATAACTTAATAATATATCAAAGATAAAATAAGATAAATTAAAGTACTATAATATAACCAAATCAATGTCATGTATAGCCACAAAATAAGAGAGTTAGAATTTAATTGGAACATAACAAAGTTTAAGTCAAATATTTG
Organism: Vanilla planifolia; assembly: GCA_023846275.1. Classification (NCBI taxonomy): domain Eukaryota; kingdom Viridiplantae; phylum Streptophyta; class Magnoliopsida; order Asparagales; family Orchidaceae; genus Vanilla; species Vanilla planifolia. The sequence goes on along the minus strand of JAIUJO010000159.1, from coordinate 457,123 downwards.
AAGAAATAAGAAAAATTGTCTATAAAACATATATTAAAGATGCTAAAGAGATTGACAATAAGATCCTAGATCTTTAAAAAAAGTACAAGTTGACATATTTTGTAAAGCATGCAAAAATTTTTGAAAATAAAATTTTAAAAAAAGAAAAAAGAAATATTAAATTGGATAAAAATTATTCAAATTAGTCCAAAGATATATTTTTTGTCAAATTAATCCCCACTAGGAATTATAATTAATTACAACGGCAAACAATTATAAATAGTAAAATAATATTATTTTAAAGTTAAGTGAAAATACTAAGATTAAAATAATGTAAGTTGAAAAATTGTTAAATATTTGAGTAAAAGATAAAAATTATATGGTAATGTTCCACTCAAAGATTTTAAAGAGACAACTATGACATCCTCGACAATGAATTAATGTTTCTTTTGAAATATCTCATAATGCTTGCCAAAACTCTAAAAAAAAGAATGTTTTAAAAATATAAAAAAACTATTTTATTAGATACGGCTCATTATGAGACCCAAACATTGTTTGTTTTGTCTTGATTGGACGTCATTTACAAATGCAACAAATTAAAGTTTAGATAAGCTTAAATAATGAGTAATTATTATTTTTTATCAAACAAATATAGTTTAAATCTAAAACAACATTAATTAAAGAATTATTCCATAACCAAACCAAAGCAGTGTACACATAATATGAGAGGAGATTTAGGGTTACATTGGTATGTAACAAGAAAAAAACAAAGCTTTCAATAGGTGAGATAAATTGCCCACAAAAGTTGCAATCCAAGTGATTTAAGAGGTCAATTGTAACACCTTCATTTGAAATAAACTATGAAACAAAATGACTCCAAAATAATAAAATATTTAAAAACATAAATTTATTATATATTTGATGGAGGTCATTTAGACAATTCCAATGATGCTTGTTTTATTTCCATTAAACCATATTTACAAGAACTACAAATCACTAAAGTAAATATGAATAAATAATAAATAATTATTATATTAATAAAAAGTAAAAATATCTGGAAGATAAAATAAAGTAATGTAAATAACAATTTCAAAGAAACCTAAAAGTAACATAAGAGGATTAGAGTTTCATATTAGTACATCAAAATTTAAATAAAATATTTCAAGAAATGACATAAATTATGTGGCATACGTCGTTTCCATGACTCTAAAGATATTGTCTATGACATCTTTGATCATTAAATGAGTACAAGTTAACATATTCGATAAAGCTTAAAATAATCTTAAGAAAGAAAATATTTAAAAAATATTAAAAAGAATCTTTTATTTAAATGGAGCTTTTGTAGATGAGTCTAATGATGTTTATTTTGATTGAACAAACCTCATTAGGAACTAGCAAAATTTATCAATGTAAATGTGTAAAAATACTTAAAAAAACATAATTTTACTATTAAATAAATATATGTTAAAGCTAAAATGTAGTTAGTTGAAAAATTGTAACAAAACTAGGTCAAGGTGATATAAAGATACCATGAGAAACAATTTAGAGCTCTACAGAGATATAAGTATACCGAAGTGAGCACTTAAAGAAAAGAGAAATTATATGGTAAAGTTCCTTTCCATGGTATTAGGCAGAGTGAGTGTAATGTGCTTCATCATATCATAAATGCATAAAAAGATTTCATAAAGTATGCCAACACTCTAGAAAAATAAATATTTTTAAAATATACAAACAAATATTTAATAGGATAAAGCTTATTTAGATGTGTTTTAGGACAATTGTTCATCTTGATTGAAACTCAGTTGGGATAACTACAAATTACCAAGTTAAATGAGCAGAAGTATTCTTAAATTATCATGGCATTATTAAACAAGTATATATAGAATTTGAAATAAGATAAATATATGTAATATAATATAAGAAAATAATGTATGGGTCAAATAAGAGGATAATTTCAGTTTCATTATATTTTAATGACAACCAAGTCATGTCTGAAGAAATGTTGTAAATTATATAGGAAAGTTGTATTCAAAGTTACAAAATACATCTATTATAAAGTATAAATCAAAAAATTTCAAAATGGATGTGGACAACCCAAAAAACAAAAGAATGAAAATACAATGATGCTTGTTTCATCTAATCATTCCTTAAAAGGAATTAATGGATATTACTAAGTAAATATTTAAAATTGATATTGAATTATTATTTTGATATTAAATAAATATATATTAATGATAAAATTAGCAAAATTATAAAATAATATGTAAAAAAATCAAATTAATTTGAATATCATAAGAGAGAAGATTTAGTTTCATAATTATATATCTAAAATTAAAATAAAGATAATTAAAGAAAAGAGATCAATTGTATGAGAGCAACACATAGTAGATCTAGTGTAACATTCTCAATCATTAAACAAAATATGAAATTAAAAATCTCATATAACTTACAAATATAATATTAAATCTATTTTATATATACATATATATGTATATATATTTGGATAAAGCTTGTTGAGAAAAGTGCAGCCACTTTTTCTTTGTCTCAATCAAACATCATTTGTAAAATTTGGAATTTCCAAGGTAAATGAGGTAACATAGTCAAAAAAACTATTTTAATAATTTACAAATATATATTAATACTAATATTAAGATAAATTGAAATAATATAATGTTAAAAAATGAAATTGATGTAAAGCTCAAAGAAATGTTAGTTTAGAGTAATATAGTAATTTTGTGAAAAAAATACATTCCAAGATACTAGAGATGTTGAATATAACAACCTTGAGCAGTAAAATATGGTAGATGTCGAAATATCCCATAAAGCATGTCATAAAAACAGAAAATAAAACATTTGAAAATAAAAAACAAACCGATAAATTTGATAGAGGTCAAAATGACAGGTTTAATGACGTATTGCTTTCTCAACATCACAATTTATTTTGAAGTATAGTAAATTCCAAAATTATGTAACCATAAATAATATTAAATTTTTGTTTAATATTAAGTCAATTTTATTTTAAATTTGAAATAATATGTGTTAAAATAATGTAATATAGCAAAACCATAGTGATGTGTGGGTCACAAGTGTGTAGAATTAAAGTTTAATAATAATATAACCAAATGAAAGTGATAATTATAAAAAAATCACATAAATTATATAGAAGAGTTGTATTCCAATTGACAAGGACAGTCGAGTGTAACATAATTGAATGTCAAAAAAAGGTATGAAGCATAATACTTTGCAAATGAATTTTAAAACTATAGAAAATAAAAGATTTGAAAATACCAAAATAAAAATTTAATTACATAGAGCACAAAGACACTAGTCTAATGGAACGTGTCTCATCTTGATTAGGTCTTGTATAAAATACAAAGAATTATAATTTTAAATAATAATAAATGGTGTATTTAAAATTTAAAAGAAATTTATTAAAGTGATGTTAAATTTATAATAAGGGAAATTTTGAGTGAATAAGTAAAATAACAAAGCCAAAAAAAATTATGATGAAATGAGACAAATTTTTTACAATGTTTCATTACAAGATACTACAAATATTAGGTGTAATATCCTTAATTATCAAACCAAGTATACATCTAAATATCTTATAAACCAATAGCATCAAAGAAATAAAAATATTTATTCATATAATAATGAATATTTATTTGGTAATGCTCATAAAAAAAGGAGCATTGACACTTTTTTCAAACACATTATGCCACAACTGGAATATTCAAAATTACCAAGTTAGGTAAAGATAGAAAAATTATAAAGGGTTCTTTTAATATTAAATAAATTAATATTATAAAAAAATTAGGTAAATTAATGCTATTAAATAAAACAAAATCAAAGAGATCCAAAATTCATGCCAGAGGAGAAATAAACTTTCATGGTAATACAACTAAATAAAAATAAAAAATATGCTAAAATTAGATAAACTTTTAATAATACTAACTTATAAGACTTTAAGAAGAAGAAGAAAAAAAAAAAAAAAAACTTATAAGACTTTAAGAAGTTTGAGTACGACATGATCAATTACAAAATCAAGCAAAAATAAAAATATATCAAAATTTATTCAAAAATGAAAATGAATAATTTTAAAGTATAAAATTGAATATTTCATTATTGGACTTCATCTAATCAAATCGATAATGTCGATTTCATCTAAATAGGATAACATTTGAATTATTGTGAATTATGAAATTAAATAACCATACATAGTAAAAGATTTACTCTTTTTAAATTAGATAAATAAATAATAAGATTAAAAAGAGGTAAATTTATTCAATTAATAACTCCAATCAAAGCGATGTAATCGTCGCGTGATAGTAATAATATTTTTCACTTTAATATAGCTTAAAGAATGAAAACATTTATAAAAAATGACATAAGATGTATGGGAAAGCTAAATGCCATGATACTATCAAGTTTATTTATGACATCATCGATATTCAAATCAGAAACATATAGAAATGATTATAAAATGCACCAAAAGTTTTGAAAATGAAATATTTAAAAAACTAAAATTGAATACTTAGCTGAATAGAGCTCACTAATTTGAGTCAAACATCTTTTATCTCGATTAGACCATATTTTAAAGAATTTCAAATTTCCTAACAATGTGGGTATTAATAATAAATGAATTATTATTTTAATATTAAAAAAATATATATTAAAGTAAAAATGTGATAAATTAAAGTAATGCAACAAAACTCATCAAAATGATGTAAATGTGACACCAAAGAGATTTAGAGTTAGCTAGTAATATGATATATTTGTAAGAAAATATTTGAAGAAATGAGAAAATTTATTGAAGTTGCATTCCATGATGAAAAGAAGATTGTGCATAATATCCTTAATGGTCAAATAAGATACAAACTTTTTAAGAAAGTTAACTTCCAAGATACTAAAGAGGCCGAGGCTAACAACCTTTACAGTTATTAAAATGTCACATAAATAATACTATATCCCAACAAAATAAAATATTCACAAAACAAAAGGAATAATTAACTAGATGAAGCACATGTAAATGAGTCTAATGATGTTTATTTCATCTTGACCAAACCTATTTTTTTAATTACAATGAATTATAAATTTGTATAAGTGGATATAGTAGAAACTTACTACTTTAATGCTAAGTAAATATATCATAAGACAAAAACAAGAAAAATAATGAAATTTAATTTACCCAAATGAAAGAAATGTGATGGCCTTGTTGGGAGAAGAATTATGGTTTCATAGTAATATAACCATGTCAAAGAAAAGCTGTACAATTAAGGTAAATTATGCATGAAATATTTCATAAAGCTTGCAAAATTTCAATAGTAATGCCTTTTGAAAAAAATGTGCATGTATATTTAGTTGGATAGAACTTACAAAAATGAGTCCAATAATATTTATTTATTCTATTTAAGACAAATTTTGACTTAATACGAATTATGAAATAAGATAAGAAAAAATAACAATAAATAATTATTTTCATATAAATTAAGTAAATATTCAAGTTGGTATAAGATAAATTGAAATAATGTAATACATTGAAATACAACACATGTAAAGGTTACCAAGAATGAGATTTAGAGTCACTTAGTGATAATATTAATTAAAAGCAAATCATTTGAAAAAAATTAGAAAAATTGTAAGATAAGCTTGCATTCTAGTATAGAATTTGAGCATAATATTTTTCATCAACTTAGGTGCAAAAGAAAATATCTTGAAAACATGAAAAAAATTGAATAAAAAGTAATAAATTAAATATTTTATTGGATAGTGCATGTCAAGAAGATTGTAACTATATTTCGTTTGAGTAGATCAAAGGTTTGTTTAAGTATCTATAAATTACTAAAGTAAATCAACATAAATAATAATATATTAGTATTTTAATATTAAGAAAATAAATTTTAATGCTGAAATGTGATAAATTGAGATAATGTGGTATAATAAATCAAAGCGATGCAAAGTTTATGTGAGATGAGATTTAGAGTGAAAAAGTAATATAATTAAATAAAAACATCACATTTGTAAAAAGGATATAAAGTGCACAACAAAAATATATTCTACGGTACCATGGGAAAATTAGATACAGTTTATGAGATTGCAATATTTCAAGGGACTATGTTGACTGAGTGTCATATTCTTAATTTATGTAAATGCGACACATGAATCGATTTAGAGTAACATAATAAAAAGAAAATAAAACATTTATAGAATTGAAATAGATTTTAAATAAAACTTAATTCCAAGATATTAAGGACATCGTGTGCAACATCCTCAATCATGAAATCAAGCAAAAAAAATATTTCATAATGCATGTAAAAACTTTCGAATATAAAATATTTTAAAATATAAAAAGAATATTTAATTTTGTATAACTCGTCAAGACAAGCTTAGCATTAATTTTTTTGTCTCAATCACACTTTTTTTAACAATTATAGTAAATAAATAAGGTTAATAAATAGAAATAACAATATATTTTTATTTAAATATTCCATAAATACAAATTGAAGTTGAAGTGAGACAAGTTGAAATAATGCAATATAATAAAATAAAATTGATGTGAAGGTCATAAGAGAGGAAATCTATAGTTACGTAGCAATATACCTTATAAAAACAATTTGAAAAAATTGATATATTGAACTAGTGATACATTCTAAGATGCTAAGGAGATTGAGTGTAACATCCTCGATCATCAAATAATTTATTAATGAAATTCAAATTAAAATGTGCGAAAATCTTGCAAGATAAAATGTTTAGAAAAATAAAAGGTTTTTTTTGGATGGTGGTCATCAAAATTAGTCTAATAATATTTACTTCATCTATATAATACTACGTGGGGAATTGCTATGAATTCATAAATGTATTAAAAATAAATTATAATAAGTAGTTATTTTAAGGTAAATTAAGAAGATGAAAAAGTTTAAATGACATATAATTAAATAAAATGTAATATAACCAAATAATATAGTAAAAAAAATAAAAAAAATTATAATAATACAACCAATTAAAATTAAAAATTATTAATAAATGGAATTAGTTATACATGAAAGTTGCATTCAAAGATCCTTTAGAGATTGAGAGCAACATTCCTGAACTTCAAATAAAATATAACTCAAAATCTCAACAAAACATACGAAAAACATTTAAAATAAAATATTTTAAAATAAAGAAAACTATAAGATAGATCTCAATTAGATGACTCCAATTACAGTTGTTTTCTCCATAATTAGAGCTAACTATCAAAAAATAGAAAAGTATTAATCCTATAGCAAGTAATATACATTAAAGACAAATCAAGACAAACAAAAGTTATAAATTACAACAAAATAAAATGATTTAAAAGTAAAATGAATTAATATTTAGTGATTCAAACTAATATAACCAAATTGAGAAAATATTAAATGACTTAAGATAAAATTTATGAGAAAGTTGTAGTGCAAAAAACTAAGAAGCTTGTGTAACATTTTTGAAAATTAAATCTAGTACAACTCAAAGCATGTCATAAAATTTGCTAAATTAATGGAATAGAAAATAATTAAAATAATAGAAATCAAATAATAATTATTGAAAACTAATTGAGATGAGTCTAATGATATTTGTTTTATCTTAATTAGTTCTCATTTGGAATAACTATGAATTAAAAAAATAAGTAAACATAAATTATAGTAAATTATTATTTTATTATTAAGGTTATAAGTAATAAATTTGAAATAAGATAAATTAAAGAAGTAAATTATAAACAAATCAAAGCAATGTATACGACACACGGGAGAGGATACACAGTTTCATGGTTATATAATAAAATCCAAGTGAAAAAATTAAAAAAAATTGGATAAATTTTAAGAAAATAAACTAAGTGTAAATACAAGTAGGATTTTGTGTAACATACCCGATCATCAAAACAAGAAAAAGTTGACTTGTGACTTAAAACCTACCAATGCTGTAGAAAATAAAATATTTAAAAATTTGAAGAAGACTAACCAATTGGATAAAGAATGTTGAGATAAGTCCAATGATATTTGTTTCATGTAAATAGGTGCTTTTTCAAAATTTCTATTACAAATTAAAGTGACTTTAAAAATATATATTTTTTTAATATAAAGTAAACAAATACGAATGATAAAATAAGATAAATTGAAAAACTTTAATATAAGAAAATCAAAGATATGCAATGGTCACATAATAAGATGTTTAGAGTTACATTGTAATAAAACCAGATAATAGAAAATATTTGAAGAAATTTAACAAATTGTTTAGGAAAGTTGGACAAGAAATTGAAATATCTCATAGGTCATTCATGATCAGCAAATCAAGAATCAATTCAAATATCTCATGAAACATGCAAAAAACTCAGCAACAAATATTTAAAAATTAAAAAAATGAATATTTAAATTGATATATCTTGCCAAGAAGTTTTGAACAATGTTTCCTTCATTTCTTTATTCTTCATAATCATCATCGTCATCTTCTTCTTCTTCTTCTTTATCTTATTCTTATTCTTCTTCTTCTTATTATTATCGGAGCTTAATTGCTATTACCAATAATTATGTTATAAAGAAATTATAAATAATTCAAAACTAATATTTTAACATTAAGTAAATATATAATAAGGTTGAAATAAGATAAATAAAAAAAACTAAAATAACTAATTCAAAATGGTTTAAAGGTCACTTGAGATAAGTTCTAGAGTTACAAGATAAAGCAAAAAAAATTATAGTTTGACATTTAAACAAATAAAAAAAAATGTATGGAAAACTTACATTCCTTAATAACATGAGGAAAGAGTGTAGCTTATTCAATCATCAAATAAAACCTATAAAATCTTAGAAAATAAAATCTTTATCAATAAATTAAGTCATGTGATAAAGCCTATTAACATGACTCTAATGGTGCTTGCTTCATCAAGTTCGATCCACATTTGGAATAATAATTAATTCACAAAATCAATAAATATAAAAATAAACAAACAATTTATATTATATTAAGTAAATATTTTTTAAAGTCAAAATTAGATAAATTGAAGAAATATAATAGAATCAAATGAAAGACTTGTAATGGTAACATGAGATCAGATTCGAAGTTACATAGCAATAAAATCGTATTTAAAGAAAATTTTAAAAGAATAAGACAAATTGTTTAAGGAAGTTATAATCAATGTTAATGACTATATTGACCATAATACCAAGAAAATTAAATTCGATTTGAATCAAAATGAATAATAAAATATGCCATAATCATAAAAAAATATTTAAAAATTTAAAAAATTAATTTTTAATTCAATAGAACCTATCAAGAACAACCTATTGTCATTTTTCTCATCTTGATCAATCCTTGTTTAGAATTTCTAATAAATACAAAATTTAATAACCAAAAATCTTAAATTTTTTTTTAATTTAACTAAATATATAATTAAGATAAAATAAGAAAATTTAAAGAAATATAATATAACTAAATCAAAGTGATGTAAAGGTCACAAGAGAGCAAAATTAAAGTTTGATAATAACATAAGTATATTGACAAAAAGACGTTTAAAAGTTGAGGCAAATTAAAGAGAATGCAACATTTAAAGATGCAAAGTATATCAAATGTAACATAATTAATTGTTAGAAATGACATGAAATGATCTATTCTTTCTTTATTTTAAATAAAAAAGATAATTTTATCATATAATAGAATTGAGAATATCTGTTTATCTTTTTGTTCCTTACAATATTTTTAATGGTAAAAGTGATAACATTTCCTTTGTGAGAGTTTCAAAGATTTGAATGAAATGAAAGGTTATTGCAAAGCAATGTTTCATTTAACTGTAAACCCTCATAAGCAATCTAAAACTAGTAACTCCTAAAATCTCAATAAAAATAGCTTAATTCCATATCCTAACATTACTTAAGGTAACAATTCTATTAGATCCACATAGAAAAGAGGTGGAAGGGGGCTCCTACCCTCTTACTTTTCTAGGTTTCCTTAAGGGCCCTTTTCCTTAACTAATAGAATTGTGAAAGCTTATTGCTCCATTCAGTGACTAGGATTCACTACATTGTCTTTAATTCCATGAATGAGTTGGTCTTTTGTATATCTTTCTAGACAAACACAATCCTTCCCAAGGTTGTCTAATGAAATAGACAATGTTTTAATTACTTCAAGAAAACAATATGAAAATTTAGTATTTATTTGAGGCCCACCTAACATGATCAATTATATAAATTGAAGCAAGTAAGACTAGAGATATGAAGAATTATGAAGGCGACATAAGATGATATTTTGTGTTAAAAATTAATATAACAAAATTAGACAAAAAACATAAAGAGATTAGTTAAATTATGTGGAATATTGGACTCCAAGAAGCTAAGTAGATTGAGTGTAACATCATTGACTATCAAATCAAATGCAAATCAAAATGGCATGTAAAACCTGCTAAAATCGCAAAAAGCAAATCTTGATAATCAAGAAAAGTCCAATGAGATTGTTTCATGTTAATCAAATCTTTCTTGGAATTTTTTATATTTAACATAATATAAATGGCCTAAAAAATAAAAAAAAATTACAATTTTAATATTTATTAACTATATATCAAATTTTGGATGAGATAAATTGAAGTAATATATTATAACTTAAGATAAGCAATGCAAAGGTCACATAGTTAAAGAATTATGATTTCATAGTAATATAACTAAGTCAAAGAGAAATATTTCTTTAAATGAGAGACATTATAATATGTACATATGGAAAAAAATTATTTTATAGATATTAAGTCAATACATGTAAAAATTTAAATGACATAAATTGACTTAATATAAGCAAATCTAAGAAAAACATTTTAATAGATGAGATAAATTGTAGTAGAATGTTTCATTTCAAGATAATAAGCACATTTGGTGAAACATTCTTAATTACTGAATTGGGTATAATGCAAGTATATCTAATAAAAAGAGTCAAGTTATTAGAAATAAAAATATTTTGTAAAATATAAAAAAATTAATTATTTATAACTCAATTAGATAAGTCTAATAATCTTTATTTCATCTCAAGGATACCTCATATTAGACTATTACACATTATTAGAACAAATAAGAAAATAAATATAATTATTATTTTAATATCAGGTAAATATTAAATAAAATAAACAAAAAAAACTTTAATAAATGCAATACAATAAAATGAAAGCTTGTAAAGGCTACATGGCAGAAGATTTTTAGTCACCTAGTTACATAAAAAAAATGAAAGAAAAATGTTCCAAAAAATGCAATAAATTATGCCAAATGGTTGCATTCTTACATACTACAGAGATCAAGTGCAACATCCTTGATTGTAAATTCTGATAAATTTTAAAAAGTCTAGAAAAACATACAAAAAATCAAGAAAATAATTTTTTAAATTATAGAAATTAATACTTCAATTAATAGAAGTTGCTAAAACAAACCCAATAGAATATGTTTCATTTTGATCAAACATTAATAAGAATTACTATTAATTATCAAATTAGAAAATAAATATTCATAAATTCTTATTTTTTTTGTTAAATTAATATAGAATATTGCAATAAAAAAATAAATTAAAGAAATATAATGCAACAAAATAAATGTTTCTTAAAGTATACACTAGATGATAATTAGAGTTTTAGAGGTATAAAATTAAACTAAAGTAAAACATTTGAAGAAAATAAGACAAAATATATGGAAAAGTAGTATTTCAAGATACTACAAAGATCAAGTGTAATATTCTAATCATCAAATTATATGCAAATAATAATGTCTCGTGAAGCAAGATAAAACCCTAGAAAATAATATTTTTAAAAAATAAAAGCAAATTAAAAAATTTCAAGAAATGAGAAAAAGTATATTGAAAAGTTGCATTCCTATATCCCACAGAGATCTAGGGAAGCTTCCCTGATCATTAAATCTAGTAAAATTAAAAATTCCTCATAAAACATAACAAAGATTGAAGAGAGTAATTAAAGGTACAAAAATTAAAAATTCAACAGTTAGAAGTCATGCAGACCTATCCAAAGGCACTAGTTTTTTCTTGATTAAACCTCATTTAAACTTTACCAGTAATTACCAAAGCACTTGTTTTGTGTTGATACATTGGAGCCTTTTTTTTTAAAGAATGATTGAGTCAAGTATATAGCAAAACTATGCAGTAAATGATGACATACTACTTAAAGATGGCTTCAACAAGACTACAAAAAGAGATATCAGAAATCAATTCAAAGCCTATGTGGACCTTTAAATGCATACTATTTGACTTTAAAGAATAAAGAGAAAGAATTTCAGCATTTTCACAGTCTTGCTAAGCATACACAAGGCAATGTCATATTCTCAAAAATTGATGAATTAAGAAGTTCACCTCTAAGAAGAACAGGACATTTTGAGACTATTTACAATGAAACCTTTTTCTATGACTGAAAGACAATTGGAATAAGTTCCACCACTACTACTTTCTTCATCATCTACATAAATTGTGAGAAAAGTGATTGAGGAATCCTCTTTTTTGCTCTAACTCTCCAACTCCAGAATTTTGGGTGTCTTACTTTCACGTAATTGATGCGATGCAAGGAACTCATCCTTGTGGCATGCTTTGTTTACGTCCTAAAATTCAATGTATACATGGGGCCTTCTATCATTTCAAACAAAAACACTAATGGCCACCGATAAAATCTCAAGCTTTTTCCCAACAAAGCCAATCAACATTTCACGAAAGGAAACCTTTAAGAGAGCTTTGGAGTAGAAAGTTATAACAAAATTGAACTTGGGTCATGAAAGTCTTATGTACAACTTTAATGTTGATTTTTCATAATTTTTTATATTAAATAAATATATATTAACTATTAAAATACATATATTTCAATTTAATATAGCTAACAAGAAGTGATGTGAAGGTCAATGATAAGATAATTGGAGTATCATAATAATGTAACTAAAAATAAGTAAAATATTTCAAATAACATGTTAAATAATTTGTGAATGCTAAATTTTAAGATAAAGGAGACAAAGTGTAGTGTTTTTGATCATCGAGTAATGTAATCATGCAAATGAGTCATAAATCATACCAAAACACTTCAAGATAATACATAAAAATTATATAAAAACAATCATTTAATTAGATATTGCATATAATACAATTATTGTAATTTAATCAAGTAAAATTGAAAAATTTGAGAAAATTAGATAACTATGTGAGAATGTTGTATTCTAAGGTGCTTAAGAGATGAAGTTTATTATTTGTAATCATCAAATTTTAAATGAAACAAAATTTCAACTACAACTTGATGAAAGTTTTAAAAAAAGTATTTAAAATAATAGAAATATATATTTACAAGATCGAGTTTGTTGAGATGAGTCTAACATGATTTATTTCTTGTTAATTAGAACAAAGTTATAATTTTTATGAAATTTTGGAAAAAGAATAAGAATAAATAATAATAAATTACTATTTGAATGTTAAATTAATTTTTAATAAAGCTCAAATAACATAATTTATAGAAATATAATTATTCCAAACGAAAGCAATATGAACTTGACAAAAGAGAAGAATTAGAGTTTAATAAGAATAAACAAAATCAAATTAAAATTTTTTTAAAAAATTAGATGAATTATGCAAGAAATTTTTTTTCCAAGATACTAAGAAGATAATTTGTGACATCCAAGATCATCAAATATGACATGAATAGAAATGTATCACAAAATGTGACAAAATATAATAAAATAATAAATTTCAAAATACGAAAAATGTTAGTTTAATTACATAAAACTCATTGAGACAAGCCCAATGTACTCTATTTTTTTTTCAGTTTGACCTCTTTTCAAATTATTGTAAATTAAAAAATTAAATTACAATAAATAATTATAAATTATTATTCTAGTATTTAGTAAATATACATTAAAATTGAAATAAGAAGATTATAGAAATATAATATACCAAAATCAAAGCAAAATAAAGATCAAACTAGTGAAAATTTATAGTAAAATATTAATATAAACAATTAAATTTAAAACTATTTTGGAAATTAGATAAATTATATGAAAGAGTTTCATTCCTAAATAGTAAAGAGAATCCAAAAAAAATATTCAATAGTAAAATTTGTCTGAAATAAAAAGGACTCATAAAACATGCCAAACCACTAATCAGTAAAAGTTTAAAAATATAGAAATAGTACTTAATTTGATAAAGGTAACTGAGAGAAGTCCAAAGACTTTTGTTGTCCACAAACTATCTTCATGTGAAATTACTAAGAATTATTAATGTAAATAGAAGTATATAGGAATGAATTATTTTTCTAATATTACATATATATGTGTATGAATATATATATATATATATATATATATATATATATATATATATACATATATATAAACATGATACATAAAATATGCATATATAAATTTTTTTATATGTTAAAGCAAAAATGAGATTAATTCATGCAATCTTAAATAACTAGAAGAAAGACATTTAAAGGCCAAATGAAAGGAGATTTTTTGTTTAAGAGTAATATGCCCAAATTGAAGAAAAATAGTTTAACAAATTTACACTCCAAAATACTAAGGACATTTTGTATAACATCAATAATCGTCAAATTAGTTATCAATAAAAATATAATATTTAAAGTGTCAAAATATTTTTAAATTATTTTTTAAAATATTAAAAATAATATTTAATTGTATATAACTCATTCAGTCGACTCTAACCAAGTTTGTTTTTGCTTGATTTTACAATTTCTGTAATAACTCCAAATATAATTAGAAAAAATATCCTATTTAGTGTTAAGAAAAATTATAATTTAATAAAAAATATGATAAATTTAGTCTATGTAACATATCAAAAAACAATCTTGTAGATGACATTTAAGAGGTGATTTAGAGATACCAAAAAATACAATCAATTTAAAGAAAAATATTGAAGAAATGAGATAAATTATATAGAAAGGTTAATTCCATGACATGATGGAGATCATAGCATCATCAAAGGGAAAATAATTCAAGAATAAAAATAAGTCATAAATCATGCAAAAATCGTAGAATAAAAAATTTAATGCTTAAAATGAATATTTGATAATATAAGGCTCACAAGTAGAAGTTTAGTAATACCTTTTTCATCTGAATCAAAAATAATTTAGAATTATTACTAATTTAGAACATAAATTAAACTTAAATAATTGAAAGTTATTATTATAATATTAAGTAAATACATTTCAAATCTAAAATTATTTTATATTCAACATTTAATATAACAAAATAAAAATAATTGAAAAGGTCACATGATTGGAGAATTTCAATTACAATGTAATACACAAAATTAAAGAATGAGAGAAATGCTATGGGAAAGATGCATTTTGATATACAATAGAGATCAAGTATAACATCCTCATTCATCAAATTAGCTACAAATCAAAGTGTCTCAAAAAACATACAAAAATAATAAAAAATAAAAGTCGAAAATATATGCGAATGTTGCATTCCATGATACTAAAAAGATTGTGTGTAACGTACTTGATCACAAAGTTTACTAGAAATTGAAATGTCTTATAAAACATGCTAAAATCCTAAAAAATAAAATATTAAAAAAATGTAAAAATAATTTTTTTTCGATAAGTCTCATCTAGAGTAGTATAATATGTTTGTCTCATCTTAATTAAAACTCATTTTGAATTATTAAATTAAATGAGAATAAATAAAATAAATATATTAAATTTGAAAATTAAAGAAAATGTATCGACATAATACAACCAAATATGAGTGAAGTAAGGGTCACACAATGGGACACTTTTAGTTTGAATGTAATAAAATAAATTATAAGCAAAGCATTTTCAAAATGTAGAAGAAAAGATATGAGAAAATTACAATCCATGATCGCTAAGAAATCAAGTATAACAACCTTATCCATGAAATAATGCACAAATCAACATGTGTCAAAAAACCTACAATAATTATTGAAAATAAAAACTTTTACAACATTTGAAAATTGAATTAAATTGAGCTCATTGAGAGGTTTCTAATGACATTTATTTGAACTCATACAAATTCTTTTGAATGACTAAAATGTTATTAAATTAATAATTTATTGTTATTTCTATTTAATTAATTTTTTAATAAACAAAAATTCTCCAATATGGTATGATGAAAAAAATAAATGCCATTAGACTATCTTTGATGAGCTCTAACTAATAAAATATTAAATTTAAAATGTTTAAATTTTTTTATTTTATAACTTTACATATTTTTTCTTATATATTTGATAATATTTATAAGTCATTTTTTATTTATAATATATTTTGCATTCAAGAATGTTATCGTAGAAGTCCCATCAACTTTGGAATAAAAAGTTTCAAAGCAATGTTTTTGATTTCTTAAATCTTTTGCTTTAACTTTTCTACTTTATTATTTATCACTAAATCATCACTCATGTGAGTTTCACATACATTTGAGTTAGTTATATTACATTTCTTCAATTAACCTCTTTAGAATACAATGAATTACGAAATTAAAAGAACATTGAAAAAAACAAATTATTACATCAACATTAAGTAATAGATAACAAGAAAAAATGGATTAAATTGAAGTTTTGAAATCAAAACCAAATCATTGTAATGTAAGGGCTCTATAAATTAAAATTTATAGTTACATAGTTTTTTAACAAGTTAAAATTAAAAAATTAGATGAAAGAGATAAATTGTGTGAGAAAATAACATTCCAAATTACTAAAAAGATCAAATGCAGCATCCTTGATCTTCAAATCAGGGACAAATCAAGATTTCTTATAAAGCTTAGAAAAGCCCTAAAAAATTAAACATTAAAAAAATATAAAAATTGAATATTTAATTTGATAGAGACTAAGGAAACAAGAATAGTGACATTTACTTTACCTCATTGAACATCATTTGTAAGTACTAAAATTGATATTAGATAATTTGAAAACTTTTATTTAATCAAATGAAAGCAGTGTAAATGTTACATAAGAGAAATATATTTTCATAATAATATAGTTAAATATATGTAAAAAAGTTGAATAAAAAGGATCAATTATATATGAAAGTTACTTTCTAAGAATCTAAGAAGATCGTGCATACATCATCGAATATCAAATATGGTACGAATTAAACTATCTCAAAAAGTAAGATAAACTTATAAAAATCTAAATATTTAAAAATATTAAAATAAATAATTAGTTAGATAGAATGGTAAAACATCATATTATGTACATAGTACAAACGTTGGCATACCTCATTATCATGTCTTAGTTCTTAGGTAGTTTCCATCTATAAATAGTTACTCTAAGTCTTCTCCTTATTTAAATTATTAAACCTATATATGCAAGCACATGAATTCCAATTTCAATTAATATCAAAATTTAGTTAATATAAAACAATCTTTAATGTTTCGTCCAGAAACATTGCATTAGAAACGAATGATAAACAACATTTATGTGATACTACATGACATATTTAGCCATGTGTGTTTGAAACTTCCCATTTCTTAGACAAGGTTCATAGAAGAAGATCAACTAGCTTTTAACCAAATCACTTTCCTTAGGATCTATTTGCAATTTCAACAAGAAAATTCCTTTTCAATCATTCTTACAACACAGCTAATGTTTTTGCATGTACTAAAGGGTGATCTTTTTAGAAATTTACGTAAATGCCTTCTCTTTCGATAACTCTTTCTAGGCTTCAAATTTTAGCCATTGTATTTCTTATTCCACATGGTTTTTCTTGTTTTCCACCTTAATATCCCTCTTCTTTAGCTTTTTCTAAGAACTTACAAGCACATCTTGAGGATTTAATTTTCCTTGTCAAAACCACTTTAAATCACATATTTGCATCAAGAAAACCTAGTTTGGTTTTGTTTAAGGCATGTTTCACACATTTGAGTTAAACATTTCTTAATTATCATCATTTTGGTTAGCCATTTTTTGGAGCCAAAGTAAGATATGGCTATAAGAAATTTTGCAATTTATTCTTCTTTCTGATATATGTTTTCTTAAGACATTCCAATATGCAACACTTACCATATTCCATTTTTGTTGCTCTTGTTATGACTCATTATCCAACTCCTAATATTTATAAACCCTACCCATATCTATATTATGAATTCATTGTTTGATAAGAATAATGATACAACATAATATACCAATAATATTAATATTAATAATATAAATAAAATGATAGACTAATCATAAAGCATGAAGCATAACGTTTCAAGGCTTCAAAATTCAATACTTAATTTATCCTTTATAAAAATTTAAAATATTTAGTTAAAACTTAAAACTTTAAATCACTAGAAATCATAGACCTCGATGAGCTAAATTGTAATAATATGGCCATCAATGATAGGTATAAGTGTACTAAGATTCTACTTTTAGATTTTCCATCAAATGTGTTCTTGTATGCTTACATTACTTACTTTAGTTGTACTAAAAATCAATATGATTCCACCTCAAAACATTAATGGTTGAACATCCTAGGAAAATCATCAAATGGTTTATCTTGGTTTAATGCATATTCACTTATGTTGTATAAATGCTTTGAAGTGATGAATTGGTTCTTTCTACTTCAAATGTCAAAGTTAGTAATTATAATGGGTGTGATCCTTGTGTTGGAATTATATATAATAAGAAAAGAAAAATAATGGAAGCCATTTTACACATTATGGACAACAAATAATCATTAGAAACCAAAGGGTTGTTTCTACTCAAGTCTTTTTTTCAAAATAGCAAAAATTTGTATAAGGTAGCAATCAGAAAGAATTTTAGATGAATTCTTAAAATAATGAAACTTTAAATGAACATTCTCTAGGAGCTATCAAACACTACATAACAAATCAAGCACAAGGGAAAACCCACAATAGTTCACTAGAGTTACATTAACAATGTAACAAATGGAGTGATGAATTACCTCATAGGAATGATAGTGTAATCAACAAAGTAAAAAAAGTATTGTGTGCAAAACATTCTAACAATATGCAAAGGTATTGGTTGATTAGATAAAGTTCAAATCTCATACCTTAATGCTTCATATAAGGTATGAATCATCTCCTTAGAGTATTAGTTCTAAAATGATAATAGATTTGTTCTTGATTAATTCATTTGCAATTGTGTTGCATTACATTACTCATTATTACACTGAGCAAAGTACTTATGGTTATAATATCCCATCATAAAAAGATGTTTCACCTTGCCTTTATCATTGCTGATTTTTCTTTACAGGGTTAAATTAGTAGAAATCATATCAACTCTGAGGAGGAATTTCAAATCAAAACAAATGGACCTTTATGACAATTCATCATTCACATTGTTCATAATTGGACAACATTGCACCTTTTGTGCCCATTTTCTTAAAGCATGAGTGTTATAAAAGTCAAATAATCACTGTATCTTATGTACCTAAAATTTATAAGCCTATGTTTGTGTGTGTGGTTGTGTGTGCATTTTTGAGTGTGTGTGAAGGTATGCAAGCTTGTGTGTATGTTTGAGTCCATGTAAGTGACAGCATGTGAGTGTGTGTATGAGTTTATGTGTGTGCAAGTTTGTATTGTGTGCATGTCTATACAAGTCTATGAGCATATGTGTGTTTGTGTGGCTATGCATGTGAGTGTGCTTGCACATGCAAGTGCATATGTGTTTGTTTTAGTGCATGAGCATGTGCATGTGTGATAGTGATCATATTATAGTGTGTGCCTATGCTTGGGTTCTTGTCTTTGTGTGCATGTGCTTATGTGTGTGTGCATATATGTATGTGTACGTGTGAGGTTGGGTGTGTGTGTGTGAGTGTTCATGTGTGTGTCTATGCACGGGCATGTGTGTTGGTTATGTGTGTGTGGGCATTTGTCTTTATGTTTGTGTGTGTGTATGCAAGCACTTGTGTGTGTACATATCTCTCTCTGTGTGTGTCTTTCTATGCATATGTGTTTATGCAGGTTCATATGTGTGTGTGTTTATGTGTCCATGTAGGTGTGTAGGCATTTATGCTTGTCTATTTGTGTATTTGCATGTGGGCATGTGTTTGCATGTGTGTTTACGTGCATGCAGCTACATGGGTGCATGTATGTGTGTGTTTATGGACCTATTTGTCAGCAAGTCTATAAGCCTGTATGTGTGCATTTATGTCCTTGCATGACTATGTTATTTTAATGTGCTTGTGCTTATGCACGCAAGTGTATGCTTGTGTGTGCATGCTCATGTACGAATGTGCAAGTGTGCTAAGGGGTGTATGTGTGCACGTATGTTTGTATGTATTTGTGTGTGTGTGCATGTGTATGAATGCTTGTTATTGTGTATATTTTTTTGCACATGTGCATTTGTGTGCATGAGTTAGGATGTAGATTCATTTGTGTGTACATTGTATGTGTGGGTATGTATGAATCATTGTGTTTGTGTGTCAATGTGCATGTGTCTGTTTGTGTGCATTTGTGTATGTATGTGTGCATGTGAGTGTGTGAATTTGTATGTGTGTGCCTTTATGTGATTGTGCATGTATGTGAGATTGTCCATCTATTTATGTTCATGTATGTGCGTGTGACCATGTGCACATGTGTGTGTGTTTGCATGATTGTGCATGGGTTTGTATGTTTGTGTGTGCACATGAGTGTGCATTTCATTGTGCATATGGGCATACATAATTGTGCAAGCACATGTGCTTGTTTTTGTGTGTACTTATGTGTGTGTCTGTGCATATGCAAGTGTACGTTTGCACTTGCATATGCATGAGCATGCATGTGCACACATATTTGTGTGTGCATGTGTGTGGGCACGTGTGCATGCTTAGGAGTGTGTGTGTGCTTGTAGTTGTGTGTGTTAGTGTGTATACAAGTGTGTGTGTTTGGAGCATGTCTACATATGCAAACTTGTGGGTACATGCATGTGTGTTTATGAGTGCATTTGCATCTATGACTACTTATTTGTGTGTGTGTATATGTGCAGGTGTGCATGTATGCATTTGTGTTTATGTATTTGTGGTTTGTGTTTGTGTGCATGTCTATGCATGTGTATCTAATTCTACTCCAAGTGGCCATTGTCTTGATTTTATTTTATTAAATTATATTACTTAAATTTGTTTCAACTCATTTTTATTATATGTTTACTTAATTTTAAAGTGTTTAGTTTTATTTTATTTTATAATTCAAAACAATTCATAACAAGTTTCAATCAAGACCAATTATATGTTGTTAGAGTAGTTGTAATTACTATATTTTACAATGTTAAAAAATTATATTTTAAGATTTACAGGAAATTTAAATTTGGATCACATTTGACAATTGAGGATGTTATGCTGAACATCTTTAATATCTTTGAATTCAACTTCATCATATAATTGATCTTATTTTTTTAAATTTTTTTCTTTAACTTGGTTATATTAATATCTAAGTCAAAATCAATTCTCGCTTGACCTTTTATATTGCTTTGAACTGGCCATATTATATTTCTTCAACTTATCTCATTTGATCTTTAACATAAATTTCAATCATTCAAAAATAATAATTTATCATTCCTTATTCTTTTTTGTTTGGTAATTCACATGAACTCTAAGAAAAGTCTAATCAAGATGAAACACTTTTTGTTTGACACATCTCGATTCACTCTATCAGTTTAAATATTGAATTTTATATTTTTTAAATATTTTAATTTATGATATCTTACCATCCATTCTTTTGTTTTTTCTTAAAACTTCTTTCATAGTTGAGGATGTTACAATTGATCTCCTTAGTTTCTTGAAATAGAAGATTCTTATGTAACATTTTGCATTTGTTCAAATATTTTACTTTGACTTTGTTGTTATATTTCAATAAAATCCCATTTCTTCTCTCGTGTGAGCTATATTGAGGGGCTTTATCTAAAATAATAATTTAATATTATTCACACTTATTTAATATGGAAATTTGTAGTAAATCCAAATGAGATTTGATCGAGATGAAAGTAATGTCATTGGAGTCCGCTTGACACGTACCATCTAATTAAATATTAATTTTTTTCAATATTTTTAAAATTATTTTTGAGACTTTTGTTTACTTTGTGAGTCATTTCAATTTGTATCTAATTTGATGATTGAGGATGCCACCATCAATCTTTTGTATCTTGGAAGGCCACTTTCTCATATAATTAATTTCATTTTTTCAGCTTTTTGCTATAATTTAATCATGTTACTATGAAACTTTATTCTCCTCTTAGGTGAACTTTCAATCATTTTGATTTGATTTTATTACTTTACTATGAAAATCTAATTTTGTACTTTTTTTTACCTTTATGTCACTTTGATTTGGTTATAAAACACTATAAATTGTCATATTTCAGCTACAAATATATCTACTTAATATTAAAGTAATAATTAGTTATTATTCACATTTAATTTATTTGGTAAATCATAATTAGTCTAAATATGGTGTGATGGAAACAAAACAAACATCATGGCACTCACCTTCATGAGAATCATCAAATTAAATGTTTATTCTTATTATTTCAAATATCTTTGATTTCAAGTGTTTTGGCATTTTTTATATTACATTTCTATTTATATCTCATTTAATGATTCATAATGTTACACTCGATCTCCCTAGCATCTTGAAGTGGATTTATATCACATCATTTACCTCATTTCTTTAGACATTTTTGTTTGATTTAGTTATATGGCTTTGGTAATATAATTCTCGTCTCATATGTCCTTTACATTGCCTTTAATCGATTTAATTATATCGCTTTAATATTTCTTATTTTAGCTTCAATTTATATCTACTTGACATTAAAATTAAATTCTATTATTATTTAGTTTTATTTACTTTGGTAATTCATAATAATTTGTAAAAGAGATTCAATAGAGAAAAAATAGAACTTTTTAGACTCACATCAAATAGCTTTATGTGAAGTAATTTATGTTTATATTTTTTAATTATTACTATGTTAATTTGTAGTAAATACAAATGAGGTCCAGTAAAGACATACCAAGTATAGTTGGACTACTCTAGAAGGCATTTATCAAATTTAAACATAAATTTTTGTATTTCAAAATATTTTTAGTTTAGGTGAACATTATGATATATGTTGGTTTGTCACTTACTAAATTGCCAATGATATTTCAAATTTTCCCCTTAGTTTCTTAGAATGAACTTTTTGGACATAATTTTCTTTAAATAATTTGCTTTTCATTTCTTATACAATGAAGTAACTACAAATATCCTCTCGTGTTACCTTGGTAAAATATAGAAACACCAAATGATCCATGATAAAGAAGAAATAAATGTTATTAGACTAACCACAATGACCATTATTCAATTAAAATTTCATTTCTTATATTTTGAGGCATTTTGCATTCTAGTGCCATGGCATGCTTTATGAGTCACTATGTTTCTTAGCTAATTTGATGATTGAGTATGTTACACTCGATCAATCTGGTATCTTAGAGCTCAATTTTCCACTATAATTTGTTACATTTTTATATTTTTTATTTAATCGTGAAAGACTTTATTTCAAACATTATTTCAAGATGAAAGATGTTGCACTTGATTTCCTTTATATCTTGGAATAAAAATTTCCCAAATAATTTTTTTCATATCTTCAAATGTTTTTATTTTATTTTGATATATTAAATTATGTCATTGTTGCCTCATTTAACCATTAATATTGAACCATATAATATTAAAATAATAATTTATTTTGGATCTTTTTATTTACTTTTGTAATTCATAATAATTCAAAATGTGGTCTTGCTATAAAGAACTAATCATCACTAGGCTCATTTTTATAGGTTTTACATAATTAAATATTTATTTTAAATGTTTTAATTTTTTTTATTTTATAACTTTTGTAAGCTTTATGAGTTATTATTCATTCCCAATTTTGCTAATGATAATATTGTTGTAGGTCTTCGATGTATTTTTGAATACTAATTTCCCATGTAAATTTAT
Source organism: Vanilla planifolia (assembly GCA_023846275.1). Taxonomy (NCBI): domain Eukaryota; kingdom Viridiplantae; phylum Streptophyta; class Magnoliopsida; order Asparagales; family Orchidaceae; genus Vanilla; species Vanilla planifolia. The sequence continues at coordinate 433,259 of JAIUJO010000159.1, read as the reverse complement.
CTTATTTATTAAAATGTTTCACTTCGATTCTATTTTATAACTTTGTATCCCTAAATTTGTTATCATCTATCCTTTACATTACTTTGGTTTTGTCATATTATGATACTTTATTTTACCTTATTTTAGCATTAGTACTTTTTTCTTAATAGTAACATAATGTTTTATTTTTATTTAGTCTTTTTATGTGACTTTGTCGTACTTTATGACTTATTTTGATTTGGACATGATTTGATAATCAAAGATGCTGCATTCAATATACTTAGTATTTAGGATTATGACTTTCCCATTAAATTTACCTAATTTGTTCAAATTTGTCACTTAATTTTTTTATAGTACTATCAAACTCTAATCTCTTCTAGATTGACTTATACATTACTTTTTTAGTTATATTACACTTTTTAAATTGTTTTTTATTTTTATTATTTTAAGTATTTTTTTACTGTTTTGGAACTCTTAAGAACAAATTTTAATGTGTACCTAATTTGATTATCATGGAAGCAACTATCAATCTCCTTAGTGTATTATAATGTAACTTTACCATAAAAGTAATCTTATTTCTTGAAATGTTTGTTAATTGTGCTATATTACTACAAACTTCTAATTCTTATCTAATGTGTCATTTTCACTTCTTTGATTTTCTTATGTTACATTACTTTAATATATATAGAATTTAACTCTAATGAAATTCTTTTATATAAAAATAACAATATTATTTTTTATTCTTTTTTAATTTTGGAATTCATTGAAATTCAAAACATTGTTTAATTTTTTTGAAACAAAGGTTCTTGTGCCCTTCTTGAGGAGCAAGCAATTATGAAATAAATATTCATCTATATAACTATAAATATTTTTTTTTATTATTTTTGAACTCTTTATGAGATATTTCAATTCATATCTTATTTAATTAGCCAGATTGTTACATTAAATCTCTTTAATATCTTACAATGCAATTTTTCCACACAATTTATCTCATTTCTTCAAACGTTTCACTATGATTTGGTTGTAGTACTATTTCACTCTAAATTTCAACTCTTGTGACAATTACATGACCATTGTTTTATTATATTGTATAACTTTATGTTTTCTTGTCTTATCTTTAATAAATATTCACTTAATATTAAACTAAAAATTGGTGATTATTTATTCATATTTACTTTGGTATGTCACAACAACTCCATATGGGGTTTGCTTATGACCAAACAAACATTATTACACTGGTCTCAATTATCTTTATCAAATTAAAAAATCAATTCAATATTTTTAAATATTTTAATTTCTAGAATTTTTGTACACTTAAACGACTATTTTTATTTTCATATGATTTTATGATTGATAATGTTTCAAGCAATCTCTCTAATTTCTTGGAAACAAACTTTCCTTTATCTTTTATATAATTTTTTAATTTTTTTCTTTCATTTGTCTATTTTACTTTGTAAATATAAATCACATCTCATCTGACATTTACTTTTCTTTGATTTAGTTATATTATATTATTTTAATTTATCTTATTTTAGCTTTCATATATATTTACATAACATGAAAAATTAATTTAATATTATTAATATCTACATTGGTGATTAACAAATATTTAAGCTATGGTTCTATAAAAAAACAAATGTTTTTTGAACAATCTCAATGAGTTTTATAAAATTAAATATTTATTTTAATTTTTTTTAAATATTTTTCTCTCTCCAAATTTGTTAAACATTTCAAATATTTGGATCCTTAGCTTCAATAAGAGTAGTTTTAGTATGGGTCACCACTTAAGAAGTCCATGGGTTGCACAAATGTTCTCATAGCAATAGTTTTTCTAATAAATGTTAGTTTTTTAAACAATATGTTAACATTTTTCATAAATAAAATTATTTTAGATGTTATTTTGCAATTTTTGTTTATGTTGACAATTAATATAACCAATATATAATCGTTTTATAATTTCACATAATATTAAATAAAGTCTTAATTATGACATAAGAAAATATTCATTTAATATATGATAAGTAAATGAAATTTTACTTATAACGACTTTGATAAAGTAAAATGAATATATATTTATCATAATATAGAAATTATGTGAATGAAATTTTTAATATGTAATATATAACACAAGTTGCATAAAATTAAATCTTTATTATAAACAGTTATTTGCAATTCTTATCACATCAAGAAACTAAATTAGAATAAGAGATACTATTTGATATTTAATTAACATTTAAGATTATACATATCAATAAAAATTATTAAATTATAGTCAACATTTAGTGTAAATATTACTAAAACAAAAGAATAATTACAAAAGTTTTATTTTTTATTGTACTTAAATAACATTAAATTTTATAGGTCATTAAATTTAAAATATATTTGAATGAATTTATAACTATAATAAATGATCTTCATGACAATTAATGTACAAAAATTCACTTTATATTTATTTTTAAAAAATATTATAAAATTTATATATAATACAAAAATTCACTAATATATTTTTTAAAAAAATATGATAAACATATTTTAATTGTTAATATTCTCCCTTCTTTTTATCATCTCTCTCTTTATTTTTTGTTTCTTTTTCTTATATCTCTCTCATCCCTCCCTCACCCTCTTTAAATGCTACTATACTTATCTTCATCTTCATTATCTTTTCTTTTGCTACATCAATTAATATTAATCTCTCTCGTTGTGCAATTTAATATAATGTTTCACACATTGCATTATTATTTATGTTACATATTTAAAAAAATTGTAAAAGTCATACATATAATGTATATTATGATGTGTTATTATTTAGTTAGGCTAGTTAATTATATGTCTGACATAATTAATGTTAAATTTATTTTTTTATTATAATTAAAAAAAAGAAGATATTAATTTCAATATTATAATATTTTAACATTTTTGGTAACATAACATCATTATTTTATATTTTAAAGTATTTCCTTACTTTGTGAGACAATATTGGTACCTGATTTATGATCTAGAATTTTAGACTCGATCTTTTTAGTATCTTAGAATTTATTTTTTTCATTTTATTTATATAATTTCCCTAGTTGCTTCTTTTATTTTTGCTATATTACAATGAGCTATAATTCTCTTCCCATGTTACTATTATATTTTTTTTAGATTTGTTAATATTAAATTTCAACAATTTATTTCACTTTAGCTTTATAATATATGATTTAATATTAAAATAATAATGACTTACTATTATTTATGCTTATTTATTTTAAAAATTCATAATAAATGATTACTAGATCTATTGAAGATTAAACAAACTTCATTAGACTTGTCTAGACGAGCTTTAACCAATTATATATATATTTATATATTTTTAATATATATATTTTATCTTTTTAAAATATTTATTATGTATGATTTTTTAGTTTTGTAATTTTTTAATTAAAAAAAGGTATGATAGAGATGAAGTAAACATTATTAGAATCACCTTCAAAAGTTCTATCTATTTAAATGTTAATTTTTATTTGATTAAATCTTTTATTTTTTATGGCTCTAACATATTTTATGCAATATTATTATTTACGTCTGATTTGATTATTGAGGAAGTTAGATTATATCTTCTTCATATCCTGGAATACAGGTTTTTTGCATAATTTATCTCATTTCTCTTACATCATATTACCATGTTATACTAATTTTTCTATTGTTTGACACTTACATCACCTTGATTTTTATATAATAAATTTCTTCAATTTAACACATTTCAGCTTTGTTATAAAATGTTACATAATATTAACGTAATAATATTTTACTATCAATTCTTATTAACTTTTGTAATTCATAGCAATTCTAGAAAAAGTTTAATTTAAAATTAATTTAGATGAAACAAATGTGTTTAAGTAATCACGATGGGTTCTATCCAAGTAACTATTAAATTATATATATATAATATTTCATTTTGTTGTTTTTAGCGAACTATGTAAGACATTTTTCACATACGTTATTTGACAATTATGGACTTTATACTTGATAACCATTGTATCTTGGAGGGCAACTTTGTCACACAACTTATCTAATTTGAAGAAATGCTTTTGTTTGATTTGTTTAATTTGTTACAAATTTGTAATTCTTTTCTACTATGATCTTAACATCATTATGGTTTTATTATATTTTATTATTTCAATTTATCTTATTTTAACTTTATTTTAGATTTACATATTTCAAAAAAAATATCTTGTTATTATTAATGTTTGTCTAATTTTTTAATTATAAGTAACTCAAAATAAGACATATTTATGACATATTTCAATTCATATCAAGTTTAATGATTAATAGAGTTATAATTTACCCGCGAGTATCTTGGAATGAAACTTTGACCTTAAATTTATTAGATTTTTGGAAAATTTTGCATTTATTTTTTTTATTACTACTAAACTCTAATTCTCCTCAACGTGGGCTTTACATCAGATTCATTTTATTATATTATAACTCTTTAGTATATCTAATATTATATTTAATTTATATTTACCTACTAATAAAATAATTATTTTATAATTTATTCTAATTTACTTTTACAATTTCCACTGATTAAGAAAGAAATGTGATCAAGATGTAGCAAATGTTCTTCTACAAGACTTAATGAGCTTTATTTAATTAATTATTATTTAAAATATTTTTTAATTTTTTATTTTGAAGGATTCTTACATGCCTTATAAGGTATTTTGATTAGTAAATTATTTGACAGTCAAGGTTGTTGTACTTAGTTTCCATAATATCTTAATATGCAAATTTCTTATGCACTTTATCTCATTTGTAGAAGTTTTTGCTTTGATTTCATTATATTATTGTTTTAGTTTAAATGTCCTCTCCTGTTACAATTATATTGCTTTGTTATTGCAAAGTATATTTGCTTCAATTTATCTCATTTCATCTTTAACATAAATTTTCTAAATTTTGATATAAAAATTTATTATTATTTATTCTTAATTAATTTTTGTATTCAAAGTAACTCCACACGAGATAAAAAAAAATGTTTTTGCATACTTCGTGAGATATTTGAATTTATACTTGATTCAACAATATATGTTACATTTGATGTCATTACTATGCTAGAATGGGATTGTTTAATTTTCATTTATCTGATTTCTTGAAATGTTTCACTTTTATTTTATTATATTACTATGAAGCACAAATCCCGTCTTATGTGCCCCGTACATCGCTTCGATTTTGTTATACTAAATTACGAAAATTTATTTTACTTTATCATTATTATAAATTTATTTATTTTAGAATAATATTTTATGATTATTTATACTTGTTTGTGTTTTTTACAATAATAGTAATCCAAACAAGATCCGATCTACACTACTCAAATGTCATTGAAAACCTCTTAATAAGCTTCATGTAATAAATTGTTCATATCTATATTTTAATTTATTTTATTTTCTATAGATTTAGCACATGTTACCAAACATTTTAATTTGTTTCTTATAGGAGATCAAAGAAGTTTATCTTGATTCCCTTAGCTTCTTGGAATCCTACATTTGCATACAAGTTTTCTCATTTCTTAAATACTTTTTGCTTTTGTTTGGTTAGATTAGTAGTTAACTCTAATTCCCCTATAATGTGTGGTTTATATAACTTTGATCAATTTTTTTGAAATTACAACATTTTAGTTTCAATATCTATTTTCATAATATTAAAATTGAAATTTATTATAATTCATAGTAATTTTAAAAAATGGTTTTAATAGCATAATGTGAAATGTAATTGAACTCTTTTCAAAGAGCTTTATTGGATATAATATTTGCTTAACATTTTAAATATTTTATTTTCTTTGGCTTTCTCATGTTTCATAAGCGATTTTGGCTAGTACCTAATTTGATGATTGATGTCTATAGAGTTCATCTCCATAGTATTTTGTATTGCAACTTTCCAATTCAATTTAAATCATTTATTGAATTTTGTTTTTTTGGTTATATTAGTTTATAACATTAAATCTCCTTTTGTTTAATCATTTCATTGCATTGATTTGGATATATTATATTTTTATAATTTGGCTCATTTCAACTTTAATATATATTTACAACATATTTAATTAACATTTATTATTATTTTTGTTTATTTAGTTTGGTTAGATGTAGTAATTCTTGAGGATGGACTATGACAAAGCAAGTGTTATAATATTTGCCTAAACAACCCATATCCAAATAAATATTAATTTTTGCATTTTTATTAAATTTTTTATTTTTCATGATTTTAGAACACTTAATGTGAAATTGTTATTTGTATCAAATTTTATGATAAAAAAAGTTACATATGATCTACTTAGTTTCATGTACTGTAGCATTTCATACACTTTATCCTATTTCTACAAAGTTTTTACTTTTAGTTGGTTATATTTCTATAAATTTCTCATACAATTATCTCTTTTTGCACAACGAATACATCGCTTTGATTTGGTTATAACACATTGCCCTAAGTTATGCTATTTTAGGTTTAACCATTATTTCCTAAATATCAAAATATTAATTTTTAATCAACTTGAAGTAAATGTCATTGGACTCAGTTTGAAAAGCCTTATCTAGTTATATAATTATTTGTATGTTTAAAAATATTTTATATCTTGGGTATTAAAAATTTTTTGTGATATTATAATTCATACCTTATTTTATTTTTTGGGAATGCTACAGTTGATCACTTAGCATCTTTGATGTAAAATTCATAAAAAATTTTCGTCATTTCTTGAAATTTTCAATTTGACTTCATTACATTATGATGAAAATCTAAATCTATTCTTGTGTGACCTATATAGAACACTTTTTCAAGTTATATTAAATCCTTTTTAATTTATCTTATTTAAGCTTTAATATATGTTTTCTTAATAAAAAATAATAAATTATTATTATTTATGTTTATTACCATGGTTTTTATTGAAATTCGAAACTAAGAGTGACTTACATGAAAAAAACTCAAGCTTTTGAACAAAATCCTTTTAAATTTTTAATTCTACATTTTGAAATAATTTTTTTCGATTACCTTGGCAACTTTCATAAGAAATTTAGATTCGCACCTAATTTAAATATTGAGAATTTTATAGTAGATCTCTTTATTATCTTTGAATGCAACTTCATTACACAATTTATCTCATTTCTACTAAAGTTTTGCATTTTAACAATATTTCTTTATCTCTTTAAATCTCCTATAATGTGACCTGTAATCAGCTTTGTTTCATTTTTCTAAATTGCTTCAATTGATCTCAATTTAAATTTAAAATGTTTTTACATTTTATTAAAACAATGCCTTTTTATTATTCATGCCAATTTAATTTGGAAATTCATAGAAATTCCAAATGAGGCCTGATCAAGATGAAATAATAGTCATTGGACTCATCTTAGTGAGGTTTATTAAATTAAAAATTTAATTTTTAAATTTTATATATTTTGTTTTCTATGGCTTTGGAAAGTTTTACATGTCTTTTTGATTCTTACTTGATTCTGCCATCAAAGATACTACGCTCGATCTTCATAGTACGTTGGAATGGAACTTATTAGTAAAGTTCATCTAATTTTATTAAATATTTTTCTTTCCTTCTTTATATTACTATTAAACTCTAATTCTCTTTTCGTGTGACTTTTATATTTCTTTTACTACTTTATGATACATTTTTACAATTTAACTCCATTTACTATTATTAAATATTTATTTAATACAAAAATAATATTTTTTATTATTTTTCATATTCACTTTTGTAATTCTAGGTAACTCTAAATAAGGTTCGATCAAGGAAAAATACCCTTCATTTGATCATATTAAATTGAGCTTCATCCATTTAAATATATTTTTCAATATTTTTTCAAATATTTTAATTTCTATGGATTTTGTCCTTTTAATTATATAATTCAATTTGTATAAGATTCAACATTAAATGTTGTATTACTCAATCTCCTTAGTTTCTTTAACATAGCTTTCCAAAATAAATTAAATCATTTCCCTTAATTTTCGCTCTTATTTTGCTATGTTAATATGTAGCTCTATACTCATGTTTAATGATCTATACATAATTTTTATTTTGTTATATTAGATTGTATCAACTTAAACATTTCAGCTCTAATAAATAGTTACTTAATAATAAAGTAGTAAGTCAAAATTCTTTATGGTAATTCACTTTGGTAATTTGTAACAATTCTAAATCATCCATAATTGTAACAAATAAAATGTTGTCAAACTTGTTTCAATGAACTTAAATCTATAAAAATATTTATTTTTATATTTTAAATATTTTATTATCAACTTCTTTACAAAGCTTTATACAACATTTCAATTTGTACCTTGCTTTATGAACTAGAATGTTATACTCGATCCCCTTAGTATCTTAAAATGCAACTTTCTCGTGTTTTTTTTAACTAATTTCATTAATATTTTTTTGTTTAATCTAGTTATATTACAACGTAACTCGAAATCTTCTCCCATGTCATTTTACAAGACCTTTTTTAATATATTGTATTTCTAGAATTTATATTATTTAGTATTTAATTAATATTAAAAATATAATAATTTTATTATTTAAGCTTATTTAAACTTGTAATTCATATAAATTCAAAATGTGAATTGATTGAGAGGAAAAAATGTCCTCAGACTTACCTTGATTAGCATTATCCAATTAAATATGCTGTTTGAATTTTTTTTGTTGTTTATTTTCTATGATTTATAGCACTATACTAGCCATTTCAATTCTTAATTATTTGATGATTAAGGGTGCCATGGTTAAGCTTTATATTACCTTCTTTTGACTTGTTAATAAACTTCAATAGATTTCTTTCAAAAAGCTTTCTTTTATTTTTTTATATTTTTATGAAACTCTAACTCTCTTATTGTTTAACCTTTATATAAGTTTGATTTAATTTAGCTTATCTAATTCCAATTATAATATATAATCACTTTAGTTTAAAATTGTAATTTCTCATTACATGTGCTTGTTTACATTAACAATTCATGGAAATTAAAATTAATGGGCAATCAAGAGGAAAAAGTGATTCTACTCAACTGGGTGTGCTAAATACAATTAAATATCGTTTTTTTGTTTTTTAATGTTTTTAATATGATTTTGGCTTGCTATATGAGAAATCTTAATTTATACCATATTTTGCTATCTAAGGTGATGCATTAAATCACCTTTGTTCCTTGGAATGGAATTTTCTCATGTAATTTACAACATTTCATCGAATTTTTTTCTTTGATTTGGATATATTACTATGTGAGTCTAATCTCCTCTAATGTGACCCTTACATATCATTGTTTTTTTTTTATTATATTGCTTCAATTAATCTCATTAAGCTTTAATCTATATTCACTTAGTGTTAAATTAAAAATTTATTATTATTTTGCTTATTTAATTTTGTAATTTGTAGTAATTCAAATAAGATCGGGTTAAATTGAAACAATCTTCATTAAACTCATCTCAATTAGCTTACTCTAATAAAATATTCATTTCTAATTTCTAGAATATTTATTTCTCTATGATTTTTTGCATATTTTATTAGTTTTTTTGAATCAAACCTAATTTGATGATCACGAATGTTGTAGTCAATCACTTCAATAAGTGGATTGTAAAATTCCCATATAATGTATCTATTTTTGTCAAATATTTTTCTTTGATTTGTTTATATTATTTTGAAGTTCTAATTTTCCTTTAATGAGACCATCACATTTTGCTATTGTTTTGATATAATTTTTCTCAATTTGTCACATTTCATCTTTCATATTTCTTTACTTAATATTTAAGTAAAAATTACGTATTATTTATTCTTATTTACTTTAGTGTTTAAAAGTAAGTCTAATTAAGCAAAATGAGGTCTATCTAATTAACTATTTAATTCATAATTTTTAAATATTATATTTTCTATGACTTTGGTATTCTTCTTGAGACATTTTCATTAATGCAAAATTTTACTATTGAAGGTGCTATACTTAGTCTTCTTATTTGCTAAGCTTATAACTTTTTAGTATAGTTTATCTCATTCCTTCAAATATTTTTCTTTGATTTGGATGTAATACAATAAAACTCTAATTATCCTCTTGTGTGAACCTTACATTATCTTTATTTCACTATATAATTTTGCTTAAATTTATCTCATTTTAACATTAATATATGTTCACTTTGTATTAAAGTAATAATTTATAATTATTTCGCTAATTTCACTACAAAATTTGTAGTGAGCTCAGACCACGATGAAAAAACATCAAAACACTGATCTTCCTTAACTTTATCAAAATAAATATTCATTTCTATATTTTTAAGTAGTTTATTTTCTAAAGCCTTTTTATGATTTACAAGACATTTCTTTTTGTACATAATTTGATTATCTAGAATGTTATATTGAATATCCTTTGTATCTTGGAATGCAATATTTCTATTTAAGTTTTCTAATTTCTAACAATATTTTTCTTTGATTTGGCTATATTATCATGATGCTCTAAATCTCCTTTCATGTGACCTCTGCATCATTTTGATTTATTTATATTAACTTACTTTAATTTATCTCTCTTCAATTGAATTATACAATTATTTAATTTCCAAAAAATAATTTATAATTTTTTATACTTATTTAATTTGATAACTATTAGCAAACATATTAGTAGGCATGAGATTTGTCACATTTGATGTTGTAGAGCAACTTCCCATTATAATTTATCTCATTTATTTAAATAGTTTGATGTTATTTTAATATATTATTTAAGCAACTCTAAATCTTGTTTTCAATGAGCTTTATAATACTTTGATTTGGTCATATTATATTTCTTCATTTTTCTCATTATAGTTTTGTTATATATTCACTTAATCATAAAATAATAATGTATTATCATTTGTGTTTCCTTACTTATTTTAAATTCTATAATTTTGAATTTAGTGCAATCTTGTTGAAACAAAAGTTGTTTGACCCATTGTGACAACCAGCTCAATACATTTAAATATTCATTTTTTCAATTTTAGATATTTTACTCTCTATTTGCTTGGCATTCTTTATGAGATATTTTTGTTCTCGCATGATTTATTAATTGAGGATGTTACACTTGATCTCATTTTTATTTGGGAATGAAATTTTCCTAAACAATTTATCTAATTTAATTAACGTTTTTCTTTTAACTTAATTATATATTTATATAACTATAACTCTACTCTTGTGTGCTTTTTGATCACCTTGATTTTGTTATACTATATTACATGAATATCTAATTTAAAAATTATTGTATTTTAACTTAGTATAAAAAAATATTCATTATTATTTTGGCTTTTGTAATTTTGTAATTTGTGGAAATTTGAAATAAAGTTTGATAAAGAGAAAACAAAAGTTTGACTCGTTTTGATGAGCTTTCTCAAATTTAAGCTTTTATTCGAAAAGTTTACATATTTCATTTTCTATAACATTCACTTACTTTAAATACTACAAGAATGCCACATTTGACATCCTTAGCATCATCTTAGAACTCAATTTTCTTAATATAATTTTCAAATGCTTCAAATATTTTATTTTGATTTAATTATATTACTATGAAATTCTAACTGTTCTATCTTTTTTTCTCACTATCGCTATGATTTTGTTGTATTATATTTCTTTATCTTTTCTAATTTTACAATTAATATATATTTACATAATAAAAAAGTAATTATCTTTTTTATTTTTTCTTGTTTATTTTAGCAAGATGTAGTAATTTAAAATAAGGTATTATCGAGGCTAAAAAAATTTCATACGACTAGACTTCATGAGCTTTAACGAATTACATATTCATTTTTTATATTTTTTAGTATTTTAACTTTCATCTTTTTGGCAAGCCTTTTTATATATTTTTATTTGTACATGATTTTTCGATCATGCATACTACAATTATTCTTATTATTGTCTTAAAATTAAACATTATTATATAATTTTTCTCGTATCTTAAATTATTTTTTTTGTTACATATTTAACTAAGCAGAACTAAATCTCTTGTGTGACATTTACGTTACTTTTATTCGCTAGTATTCTATTGCTTCAACTTATCTCATTTTTGTTTTATTATATATATGCTTAATATTAAAATTATTATTATTATTATTATTATTATTATTATTATTGTTATTATTATTATTATTAAGCTTATATTATTTATTAATTTAAGTAATTTGGGATTTGGTCAGAATAACAGAAAACAAATGCCACTTGACTCTTTTTGAATAGCTGCATCTAATTAAATATTAATTTTTATTTTTTAAAAATTTTATTTTCTAAGCTTTTGGCATTCTTCATTAGGGATTTAAATTTCCAAAAAATTTGATAAATAAAGTTATTACTCTCAATCTCATTATTGTTTACAGTTTTTTGTACAACTTACCTTATTTCACTTTAATTTTTTTAGTATTACTTTAAACTCTAATTCTACTATCGTGACCATTATATTGTTATGATTTATTTATTTAAACTATTTTAATTTAGCAATCTTTTGTTTTATTATATTTTTATTTAATTATTAAAAAATTAACATTATTTATTTTTTTAAAATAATTCATAACAATTCCTAACTTGGTCTAATTAAGATGAAACTAAATGTTGTTCAACTCATATTGATGTGCTCCATTCAGTTAAATATTTATTCCTTTATTTTTAAACATTTTCTATTATTTTGACACATTTTACAAGTCAATTTCATTTATTTTTTTAACAAAGAATAATTGATTCTATATATTATCCCCTTAGTTTCTTGGAGTGAAACTTTCCCATATAATTTATCTTATTTCTACAAATCTTTTCCTTTATTTTAGCTGAATTATAATGCTACCCAAAATCTGATCTTATGTAACATTTACATGGTGTTACTTTGGTTACATTTCATTGCATCAATTTATTTCATTTTTATTGTTATTATATATTTTTTGAATATTAAAAAAATAATTTGTTATTATTTATTCTGATTTATTATTATAATGCGTAGTAATTAAAAATGTTGTGTAGTTAAGATGAAGCAAAATATGTTAGTCTTGTCTTGATGAGCTCTATCCTAATAGACATTCATATTTATATTTTGAGATAATTTTATTTTCCCTAATTTTTTCAATATTTATAATAATTATTGATTGAAATAGATTTGACAATGAAAGATTATATATTAAAACTCCTATGTATCTAAGAATTTAACTATCACATATAATGTATCTCATTTCTTCATAAGTTTATCTTTGATTTTTTTAGATTAATATATAACAATAAATCTTGACTCATGACTTTTTAATGTCTCTAATTTTGTGATATATCATTGCATCAAATTACCTAATTTGAATTTTAATATATATTTCATTAACATTAAAAAAAATTTGCTAGTATTTATGCATGTTTCATTTGATAACTTGTAGTAATTCCAAAAAAGTTAATGAAGCAAAATAAATGTCATTAGACTGATTTCAAAAAGCTCTATCCATCTTTAAATTCATTTTCATTTTGTAGGTGTTATATTATATGGGGCTTTTCTTACCTTATGAGAATTTATTAATTTTTGCATAATTTGATAATGAAATATGTCATAATTGATCTTCCTAGTATCTAAGAATCAAGCTTTCTAAGGAAATTTTCTCATTTCCTTAAAATTTTTATTTTTATTTGGTTATATTATTATGTTACCCCTAATCTTCTAATTCTAGACCTCTACAATATTTTGATTTTTTGATATTTGATTACTTCAACATATTTAATTTTTGCATTGGTATATATTTTATTAAAAGTTAAAATAATATTCTTTTATTATTTTGACATATTTAATTTAGTAATTCCAAATAATTCCAAATGAGAATTGATTGAGATGAAACAAACATCCTTTGATTCATCATAATTAGCTCTAATCAATTAAATTAAGGATTATTATCTTTAATTTCTTTTATTAAGTTTTATAAATTTGATTCATCGTAATTTCTATAGAGGTTTCATTACAAACAAAATGAGGTTGTTGGACATTCCATGATGAGTGCTATTGAATTAAATATTTATTTTTTACTTTTAAATATTTAAGTTTTATTATTATTATATGTTTTATGAGTTAGTTTGAGTCATACCTAATTTGACCATGGATAACATTATGCTTAATTTCCTTAGTGTCATTGAATGTAACCACAAAGTATAATTTATCTTATATTTTCAAAACTTTTTCTTTGATTTTGATATATTATAATGAAATTATTGTTCTCTCCTTATTTCAACTTTACATCTCTTTTGTTTCACTTTATTGTATTGATATAGTTTATCTCATTTTAACTTTAAAATGTATTTATTTAATAAAAACATTGTAATTTATTATTATTTAATTTTTTAATTTAATAATTCATAATAATTGCTAATGAGTATTGATGGAGAAGAAAATGATGACATTCACTTTCTTTAATGTGCTGTACGTAATTAAATATTTTTTGATTTATAAATATTTTATTTTCTATGATTTTAATACATTTTATAAGTCATTTCAATTAGTACTAATTTTTTTAATTAAGGATGTCACATTCAACACCCTTCATATCTTGAAAACTATTTCTCATATAATTTAAATCATTTCATAATTTCGTCATTACGTGATATTTTTTAGGCCATTGATTTTCTTGTTTTTGTTGTATTTAATTTATCTCGTTTTCATTTTAATATATATGTGCAAACTTTTAAAATAATATTTCTTATTTAGGCATTTTTTTTTATAGTTTGCAATAATTAAAATGAGGACTGATTAAGAGATCACAAATGATATGAGTCTAATCTCACTAAACTCAATCAAATTAATTATTCATTTTCTATTTTTAAAATTTTCATTTTTTATAAGTTTTGTATTATCTATGAGAAATTTATTTTCCATCCACTTTTGAAATTTAAGGACGTTACCCTTGATCTATTTTGTACCTTCGAATCAAACATTCCTGTTCAATTTGTTTCATTTCTTAAAATTTTTTTCTTTGATTAGGATAAATTTCTATATAAGTCAAAATATTTTCTCGTGTCTTTTACATCAGTTTAATTTTGTTGTACTTTAGTTCATCAATTAATAAAATATTAGCATTAATATATATATATATATATATTTCAATATAAAATAATAATTAATTATTATTTATGCTTACTTTACTAATTAATATTAATTTTAAATGAATTCTAATCGAGGTTAAACTAATATTTTATTTTGTATGGTTTTGGCACAGTTTACAGGTTGTTTTATCTCTTACAAGATTTTATGATGAAGGATTTTACCATCAATCTCATTAATATCTTTGAATGCATCTTTCACAAATAATTTGTCTAATTTTATCAAAACATTTTCTTTGATTTATTATAATGTTTTAAAACTAAAATTCTTCTCTCATGTAACTCTTATATTGCTCCAATTTGGTTTCATAACATTGATTTATTTTGACATATTTCTGCTCTAATATATATCTCTTAATATTAAAATTAAAAAAAATATTATTATTTATACTTATTTTCTTTAACAGCTTGTATTAAATATAAAAGTAGTTAAAAAGTGGCAAAAATAATGTTGTGTGACTTACCGTCAACATACTCTATCAAATTACAAATTCATTTTTATGTTTTTATTATTTTTTTCTATAAATTTTCATGATTGATGAGTCGTTTTGATTTGTACCTAACTTCATGGTCGAGTATGTTTCACTTGGTTCGTTTATCATCTTTGAAAAGAACTTTATCATATAGTGTATCTCATTTCTTCAAATGTTTCACTAAATCTCCTTCTATGTGATCTCCATGTTCTCTTATTTTTGTTATACTATTGTGCTTCAAAGGATTTCACTTATATTTAACATATATATTATTATTAAAATTATAGTTTATTTTAATTTATCGTCGTTTATTTGGGTAATTAATAGTAACTCTAATTGATATTTGATCCACAGAAAATAAACATCATTAATCTTGTCTATATAAACTATAACAAATTAACTATCAAGTCTTTATTGTTGAAATTTATATTTTCCAAGCATTTTTAAAACTTAATGTGAAATTTCAATTGTTACCTTACTAGTCTATCAATGAGGTTATCCTTAATATCAATAAAAGTTTTGAATTAAACTTTCTTATATAATGAATCACATTTTTCCTATTTTTTTCACTTTGATTTGATTAATTTACTATCTAAATAACTTTTTTATGTGGCCCTTAGCTTCTTTTTATTTGGATATATTATAAATAAAACAAACTTAAGTAAGTTTTAGTTAATGAAATCTGATCAAGATAAAAAAGGCATCAATGGAATCATTGATTAAGTATTGATTTATGCAACTTTTAACAATTTTTACATGATTTTTGCATAGTTTACAACCTATTTTGATTCATGATTGATTTAATGATTAAGGATGTTCAACTTGATAAACTTAACAGCATATAATGTAATTTTCTTGCAACATTTGTATACAATTTACCTCATTTATTCATTTTTTTAGTTTGATTTGATTAGATCATTATGAAGCTTTAATTCTTCTATTTGGAAACTTATACATTACTTTGATAAAATTTTACTTCATTGCTTCAATTTGTCTCATATATGACTTAATTTATATGTTCTCAATATGAAAATAGTAATTTTCTATTATTTATTGTTATTTATTTTTATAACTAGTAGTAATTCTAATAGATGTTCGACAAGGATGGATCAGAAACCATTGGGGTTGCATTTATAGTTTTATCCAATAAAAGTATCTTTTAATGTTTTTAATTATTCTATTTTCTAAGCAGCTAAAAAAATGTACAAAAACATTTCAATACATTAGTAATTTCATGAACATTGATGTTACGCTCCATCTATTTAATATCTTAGAGTTCAACATTCTATACAATTTAAGACTTTTTTTTTTAATTTTTTTACTTTGTTTTGATTGCACCACTTTGAAACCATGGTTCTCGTCTCTTATGATTTTTGTATCACTAAGTTTGTGTTATATATTACATTACTAACTTTTTTTATTTTTATTTTTATATATCTTTATGTATTCTTAAAATAATAATTAACAAATTATAATAACTTATAGTATTTCCAAATGAGGTCTAATAGGGATAGAACAAATAACTATGAGCTCTATCTAGTTAAATATTCATTTGTATTTCTTTACATATATATGCATTATTTTGTAGAATTTTGCATATTTATGACATACTTTGATCCATATGTGACTGATGATCGAGTTATAATTTGTTACTATTTTAGTTATAATTTTAATTTTAATATATATCTACTTATCATTTTAATTATAATTTGTTATTATTTTTGCTTACTTAAATTACTAATTTGCTGTAATTAAAAAAATATAAATTAGTGATAAAAGAATGTCATTTAAAATATGTTGAGGAGCTATAATTAGTTAAATGTTCATTTTTTATTTTTTAAGATATTTTATTTTGTAGTGCTTTGACACATTTTACAAGGCCTTTTGATTCATGCCACCTTTGATGATGGAGGACGTTACCTTCAATACCCTTAATAGCTTGGAATAAAACATTCTCGTATAAATTTTGTATTTGATTGATATATTTTACTATGAAACTTTAATTTTCCACTCTTATTATCCATACATTTCATTGAGTTTTTTGTATTACACTAATTCCATCTATCTCAAATTTCTTTAATAAATATTTATTTAATAATAATATAATAATTTATTATTTTTATGCTTATGGATATCAATATTTTGTGGTGTTCTAAACTAAGTTTGTTAGAGGCAAAACAAAATTCTTTGGACTCATCTTAATAAGCTATATCCAACTAAATGAATGTTCAAGTTTTAATTTGTTTTTGACCTGTTTATTGAAGATTTTAGATATTACCTACATTATATCATGGAAGGCAACCTTCCCATATAATTATCCACATTATTCAATTGATTCTCTTAGATATGGTTATATTATTATGAAAATGAAGATCTCCACTCACTAGACATTTAAATTAGTTTGATTTGGTTGCATTATACCACTTAAATTTATCATATTTCATGATAAATAATTATTAAAATTATACTTTAATATTACTTATTTAGTATGGCAATTAATTGTAATTCCAAAAAATGTTTTTTTAAAATTTTTTATTTTCTTTGATCTTGACATCTTTTGTAAGACTTTTCTATTTAAACATGATTTGATGGTTGATTATATTATACTTGGTCCTTTTTGTTTCTTAGAATGCAACTATTTGCTACAATAATATCTTTTGTTTTTAAAATGTTTCACTTTTATTTTGTTAACTTAATATTTAGCTGTAAATCTCCTTAATGTGATGACTAAATTATCTTTGTTTGGTTAAATTACAAATATTTCATTTTAGTTATTTTAGTTTTAATAAAAAATTATTTAAAATTTTAAACTTTAGTATAATAATTAAGTGCTTATGTCCTTTTTAATTATTAATATTTCCAAACATTGTTAGACCCAAATAAAATAAATGGATTTTTTTATTTTTGTACAAGTTCTTTCCAATTAAAAATTTATTTCTATATTTTAAAATTTTAAATTTTCTTATATTCTGGTATGCATTAAATAACATTTTAATTCATACCTAATTTGTTACTTAGGAAAATTGCTTTTGATCACCTTGGGATCTTAGAATAAAACTTTCCTAAAATGTGTCTTTTCTTATACTTTTTTGCATTGATTTAATCTTGTAACTATGTAACTCTAAATCTCTTTAAAGTGTCCTCTATTTCACTATAAATCTCCATCATGTGAACTTTCTTTAATTTTTATTATATTAAATTACATCAATTTATGTTATTTGAAATTTATTATATTTTCAATATATATTGAAAATAGTGTATTACTATTTATGTTTCTTTAAATTAGAATTATTCAAATTGAGTTCTAATGAAGCTGAATAAAGCATCATTTAACTCACATCAATGAGCTATTTCAAATTAAATATTTATTTTTTATTTTAAATTATTTTTTTTACTTATTTTGTAAGATTTACATTTTATTTTAATTCGTACCTTAATTGATGATGGAGAATGTTACACAGGAGTAGCTTTTTATTTCAACATAAAACATTTATCTAAAATTTATCATTTTTTTTATCATTTTTTATCATATTTTAACATATTTGAACCCTTAGAAGGCTTTGATTTAATTTGATTAAATTTCTTTAATTAAAAATTTTTTAACTTTAACATTTATTTACATAATATCAAATAATAAATTATTATTATTTATGCTTTTTTTATTAATTTTAAATATTTTCTATCATTGTCTTGTTGAGACTAAACAAATGTCTTTGTGCACATCTTAATAGGCATTATATAATTAAATATTAAATTTTTATTTTAAATATTTAAATTTCCTAAATTTTTCTATACTTTATAAGAAATTTTTATTTGCACCTAAGTTTACGATATAACCCATTTCCATAAATGTTTACTTTTATTTAGTTTCATAGCTACGTTCACTAATTTACCTCTCTTAATAACTTTAATATATTTTTTTATATTAAAATGTTAATTTATTATTATTTATTCTTATTCACAATGGTTTTCATAGTAATTCCAAATGAGGCTCAATTTAGAAGAATAAATGTCATTAGCTCAACTCGATGAGCTTTATCTAATTAATTATTACCTATATATCTTTAAATGTTCATTTTCTAATGTTTTCATAAGCTTTATGAGACATTTAATTTGTACATAATTTTGTATTCAAAGATGTTACGTATGATATCCATGGTATCTTTGAGTGCAACATTATAGCACAATTTCAATTACATCTTCAAATATTGGCTTTGATTTGGTTTGGTTAATATGTACTCTAAAGGTTCTCCTTTTCAACCTGTAAATCTCTTAAATTTAGTTATATCGAATTATCTCAATTTTTATCATTTTAATTTTAATATATATTTGATTAAAATTAAAAATATTATTTTTTGTGAGTTTAATTTGAAATTTTTACTGTATTTCCATAATATGTTTAATCAAGGTGAAATTATCTTGGTTAGACTCATTTTGATATGTTCTATCAAGTTAAATATTTATTTCAATATTTTAAATATTTATTTTCCATAGTTTGGCATACTTTATGATGCTTTTTTATTTATAGCATATGCAATAATCAAAGAAATTACATTAAAAATTTCTACTGCCTTAAAATGAAACACTCTTGTATAATTTATTTCTTTTCATAAATGTTTTTCCTAGATATTTTTAGACTATAGTATAACTCTAAATGCATTCTTGTGAGACCTTAACATCGTATTTGCATTATTTTGTTACATTGCATTAATTTGTCACATTTCAACTTTAATAATAAATTATTTAACATTAAAATAATAATTTTATTTGCACTTATTTATTTTAATAATTGAAAGTAATTCTGAATATGGAATGATTGAGACAAAACAAATTTTGTTGCAACTATCATGATGTGTTCTATTTAATTAAATATTAAATTCTATATTTTTAAGTGTTTTTTTTTAACACAAACTTTATGTGATATTTTGATTCATTCTTAATTTCATAATTGATTGTGTTAAACCTCATCCCCCTGGTGTCTTTAGATGTAGCCTTGCAATAAACTTTTTTGTATTTCTTCAATTTTTTGTTCGGATTTGGTTATTTTACTATATAAACTAAAACTCATTTCTCGTGTAATGTTTACATCATTTTTGTAGGATTATGTACACTTATTCTATTTATCTCATATCAATTTTAACATATATTAACTTAAGATTAAGATAATAGTATATTAATATTTATGTATATTTACTTTATTAATTTGCATTATTTCAAAAGTTTTTTGATCAAGATGAAATAGAAGATGTTTCTCCTCTCGATGAGGTTTATCTAATTAAATATCTTTTTTTAATTTTAAAAATTTTTTTTCTAAAGTTTTTACACATTCTATAAGATAATTGTATTCATACCTCAATTGATAATCAATGAAGTTACTTTTTATTACCTTCGTCTCCTATAATATAGGTTTTCAATACAATTAATTTCACTTTTCAATTTTTTTAGTTTGATTTCATTTTTCACTAATTAGTTGTTTATCTCTTCTTATGCAAGCTTGACACCACATTTTTTATGCTACAATGGTTCAATTTATCTTATTTCAACTTTAATATATATTGACTTAACATTTAAATAATAATATTGTTTTATTTACACTACTTTATAAAGGTAACCAAGATAATTCTAGACGTGATCTAATCAAGAAGAATGATAGTTTGTTTGACTCAACTCAATCAACTTTTACTAATTTATTATTCATTTTATAGTTTTAAAATATTTTTTTCTAAAATTTTTATTTCAACCTGATTTCATGATTGATGATATTAAACATAGTTTAATATTCTGAAATGCAATTTTCCAACAAAATTTTTTTTTCAATAAAACTTCGTTTATCTTGGATATGTAATTATTTAATATTCAAATGTTATTTTATTATTATTTATTCAAGTTTACCTCTATAGTTTGCAAAAATTTTAAATAATGTCCAAGCAAGATGAAAGAAATGTCATTGTACTAGTCTCGCATAGCTCTATTAGATTAAATATCAATTTTTAAATTTCTAAAATTTTTTCAAAGGTTTTGACATATTTTATGAGATATTTTAATTTGCACCCAATTTGATGATTGAATATATGTTTAGTATATTGCAATGCAACTTTTTAGTTTAATTAAACTCATTTCAAGTTTTTCACATTGAATTTTCTATGCGACGATGTAACTTCAAATAATCTCTTATGTGACTCTCAAATCATTTTTCTTTTATTTCACTAAAAAACAGCAATTTATGTTCCTAATATTAATATAAATTTATTTAATATAAAGATAATAAATTATTGATATTGATATCAGATTTCCTTTTGTATTTGTTGTGATTCAAGCAGATGTCTAATTGGAATTAAAAAGCCTTCATTAGTTCTATCCAATTAAATATTTTTTTTACTATGGTTTATTTTAAAGGTTTTGTACATTTTGCAAGTTTTTTGATTACTACTTCACTTGACAACCTAAAATGTTACACTCAATCTTGTTATTTAGTTGGAGTACAACTTTTGAGTATAATTATTTATCTCATTTGTTAAACGTTTTAGCTTTAATTTTATGATAATACTAGGAAAATCTATTACTCCTCTCATGTTACTTTTATGTCTTTAATTTGGTTATATTACATTTTTCTAATTAAGGGAAGTTTTGATTGATGTTCCACCAAGATGAATGAAATGTCATCAGACTCTTCTAAATAAGCTCTATCTAATAGCTTTTTTCTTTTCCATTTTTAAATATTTAATTGTTTATTGTTTCAGCAATGTTTTCAAGAAATTATGTTTTATACATTTTTATTGTCAGTTATGTATACCAGATCTCCTTAATATATTGTATTGCAACTTTTCCATACAATGTTTCACATTTTTTTAAAAGTTGTCTTTTTTATTTTTATTTTTATGTAAGGTTAAATCTCTTCTTACACTACCATTATATTTCCTTAATTTTTTTTAATTATATTGCACATATTTATCTCTTCGTAGTATTAATATTTATTTAAGTAATATTAAAATAATTCTTTTTATCATTGACACTTCATATGTTATGATTGTTTACATTGTCCAATGATGAAGAAATAAATGTTATTGGACTCATCGCAATGAGTTATATCTATTTATTTTACTATTTAAGTTTTTAATACTTTTATGTTTTTTTCAATTTTTACATGTTTTAAGAAGCATTTTTATTCTCACTTGATTTGATGATTGTTGATGGTCAACTCAATGTCTTTAGTATCTTGCTCAAGAACTCTCCTACAAAATTTACTTAAATTCTTGAGTATGTTTATAATTCCATTATTTGGTTATATTAGTTTTCCTCAATCTATCTCATGTAGTTTTAATAAATATTTATTTTTTTAATATTTCTAAATATTTTTTATTTAAGGGCCATGAAAACTTTTGTGAGCAATTTTTGTTCATATCAAACATGATGGTCTACTTTGTTACACATTAACTATTTTATATCTTTGAATTTAGCTTTCCCACATAATTTATTACATTTTTTTCAAAATATTTTCTTTCCTTTGGATACAATTCTATTAGACTCTTAATCATTTCTAGCATGACCTTTACCAGGCATTGATTTGGTAATTTTACCTTCCTTTAAATTATTAATTTTTTTTAAAAATATATTACATAAAATTAATGGTAATGCTTCTTATTTTTATTGCTAAAATTCTTAGTAATTCAAACATAGGTCTGATAGAGATGAAAAAAACATTATTTGATATATTTTAATGAGCTCTTTCTAATTTAATATTTATTTCTATATTTTAAAATATTTTGGTATGTTTGTAAGCTTCATGAGATATTTCATTTTATACATGATTTTTTAATAAAGGAGGCTACACATGATCCATTTAATATCTTGCAACATAGTATCCTTAACATCTTTACGTGATATTTTATTTCATAACTAATTTCACAATTGATGATGCTATATGTAATAATTTTAATATCTTAGAATTCAAATTTCTCTTACAAATTACCAAATTTCTTTAACTCTTTCATTATGATTTTGATATATTACTATGAAACTATCTTTCTAATCTCATGTGACCATCAAACCACATTGTTTTGAAGATATTTCATTATTTTAATTTATTTATCTTGAATATTAATTTACTAAATATTAAAGTAGTATTTAAATTTCATTTGTACTTATTTAATAAAGGATGCTACACATGATCTCTTTAGTATCTTGTAATACAATGTCCTTAGTATCTCTACATGATATTTTGATCATACCTAATTTCATGATGGATGATGTTATATTCAATATTCATAATATCTTGGAATTCAACTTTGTCATACAACTCATCTAACTTCATTAACTTTTTCACTATGATTTGGAGACATTACTCTAAATTTATAGCTATATAGTCATTTTGACCTTCAAACAGCTTTAATTTGGAGATATTACATTATTTCAATTTATATTATTTTAAGTTTAATATTTATTCACTTAAAATTAAAATAATATTTTATTTATTTTTATGATCATTTTTTGCAACTTTTTTTAATTCTGATTTTCCATCGATCCAATTTATTTGTCGTTGTACTCATCTCAGTGAGTTTTATACCAATCAATATTAATTTGTATATTTGTAAAAAAAAATTTCTCAATATTTTGGAATACTTTTTGAAATATTTGTATTCATACCTAATCTAATGGTCATGGGTGTTATACACTATCTCCTTTGTATCTTGGAATGAAATTTTTCTTTATTTTATCTCATTTTTTTAAAAGTTTTATCTTAGATTTACAAATATTCTATCTAACACAAAATCTCATCTCGTGTGACATTATTTTTCTCTGATTTCCTACAATTGCATTGCCTCAAAAGGATAGAGTTTATAAAAAATTCCTCATATCAATTTTATTTCAGTAAACAAATAATAATAATAGTTACAAAAGATATATAGTATTTAAAATAACATGAAATGCATAAACATAATTTTAACATAGTGAAGTCTGCAAAGAATCAACATAAATAAAGATATAATATTCAAAATATATCATAATTAGCACTACTTTTTAATATAACAAAAACCATAATTTTACCTATAGTTCACGGAGCATTAGAAAAAAACCCCACAAATCTAGCTGTGCTTATCAAAATATAGGTATAAACTCACGCATCAATACATCACCTCAAAGATAATCATCCATATGTTTGTTAAACCTCATAAAAAATATCATAATCTCCTAAAAAATAAAAGGTCGTACTTGAGTTTAGCTAAGCTTTCAATTCTTTTCGTTTTTTTGTCTTTGACCTATTGTATAAGTATGTAATGAGCATTAAAACCCAACATGTACATTTTTATTTAATAAAAAAGTTGAGACAAAGTATGACAATATGATAAACATTTTAAAAGAATAATAAATAATATTAATTATGTCCTTATTATAATCATTTAAAGATGTATATAAAATAAATAAGAAGAAACATGATATTAACACATAAAAGATGTAATTAATGCAAGAGCATATGTTCAAGATGTAGATATACATAAAATAATCTACACACAATGTACAATTGCAACTTCTAATTATATACATGCATAAACATCCCTCTATCCACTATGGTTCATTTTGTCTGTCTAAAATTCAATATCTTTATATACTTTTAGACTTCTTTGAGTCTAATATTTTCTTAACATTTTCATCTCAACATTTTTTTGATTTATTTCATAGCACTCATACTTATTATTAGGGCATAGGTATTTATTGAATGATCATTATTCCAAAACCATACAATGCCATCCCATCCATATCATGTCAACATTAAGAAAATAACATATATATTTCTCATCAAACCACCAAATGTTGCATCATAGCGTATAGGCAATTCTATAAGTTTATCACATCATGTGAGCATCGAAACATTAAATGAAATATGCCATGATTTTAAATGCTAAATAATTACAATATAATATCAAACTAATATTACAACTTTTTAAAAAATTAACTTACCAATCTCCTTGAAATAATTCCTACATCAAAATTCATTTTTTTGTCTCATTTTTTAAATTGAATGAATATGTACCAGTTAAAAACGAAAGAATTCTTTTATTGCTTAATATTGATTGAAGTAACAAGCATAAAAGGATCTATTCAATGTTACCTACTTAAGCCATTTTTTTGTTTCATTCAAGTGATTCCATTAATGACCTTGGACTACTTTAGAGAAAAACCATCAAGGTTCATCCTCTTATAGTGGAAAATTTCTAATATTATATAAAAATCTTTAAGCATCACCCAATGTCTCCTACTATGTAGTAAAAGTAATAAAATACATATTAACTCACTAATTCTCCCATCTGTCTAAAAACATTGTGAGCGTATTACTTAATTGTAGTTTTAGAGCTCAATTTGTGAAAAAAAATGTTTTCAATATTGAATAAGATGCAAAACACTAAAAATCAATTGCCTTCAACTCCTTTTAAAGTAGTAGGATGAAATTAAGAAAGAAATCAAAGCCAATTACCGCTTTTTTAATTTACTAGTGTCCTTCTTATGACTATTTTCTTAGTATTGGATTAAAAAGCATGTAAACTAAAACAACTCATAAGTCCCCTATCTTTGGCATAAAAAGTCCATATAGCTACATAGTGGCATGGAAATGTGAAGTAAAAGCTAAGCAGGTCAATGAAAAGCTTGATGTTGAGGGCCCAAGGTGGCGAGGTTGTGTAGCGATCATGGACGTTTCACTCGACTTCCTTCATATCTTAAAATGCAACGACAAAGTGCAAATCAAATGTTTTCAACAAATGTTTTGCTTGTGTTATGTTGTATTTTTTTGCATGAATTTGTCTAATTTCAATTTACATATATATATATATATATATATATATATATATATATATATATATATATATATATATATATATATATATATATATATATATATAGTTTTAATATTAAAAATATAATCCAATATTACTTTTATTTGTTTACATTAGTAACTAGCACAATTCAAATAGAGGCCATATCAAGATAGAATAATCAACATTGAATTTATCTTGTTTAACTCTATCTAATTCAATATTAATTTTTATACTTTTTTAGGAATTTTTTTTCTTTTTTTTCTTTGAGTTTTTTTAATTTGTGCTTGATTCGACAATCAAGAATATTTCTCTCAATTTTCATAATCTCCTGGAACACAAAATTCCTGTAAAAGTTGTCTTATTTAATAAAATTCTTTGCATTGTTTTGGTTATTTGATTGTGTAACTTTGCATCTCTACTTGTGCCACCTATACATCAACTTGATTTAATAATATTATATTTCTTCAATTTATGCAGTTTAGCTTTGATAAATATTTAGATATTCTTAGTATCTTGTAAAACTTTCGAAGGTCATATCATCAACAAGCTCTATGTAATTTAATTTTCACATGTTATTTTTAAATATATATTTTTCTAGTTTTTTTTAATCATCAATGAGACATTTTAATTTTTAAATGATTTCATGTTTAAGGATTTTAGACTCGATCAACTTAACATTTTTTAACACAACTTTTCAATGATATTTTATCTTATTTTCAAGACATTGTTAAGGTTGATTTGGTTATATTATCATGAAACTCTAATTCTCCTCCCATGTGACCCTTACATTATTTTTATTTGGTTAATTAAATTGAATAAAGTTATCCCATTTAAATTTTAATATATTTTTCCATAATATTAAAATATCAATGTTTTTGGAAAAATTTGGTAATGTGTAGTATTTCAAACTGTTGTTCGATCAACATGAAAATTGTTTCATTGGGCTCATTTTTATTAGAAATATCCAATAAAATACTCATATCTATATTTTTAATACAATTTATTCCTATTGGGTTTTGCACACCTTAGGTACCATTTCGATTTATACTAAAATTATTGAACAAGGAGTTCTACTTGATCACCCAGTGTCTTGAAATGTAATTTTACATTATAATTTATTTCTTTTCTTAAATTATTTACTTTCATTTTTTTACATTACTATGTAACAAAAAATTTGCTCTCATAGGGCCATTAAATTTCTTTGAATTTGTAATATTATATTACATCAATTTGTGACCTTTTGGTTTTAATATATTATTATACTATTAAATTAAGTTTTTTTTTATTTATGCATATGTACTTTAGTAATTTAGTGTAATTCCAAATGAAGTCTGATCAAGACAAACAAATGTTTGTAGATCCATTTTGTTGAGTTCTATTCTATTAAATAATCTATTTTATATTTTAAAAATATTTTTACGGATTTTCCAAACTAATGACACATTTGAAATTTGAGCAACTTGATAATCGAGAAAGTTGCACTTGATCTAGTTTCTATCTTGAAATTATCCTTTCCTTTATAATTATTTTAATTTCTTCAAGTTTAATATTTTTATTTGATCTTATTGCTACATAATTATAGATCTTCTTTCATGTCATGTTTATGCACTTTCAATTGTATATAATATAGTACTTCAATTTATCTATTTCCAATTTATATTTATTTATTTAATTTAAAATATTTTATCTTTTTTGCATATCTACTTTGGTTATTTATAATAATTCTAAATGGGCAATAATCAAAGATGATATAGATATTGTTGGACTCATCTTATTGTTTGTAGGAACTAATCTAATGATTGAGGATGTCAAACATTTTTTCTTAGTATATGGGAATGAAACTTTCTCATAGTGTCATATTTTCTCAAAAAATTTTCTTTGATTTGGCTATTTTACTATATAATTTTAATTCCATTGTTGTGTCACATTTGTAATCCCATGATTTGATTACATTGCATAGTTTATATTTACCTTTTTTAGCTTTAATATATGTTGACCTAAAAGTAAAAAAACTTATTATTAATTATTCTTATTAAGTATATTTTTAATTAATTCAAAGCGAAGTATAATCGTGATGAAATAAATGATGTTCGCCATATTTTGATTAACTCATGCAGCAAAATATTCATACATTTTTCTAAATATTTCAATTTCCATTATTTTGCTTCATTAAGAGGCATTTCAATTAGAGCCTAACTTAATGATAATGGATATTTTACTCAAAATCCTTAGAATCATTGATCATAACTTTCTCTTATGTATTTTCTCATTTCTTGAAAATTTTTTTATTTTTATTGATCACTATGTAACTCTAAATCTTCTTTTGTGTGGTAATTATATAACTTTCATTTGGTTGTATTACCTTAATTCATTTATGCCTTCAATATAGGTTTACTTGATGTTGAAATAATAATATATATTACTATTTGTGCTTAATTTATTTGGATAATTTTTGTAATTCTAATCAAATTCGTATAAATACATAAATAAATGTCATTGAGCTCATTCAAAAATTCTTTATTTCATTAAAAATTAATTTCAATAGTTATCATTACTTTTTTTCTAGTGCTGTATCATGCTTTAGGTATAACGTTTTTTTACTTGATAAATGATTATGTTACACTTGATCTCCATTGTATCTCGTAAGTTTTCTACATAATTTACCTCATTTTGTTCAAATTTTTACTTCGATTTTTATTTATTACTATGTTACTCTAAATCTCCATTTGTGTCATATTTAAATAATTTATTATTATTGGTGCTTATTTAGATTAATAATTCATAGTAATTCCAAAAGAAGTCAATAAAGTTGTAACAAATATCATTATATTTGTGTGAATGAGCTCTATCAAATTAAATATTTATTTCACACATGAACTCAATAGTATCTTGAAATGAAACTATTAAGTTTACTTTATCTCATTTTTTCAAATGCTTTGCTTTGAATTTGTACAGTAGTACTAAACAATAATTCTCATTTTTTGTTACATATTCTCAAATCTCTTCTAGTATGATGGGAACATCACTTTGATGAGGATATATTAAATTATTCAATTTTTCTCATTTTAGCCTTATTATATATTAATTTAATTTAAAAATAATATTTTTTATCATTTAATTTTTGTAGTTTAGTAATTCATAGTAATTCTAAAAGTGCTCCCATCAAGGACAAAAAAACTTTTTTTTTTGTCTCCATGAGTTCCATCCATTTAGATACACCTGTTTAAATTTTGAAATATTTATTTTTTTAAGAATTATGGATTTCTATGTGTAATTTAAATTAATACCTAATTTAAAAATCAAGCATGATTCTTTTGATCTCTTTAGTATCTTGGAATGCATATCTCTTTTAAAATTTATTTCTTTTCCCCAAAGTTTTCACTTTGATTTTGTTATTTTCTTAGATAACACTACATCTCCTCTCATAAAACCCTTGCTTTGATTAAACTTCATTATGTTATATTGCTTCATTATACTTGATTTCACCTTTAAAATATATTTAATTTATATTTTAATAACAATTTTTTATTATTTACACAAACTTTTATAAAGCATAGCTATTTTCAACAAAATTTGATTGAGTTGAAATAAGTATTATTGAAAAGATGTAACTGAGCATGATATAAACAAATTATTTTTTTTATATTTTATTTAAAGTTCTACCTAATTAGTTCAACAAGCTTCCTAATACAATTTTATTTATATGTAATTTGATGATCAAAGATGTTACTCTTAATATCCATAGTATCTTGGAATAAAACTTTTCGTTATAATTTATCTCATTTCTTTAATTTTTATTTTGTTTTTTCACTCCTATTAACAAAAAATTCTTCCCTCATGTGATGGTATATTAATCATTTTTAATGTTGTAATTCATAGTAACAATAAAGTGGTCCAATCAAACTGAAACAAGTATAGCTACACTTATATTGATGAGCTCTATTTAAGTAGATAATCATTTTTAAACTTTAAATTTTTTTCTAAGCATTTGGTATGTTTTATGAGACACATTAATTTAATTTGAATAGAAGCTTGGAAAGCAACTTTTCATGTAATTTATTTACTTTATTAATTTTTTTTAATATGGTTATATTTTTATGTAGCTATAAATCTTGTCTAGTGTCACCTCTAATTTTCTTTCATTTCGGTATATTACATCACTTCAAATAGTCTTATTTCAACTTTAATATATATTTACTTAATTCTTTAAAATATCCAAATTAACAATTCATTTTTAAAATTTTCAATTGTTTTATTTTTTTGATTTGTGGTGTTATGAAACATTTTAAACGGTCAAAGATTTCATGATTAAGGATATTGTAGTTTTTCTATATAGTATCATGGAAAAAACAATCCCTTTCAATTTATCTCATTTTTCAAGCGTATTCACTTTGCTTGCTTGTTTTATTATAGCCAAAAATCTTCTCACTCAGGAGCATAACAATGTTTAGATATTGTTTTATTATAACTATTATTATATTAATGTTAAGAACATGTATATATATATATATATACATGTTCTTAACATTAATATAATAATTCATTATTATATACTACTAATTATTTTGGAAATTTGGTGAAATTAAAATGAGTTCTAACAGAGAAAAAAGTAAACATCGTTGGAGTCATCTTCACGAGCTTCATCAACGAATTCATGCTTCAATTTATGATTTTTAACATTTTTGTATGTTGTACGATACAGTTTGACTTGTATTAGATTTCATAGTCAAGGATGTTTCACTCGATGTCCTCACTATCTTCGACTGACAAATTTATTGATAGGTTATATCCTTTCATAAACGTCTTTGGTATAAATTAGTTTTTTTTACTATGAAACTTTATTTTGCGATTCCTCGAACATTAATGTTCCTTGATTTTTTAATACTCATTGCTCCAAATTATGTTAATAATTCCTTAATTTATATTTACTTAATTTTCATTTCCTTTCTATGCAATTGGTTATTTATTATTTAATTTTCAAATATTTAATACGCTAGGGTTTACTTAACTTTACAAGATATTTTCTTTCATCTTTGACAAAACAAATTGAGGACGTTACACCAATCTATTTACCAACTTGGAATGCAACTTTCTCTTATAATTTATCTCATTTCTTCAAATCATTCACTTTCATTTTGTTATATTATTTGCCTCCAATTTTCTCATTTAATCTTATATATATATATATATTAATTAAAATGAGAATTAATTTTTATTACTTATATGTCTTTACTTCTATAATTTGTTGAAATTCCAATCAAGGCCTTATTGGGAAAAAATAGCTCTCAACAGACACGTCTAACAAGCTCAATAAAAAAAAATATTTAATTTAAAATTTTGTAATATTTTATGGTTGGAGTTTTGGCACAATTTATAAAACATTTTTTGTTCCTACACAATTTAATTATAAAAATGTTAAATTCAATATTTTTAATGCCATAGAGTGAGTCTTCAATTTAAAATTTAACTCATTTACTAAAGCATTTAATATTGATTTGGTAATATTTTGATATAACTCTAAACCTTCTATTACCTAACGATTATATCACTTTAGATTGGTTACATAATAATGCTCTATTTATCTTATTTAAGAGTTAATATATATTTTTTATAATAAAATAATATTTTTTATTAATAATGGTTGTTTACTATAGTAATTTACATTAATTCCAAAAGTGGTCTAAGCTAGTTGAAAGAAACATCATTGGGCTCAAAACAAGATGAGCTTAATCTAATTAATTATTTTATTTCAATATTATAAAATATTTTATTTTCTTATAATTAGTATACTTTATGAGGTTTTTTTATTCTTAAAAGTTTTAGATGATAGTGGATGTTAACACGCTATCTTTAAATATCATATAATACATAATTCTTACAACAATTGATTTTTAACTTTTCAAAATTGTTTGCATATAATTATTTATTATAGAAAGAAACTCTTGTTCTCTTCCTATGTGAATTTTGCCTCATTTTTATTAATTTTTTATATCACTTTAATTTATCTTATTTTAACTTTATTATGAATGTAATCAATATTAAAATAAAAATTTATTGTTATTTAGGGATCTTCAAATTGAAATTTTATAGTATATCTTAACGATGATCGCTCAAGATGAAAGAAAGATCATTGAATTCATCTCATTAAGCTTTATTCAACTAAATAGTAATGTTTTAAATTTTTTATTACCTTAGGCTTTCACATGTTTTGAGACATTTTTATCTGTTCTATTTTTTAAGAATTGTGTATGTCACTCAATCTCCTTAGTTTCCTAAATGTATGCTTTTTCATAAAATTTACTTTATTTTTAAAATATTTATTCAATCAATTGGTTATATTATAATGTAACTCTAAACATCATGCCTCATATAATTGAGTGAATGTGCTCTATCTAATAAGGTTAAATATCAAATGAGGTTGAATTAAGAAATAGCAAACATTATTACACAAATGTGAAATCAAATGTTAATTTTTTATGAGACATTTTTAATCATACAAGATTTAATGATATATGATGTCGTAGTCAATCTCCTGAGTATAATAGAGTGAACCATTCTCATACAATTTTGCTCATTTCTTCAACTTTTTTGTAGCTATTTTGTTGTATTTCTTTTGATATTATTAATCTTATTTATTCCATTTTTTAATTAGGCTATATTGCTTTGATTTCATTATATACATTAGTTCATTTTATTTCAATTATATATATTTTTTTAGTTAGAATTTAAATAATAATTTATTATTATTTATTCTAATTTTCTTTTGTCTCATTTTAACTAGCTCTACTAAATTTTTTATACATCAATTTTTTTCCTAGGGTTTTGGCATGCTTTACACAACAATTTTATTCAAACTTGGATTAATGATCGAGGATGTGTGAGTCGATCTCCTTAACATGTTCAATTAAAATTTTATGGGCCATTTATCTTATTTGTTTACATTTTTTGCATTAATCTAGATATATTACTATGAAACTCTATTTCTTCTTCCATCTTCCATTTACATTAGTTCGATTTATTTTTACTACATTATCTCCGTTTATCTTATTTCTTTTTTAATATGAGTTACTTAATTTTTATTCATTTAATTTTTAATACTTTTGTTTTATTTTGTATCTACAAGTTTTATCAAATTAAATAATCATTAATTAAATTTTTAAATATTTGATATTCTAGTGTTTTCATTTATTTTATGGGGCATTTTAATTTGTAGCTGATTTAACCATCAAGAATTTTACACTTGATCTCCTTAGTAACTTAGAAGACATGTTTCTTATACAATTTGTCACATTTATTCAAATCATTCATGTTGATTTAGTTATATTAAATTAATTTAATTATATCATTTTATCTTTTAATATAGTTTTTGAAATTAAATTTAAAATTAATTTTTTTAAGCTTATGCTTCTTTACTTTTTAAATTAATAAACTTCCATTCGAAGTCTTATTGAGATGAAATGAATTGCAATGGACTAAGTTCACAAGCTCAATCAAATGAATTACTACTAATTATTATTTTGATCCAATTTAGAAGGCATTTCAATTCCTGCTTAATTTGTAAAAAAGTTATGACACTCAATCTCTTTATTGGCTTTGATTGAAATATTAATGTACAATTTATCTCATTTTTTTCAAATCTTCATTTTGATTATATTACATTATTATGTAACACCAATTCTCTTCCCATGTGACAATTACATCACATTAATTTTGTTATTTTATTTCAATATTATAAAATATTTTATTTTCTTATAATTAGTATACTTTATGAGGTTTTTTTATTCTTAAAAGTTTTAGATGATAGTGGATGTTAACACGCTATCTTTAAATATCATATAATACATAATTCTTACAACAATTGATTTTTAACTTTTCAAAATTGTTTGCATATAATTATTTATTATAGA
This sequence comes from Vanilla planifolia, assembly GCA_023846275.1. Taxonomy (NCBI): domain Eukaryota; kingdom Viridiplantae; phylum Streptophyta; class Magnoliopsida; order Asparagales; family Orchidaceae; genus Vanilla; species Vanilla planifolia. The sequence goes on along the minus strand of JAIUJO010000159.1, from coordinate 399,024 downwards.
AAGAAACTCTTGTTCTCTTCCTATGTGAATTTTGCCTCATTTTTATTAATTTTTTATATCACTTTAATTTATCTTATTTTAACTTTATTATGAATGTAATCAATATTAAAATAAAAATTTATTGTTATTTAGGGATCTTCAAATTGAAATTTTATAGTATATCTTAACGATGATCGCTCAAGATGAAAGAAAGATCATTGAATTCATCTCATTAAGCTTTATTCAACTAAATAGTAATGTTTTAAATTTTTTATTACCTTAGGCTTTCACATGTTTTGAGACATTTTTATCTGTTCTATTTTTTAAGAATTGTGTATGTCACTCAATCTCCTTAGTTTCCTAAATGTATGCTTTTTCATAAAATTTACTTTATTTTTAAAATATTTATTCAATCAATTGGTTATATTATAATGTAACTCTAAACATCATGCCTCATATAATTGAGTGAATGTGCTCTATCTAATAAGGTTAAATATCAAATGAGGTTGAATTAAGAAATAGCAAACATTATTACACAAATGTGAAATCAAATGTTAATTTTTTATGAGACATTTTTAATCATACAAGATTTAATGATATATGATGTCGTAGTCAATCTCCTGAGTATAATAGAGTGAACCATTCTCATACAATTTTGCTCATTTCTTCAACTTTTTTGTAGCTATTTTGTTGTATTTCTTTTGATATTATTAATCTTATTTATTCCATTTTTTAATTAGGCTATATTGCTTTGATTTCATTATATACATTAGTTCATTTTATTTCAATTATATATATTTTTTTAGTTAGAATTTAAATAATAATTTATTATTATTTATTCTAATTTTCTTTTGTCTCATTTTAACTAGCTCTACTAAATTTTTTATACATCAATTTTTTTCCTAGGGTTTTGGCATGCTTTACACAACAATTTTATTCAAACTTGGATTAATGATCGAGGATGTGTGAGTCGATCTCCTTAACATGTTCAATTAAAATTTTATGGGCCATTTATCTTATTTGTTTACATTTTTTGCATTAATCTAGATATATTACTATGAAACTCTATTTCTTCTTCCATCTTCCATTTACATTAGTTCGATTTATTTTTACTACATTATCTCCGTTTATCTTATTTCTTTTTTAATATGAGTTACTTAATTTTTATTCATTTAATTTTTAATACTTTTGTTTTATTTTGTATCTACAAGTTTTATCAAATTAAATAATCATTAATTAAATTTTTAAATATTTGATATTCTAGTGTTTTCATTTATTTTATGGGGCATTTTAATTTGTAGCTGATTTAACCATCAAGAATTTTACACTTGATCTCCTTAGTAACTTAGAAGACATGTTTCTTATACAATTTGTCACATTTATTCAAATCATTCATGTTGATTTAGTTATATTAAATTAATTTAATTATATCATTTTATCTTTTAATATAGTTTTTGAAATTAAATTTAAAATTAATTTTTTTAAGCTTATGCTTCTTTACTTTTTAAATTAATAAACTTCCATTCGAAGTCTTATTGAGATGAAATGAATTGCAATGGACTAAGTTCACAAGCTCAATCAAATGAATTACTACTAATTATTATTTTGATCCAATTTAGAAGGCATTTCAATTCCTGCTTAATTTGTAAAAAAGTTATGACACTCAATCTCTTTATTGGCTTTGATTGAAATATTAATGTACAATTTATCTCATTTTTTTCAAATCTTCATTTTGATTATATTACATTATTATGTAACACCAATTCTCTTCCCATGTGACAATTACATCACATTAATTTTGTTATTTTATTTCAATATTATAAAATATTTTATTTTCTTATAATTAGTATACTTTATGAGGTTTTTTTATTCTTAAAAGTTTTAGATGATAGTGGATGTTAACACGCTATCTTTAAATATCATATAATACATAATTCTTACAACAATTGATTTTTAACTTTTCAAAATTGTTTGCATATAATTATTTATTATAGAAAGAAACTCTTGTTCTCTTCCTATGTGAATTTTGCCTCATTTTTATTAATTTTTTATATCACTTTAATTTATCTTATTTTAACTTTATTATGAATGTAATCAATATTAAAATAAAAATTTATTGTTATTTAGGGATCTTCAAATTGAAATTTTATAGTATATCTTAACGATGATCGCTCAAGATGAAAGAAAGATCATTGAATTCATCTCATTAAGCTTTATTCAACTAAATAGTAATGTTTTAAATTTTTTATTACCTTAGGCTTTCACATGTTTTGAGACATTTTTATCTGTTCTATTTTTTAAGAATTGTGTATGTCACTCAATCTCCTTAGTTTCCTAAATGTATGCTTTTTCATAAAATTTACTTTATTTTTAAAATATTTATTCAATCAATTGGTTATATTATAATGTAACTCTAAACATCATGCCTCATATAATTGAGTGAATGTGCTCTATCTAATAAGGTTAAATATCAAATGAGGTTGAATTAAGAAATAGCAAACATTATTACACAAATGTGAAATCAAATGTTAATTTTTTATGAGACATTTTTAATCATACAAGATTTAATGATATATGATGTCGTAGTCAATCTCCTGAGTATAATAGAGTGAACCATTCTCATACAATTTTGCTCATTTCTTCAACTTTTTTGTAGCTATTTTGTTGTATTTCTTTTGATATTATTAATCTTATTTATTCCATTTTTTAATTAGGCTATATTGCTTTGATTTCATTATATACATTAGTTCATTTTATTTCAATTATATATATTTTTTTAGTTAGAATTTAAATAATAATTTATTATTATTTATTCTAATTTTCTTTTGTCTCATTTTAACTAGCTCTACTAAATTTTTTATACATCAATTTTTTTCCTAGGGTTTTGGCATGCTTTACACAACAATTTTATTCAAACTTGGATTAATGATCGAGGATGTGTGAGTCGATCTCCTTAACATGTTCAATTAAAATTTTATGGGCCATTTATCTTATTTGTTTACATTTTTTGCATTAATCTAGATATATTACTATGAAACTCTATTTCTTCTTCCATCTTCCATTTACATTAGTTCGATTTATTTTTACTACATTATCTCCGTTTATCTTATTTCTTTTTTAATATGAGTTACTTAATTTTTATTCATTTAATTTTTAATACTTTTGTTTTATTTTGTATCTACAAGTTTTATCAAATTAAATAATCATTAATTAAATTTTTAAATATTTGATATTCTAGTGTTTTCATTTATTTTATGGGGCATTTTAATTTGTAGCTGATTTAACCATCAAGAATTTTACACTTGATCTCCTTAGTAACTTAGAAGACATGTTTCTTATACAATTTGTCACATTTATTCAAATCATTCATGTTGATTTAGTTATATTAAATTAATTTAATTATATCATTTTATCTTTTAATATAGTTTTTGAAATTAAATTTAAAATTAATTTTTTTAAGCTTATGCTTCTTTACTTTTTAAATTAATAAACTTCCATTCGAAGTCTTATTGAGATGAAATGAATTGCAATGGACTAAGTTCACAAGCTCAATCAAATGAATTACTACTAATTATTATTTTGATCCAATTTAGAAGGCATTTCAATTCCTGCTTAATTTGTAAAAAAGTTATGACACTCAATCTCTTTATTGGCTTTGATTGAAATATTAATGTACAATTTATCTCATTTTTTTCAAATCTTCATTTTGATTATATTACATTATTATGTAACACCAATTCTCTTCCCATGTGACAATTACATCACATTAATTTTGTTATTTTATTTCAATATTATAAAATATTTTATTTTCTTATAATTAGTATACTTTATGAGGTTTTTTTATTCTTAAAAGTTTTAGATGATAGTGGATGTTAACACGCTATCTTTAAATATCATATAATACATAATTCTTACAACAATTGATTTTTAACTTTTCAAAATTGTTTGCATATAATTATTTATTATAGAAAGAAACTCTTGTTCTCTTCCTATGTGAATTTTGCCTCATTTTTATTAATTTTTTATATCACTTTAATTTATCTTATTTTAACTTTATTATGAATGTAATCAATATTAAAATAAAAATTTATTGTTATTTAGGGATCTTCAAATTGAAATTTTATAGTATATCTTAACGATGATCGCTCAAGATGAAAGAAAGATCATTGAATTCATCTCATTAAGCTTTATTCAACTAAATAGTAATGTTTTAAATTTTTTATTACCTTAGGCTTTCACATGTTTTGAGACATTTTTATCTGTTCTATTTTTTAAGAATTGTGTATGTCACTCAATCTCCTTAGTTTCCTAAATGTATGCTTTTTCATAAAATTTACTTTATTTTTAAAATATTTATTCAATCAATTGGTTATATTATAATGTAACTCTAAACATCATGCCTCATATAATTGAGTGAATGTGCTCTATCTAATAAGGTTAAATATCAAATGAGGTTGAATTAAGAAATAGCAAACATTATTACACAAATGTGAAATCAAATGTTAATTTTTTATGAGACATTTTTAATCATACAAGATTTAATGATATATGATGTCGTAGTCAATCTCCTGTGTATAATAGAGTGAACCATTCTCATACAATTTTGCTCATTTCTTCAACTTTTTTGTAGCTATTTTGTTGTATTTCTTTTGATATTATTAATCTTATTTATTCCATTTTTTAATTAGGCTATATTGCTTTGATTTCATTATATACATTAGTTCATTTTATTTCAATTATATATATTTTTTTAGTTAGAATTTAAATAATAATTTATTATTATTTATTCTAATTTTCTTTTGTCTCATTTTAACTAGCTCTACTAAATTTTTTATACATCAATTTTTTTCCTAGGGTTTTGGCATGCTTTACACAACAATTTTATTCAAACTTGGATTAATGATCGAGGATGTGTGAGTCGATCTCCTTAACATGTTCAATTAAAATTTTATGGGCCATTTATCTTATTTGTTTACATTTTTTGCATTAATCTAGATATATTACTATGAAACTCTATTTCTTCTTCCATCTTCCATTTACATTAGTTCGATTTATTTTTACTACATTATCTCCGTTTATCTTATTTCTTTTTTAATATGAGTTACTTAATTTTTATTCATTTAATTTTTAATACTTTTGTTTTATTTTGTATCTACAAGTTTTATCAAATTAAATAATCATTAATTAAATTTTTAAATATTTGATATTCTAGTGTTTTCATTTATTTTATGGGGCATTTTAATTTGTAGCTGATTTAACCATCAAGAATTTTACACTTGATCTCCTTAGTAACTTAGAAGACATGTTTCTTATACAATTTGTCACATTTATTCAAATCATTCATGTTGATTTAGTTATATTAAATTAATTTAATTATATCATTTTATCTTTTAATATAGTTTTTGAAATTAAATTTAAAATTAATTTTTTTAAGCTTATGCTTCTTTACTTTTTAAATTAATAAACTTCCATTCGAAGTCTTATTGAGATGAAATGAATTGCAATGGACTAAGTTCACAAGCTCAATCAAATGAATTACTACTAATTATTATTTTGATCCAATTTAGAAGGCATTTCAATTCCTGCTTAATTTGTAAAAAAGTTATGACACTCAATCTCTTTATTGGCTTTGATTGAAATATTAATGTACAATTTATCTCATTTTTTTCAAATCTTCATTTTGATTATATTACATTATTATGTAACACCAATTCTCTTCCCATGTGACAATTACATCACATTAATTTTGTTATTTTATTTCAATATTATAAAATATTTTATTTTCTTATAATTAGTATACTTTATGAGGTTTTTTTATTCTTAAAAGTTTTAGATGATAGTGGATGTTAACACGCTATCTTTAAATATCATATAATACATAATTCTTACAACAATTGATTTTTAACTTTTCAAAATTGTTTGCATATAATTATTTATTATAGAAAGAAACTCTTGTTCTCTTCCTATGTGAATTTTGCCTCATTTTTATTAATTTTTTATATCACTTTAATTTATCTTATTTTAACTTTATTATGAATGTAATCAATATTAAAATAAAAATTTATTGTTATTTAGGGATCTTCAAATTGAAATTTTATAGTATATCTTAACGATGATCGCTCAAGATGAAAGAAAGATCATTGAATTCATCTCATTAAGCTTTATTCAACTAAATAGTAATGTTTTAAATTTTTTATTACCTTAGGCTTTCACATGTTTTGAGACATTTTTATCTGTTCTATTTTTTAAGAATTGTGTATGTCACTCAATCTCCTTAGTTTCCTAAATGTATGCTTTTTCATAAAATTTACTTTATTTTTAAAATATTTATTCAATCAATTGGTTATATTATAATGTAACTCTAAACATCATGCCTCATATAATTGAGTGAATGTGCTCTATCTAATAAGGTTAAATATCAAATGAGGTTGAATTAAGAAATAGCAAACATTATTACACAAATGTGAAATCAAATGTTAATTTTTTATGAGACATTTTTAATCATACAAGATTTAATGATATATGATGTCGTAGTCAATCTCCTGAGTATAATAGAGTGAACCATTCTCATACAATTTTGCTCATTTCTTCAACTTTTTTGTAGCTATTTTGTTGTATTTCTTTTGATATTATTAATCTTATTTATTCCATTTTTTAATTAGGCTATATTGCTTTGATTTCATTATATACATTAGTTCATTTTATTTCAATTATATATATTTTTTTAGTTAGAATTTAAATAATAATTTATTATTATTTATTCTAATTTTCTTTTGTCTCATTTTAACTAGCTCTACTAAATTTTTTATACATCAATTTTTTTCCTAGGGTTTTGGCATGCTTTACACAACAATTTTATTCAAACTTGGATTAATGATCGAGGATGTGTGAGTCGATCTCCTTAACATGTTCAATTAAAATTTTATGGGCCATTTATCTTATTTGTTTACATTTTTTGCATTAATCTAGATATATTACTATGAAACTCTATTTCTTCTTCCATCTTCCATTTACATTAGTTCGATTTATTTTTACTACATTATCTCCGTTTATCTTATTTCTTTTTTAATATGAGTTACTTAATTTTTATTCATTTAATTTTTAATACTTTTGTTTTATTTTGTATCTACAAGTTTTATCAAATTAAATAATCATTAATTAAATTTTTAAATATTTGATATTCTAGTGTTTTCATTTATTTTATGGGGCATTTTAATTTGTAGCTGATTTAACCATCAAGAATTTTACACTTGATCTCCTTAGTAACTTAGAAGACATGTTTCTTATACAATTTGTCACATTTATTCAAATCATTCATGTTGATTTAGTTATATTAAATTAATTTAATTATATCATTTTATCTTTTAATATAGTTTTTGAAATTAAATTTAAAATTAATTTTTTTAAGCTTATGCTTCTTTACTTTTTAAATTAATAAACTTCCATTCGAAGTCTTATTGAGATGAAATGAATTGCAATGGACTAAGTTCACAAGCTCAATCAAATGAATTACTACTAATTATTATTTTGATCCAATTTAGAAGGCATTTCAATTCCTGCTTAATTTGTAAAAAAGTTATGACACTCAATCTCTTTATTGGCTTTGATTGAAATATTAATGTACAATTTATCTCATTTTTTTCAAATCTTCATTTTGATTATATTACATTATTATGTAACACCAATTCTCTTCCCATGTGACAATTACATCACATTAATTTTGTTATTTTATTTCAATATTATAAAATATTTTATTTTCTTATAATTAGTATACTTTATGAGGTTTTTTTATTCTTAAAAGTTTTAGATGATAGTGGATGTTAACACGCTATCTTTAAATATCATATAATACATAATTCTTACAACAATTGATTTTTAACTTTTCAAAATTGTTTGCATATAATTATTTATTATAGAAAGAAACTCTTGTTCTCTTCCTATGTGAATTTTGCCTCATTTTTATTAATTTTTTATATCACTTTAATTTATCTTATTTTAACTTTATTATGAATGTAATCAATATTAAAATAAAAATTTATTGTTATTTAGGGATCTTCAAATTGAAATTTTATAGTATATCTTAACGATGATCGCTCAAGATGAAAGAAAGATCATTGAATTCATCTCATTAAGCTTTATTCAACTAAATAGTAATGTTTTAAATTTTTTATTACCTTAGGCTTTCACATGTTTTGAGACATTTTTATCTGTTCTATTTTTTAAGAATTGTGTATGTCACTCAATCTCCTTAGTTTCCTAAATGTATGCTTTTTCATAAAATTTACTTTATTTTTAAAATATTTATTCAATCAATTGGTTATATTATAATGTAACTCTAAACATCATGCCTCATATAATTGAGTGAATGTGCTCTATCTAATAAGGTTAAATATCAAATGAGGTTGAATTAAGAAATAGCAAACATTATTACACAAATGTGAAATCAAATGTTAATTTTTTATGAGACATTTTTAATCATACAAGATTTAATGATATATGATGTCGTAGTCAATCTCCTGAGTATAATAGAGTGAACCATTCTCATACAATTTTGCTCATTTCTTCAACTTTTTTGTAGCTATTTTGTTGTATTTCTTTTGATATTATTAATCTTATTTATTCCATTTTTTAATTAGGCTATATTGCTTTGATTTCATTATATACATTAGTTCATTTTATTTCAATTATATATATTTTTTTAGTTAGAATTTAAATAATAATTTATTATTATTTATTCTAATTTTCTTTTGTCTCATTTTAACTAGCTCTACTAAATTTTTTATACATCAATTTTTTTCCTAGGGTTTTGGCATGCTTTACACAACAATTTTATTCAAACTTGGATTAATGATCGAGGATGTGTGAGTCGATCTCCTTAACATGTTCAATTAAAATTTTATGGGCCATTTATCTTATTTGTTTACATTTTTTGCATTAATCTAGATATATTACTATGAAACTCTATTTCTTCTTCCATCTTCCATTTACATTAGTTCGATTTATTTTTACTACATTATCTCCGTTTATCTTATTTCTTTTTTAATATGAGTTACTTAATTTTTATTCATTTAATTTTTAATACTTTTGTTTTATTTTGTATCTACAAGTTTTATCAAATTAAATAATCATTAATTAAATTTTTAAATATTTGATATTCTAGTGTTTTCATTTATTTTATGGGGCATTTTAATTTGTAGCTGATTTAACCATCAAGAATTTTACACTTGATCTCCTTAGTAACTTAGAAGACATGTTTCTTATACAATTTGTCACATTTATTCAAATCATTCATGTTGATTTAGTTATATTAAATTAATTTAATTATATCATTTTATCTTTTAATATAGTTTTTGAAATTAAATTTAAAATTAATTTTTTTAAGCTTATGCTTCTTTACTTTTTAAATTAATAAACTTCCATTCGAAGTCTTATTGAGATGAAATGAATTGCAATGGACTAAGTTCACAAGCTCAATCAAATGAATTACTACTAATTATTATTTTGATCCAATTTAGAAGGCATTTCAATTCCTGCTTAATTTGTAAAAAAGTTATGACACTCAATCTCTTTATTGGCTTTGATTGAAATATTAATGTACAATTTATCTCATTTTTTTCAAATCTTCATTTTGATTATATTACATTATTATGTAACACCAATTCTCTTCCCATGTGACAATTACATCACATTAATTTTGTTATTTTATTTCAATATTATAAAATATTTTATTTTCTTATAATTAGTATACTTTATGAGGTTTTTTTATTCTTAAAAGTTTTAGATGATAGTGGATGTTAACACGCTATCTTTAAATATCATATAATACATAATTCTTACAACAATTGATTTTTAACTTTTCAAAATTGTTTGCATATAATTATTTATTATAGAAAGAAACTCTTGTTCTCTTCCTATGTGAATTTTGCCTCATTTTTATTAATTTTTTATATCACTTTAATTTATCTTATTTTAACTTTATTATGAATGTAATCAATATTAAAATAAAAATTTATTGTTATTTAGGGATCTTCAAATTGAAATTTTATAGTATATCTTAACGATGATCGCTCAAGATGAAAGAAAGATCATTGAATTCATCTCATTAAGCTTTATTCAACTAAATAGTAATGTTTTAAATTTTTTATTACCTTAGGCTTTCACATGTTTTGAGACATTTTTATCTGTTCTATTTTTTAAGAATTGTGTATGTCACTCAATCTCCTTAGTTTCCTAAATGTATGCTTTTTCATAAAATTTACTTTATTTTTAAAATATTTATTCAATCAATTGGTTATATTATAATGTAACTCTAAACATCATGCCTCATATAATTGAGTGAATGTGCTCTATCTAATAAGGTTAAATATCAAATGAGGTTGAATTAAGAAATAGCAAACATTATTACACAAATGTGAAATCAAATGTTAATTTTTTATGAGACATTTTTAATCATACAAGATTTAATGATATATGATGTCGTAGTCAATCTCCTGAGTATAATAGAGTGAACCATTCTCATACAATTTTGCTCATTTCTTCAACTTTTTTGTAGCTATTTTGTTGTATTTCTTTTGATATTATTAATCTTATTTATTCCATTTTTAATTAGGCTATATTGCTTTGATTTCATTATATACATTAGTTCATTTTATTTCAATTATATATATTTTTTTAGTTAGAATTTAAATAATAATTTATTATTATTTATTCTAATTTTCTTTTGTCTCATTTTAACTAGCTCTACTAAATTTTTTATACATCAATTTTTTTCCTAGGGTTTTGGCATGCTTTACACAACAATTTTATTCAAACTTGGATTAATGATCGAGGATGTGTGAGTCGATCTCCTTAACATGTTCAATTAAATTTTATGGCCATTTATCTTATTTGTTTACATTTTTTGCATTAATCTAGATATATTACTATGAAACTCTATTTCTTCTTCCATCTTCCATTTACATTAGTTCGATTTATTTTTACTACATTATCTCCGTTTATCTTATTTCTTTTTTAATATGAGTTACT